>OW052243.1:80406803-80850441 GCA_932526585.2 Philonthus cognatus
ATCATCAATATGTCGAGTTTCAAAAATCTTGCGAGTTCGATTATCTAGGAGACGAAGCGAAATTTCTAACAAAATATAATCTGCCAAATCATCGATCTTCAAAACTTTGAGGGAAGTTACATTGGTCTGAAGGATATCAACTAATCCGGTAATTGCTTGAGGAGCATCTGATTTTAATGGATTTAATTTAAAAATTTCTGACAGATAGTGGTTAGCTATGTGTCGAGGATATTTATGACGTTTAGTTAGAAGTTGGTAGGCGGTTGTATAATTTTCGGGTGCAAAAACAACGGTTTGAATTAAACGTAACGCACTACCTTCCACATAACTTAACAAATAAGAGAACTTTTCAATATCTTTTAAATCAGTGTTGTGAATTAAATTGTCATATAATGCAATAAAGGCGGAGAATTTTTCATAACTTCCATCAAACTTAGGAATCTTAATTTCTGGGAGACTAGTTCGAGTTGTAGAGGTTAATTCTTCAAGCTTAGCTAATATTTCGTCATGCAATTCATCAAATGATGTACTTAATTTTACAGTATCAACAACAAAATCTTCATGGACAGTTGACAAGACATCAAATTCGTCGAGAATGTCATTAAATTCTTGTTGAATTTTACCGATTTGATCGGCACGAATTTTAAATACATTAAGTTTGAGGGGCAATTTGGGTATTAGATCATAACACAATTGCAATTTCTGCCACAAACGCTCTTTCTTCTTGTTAAGAAGTGCGAATTTGTCCGCGTCTTTCAGCGACATGATAAGAAATGCAAAACAATGAACAGCTGATCGGCAGAGCGCGAGAATGCGAGAGCGACGAACTGAGTAAGGCGCGCGCGGTCGACGCGAGGTACCGATGGCGCACACGTTTGGCGCAGCAGACTAGCGAGCCTGGCGACTCCAGCGAGCAGATTTGCCGTTGATAAAAGAACCCAACGTTTTTTTATTTAATTTTAACAATGTCGAATGATAATTGAATAAATGAAACCCCAATTTATTTTTACGAAATACAACTTGAAAAATACCCTATAATAGGTGCAACATCACGAACATTATTAAATTTAACACGTGAATTGAATAATTACGCGTGCAATCTTCTAATTTTTACTAAATGAATATTTAAATTACAAAATTACCAAAATTACGTAATTTTAACGCGAAAAAAAATCAAAATCCGGTACGAATGACCAATTATGTTTGAGGGCGATAAGCCCGTAGACAACAAATTCGAAGTGGACTGTATAGTTTTATTTTTAATTGACCCTAACGGGGATGATCTACGGCGCTGAGTGGTAGATACGACGAGATAGAGGGATTGGGTTCAAATGGGAACTCACCTTTGATCTAAAGTAGATAATCCTTTCGGTCACGTGGGCTCCCGGGGGTGATGCACAAAACACCACGCGGCAACAATCCAACAATATCGTATCTCGAGGCGGTGTAACAAAAGCGGGTGTTACGATGCGGTTTAACGACAATTGGACGAACACATGCGGTTTCAACGACAATTAGTAACGAACTCTCGCGCTTCTTCCTCCGGCGTGTGAGTTTCGGGTAAAAGGGCAAAAAAGCGGACAGGCGCGGTGTGATTTTATTGTACGCATATACCACTCACTATTCGCGACTATTCCAATTCTGAATTGAACACCGAACACCCTCCATAGCCCAAAAGTGACTGTGTGGTGTGCTCTTTCCCGCCTAGGCGTCTGGGGGCCTTACTTTTTTGAAGAAAATGGGCAAACCGTAACGGTCAACAGCGAGCGCTATTGTTTCATGCTGGAAAATTTTCTTCAACCCAAAATGGAAGAAAATTGCGTGGAAAATGTGTGGTTTCAACAGGATGGTGCAACCGCCCACACACCGCGACGATCAATGGACATTCTCAGGGAAATGTTTCCCGGACGCCTCATTTCTCTGAGAGGTGATATTGGCTAGCCGCCGAGCTCACCGGATCTCACTCCATGTGACTTCTTCCTTTGGGGTTACCTCAAATCGAAGGTATTCCAGCATCGACCAAGGACCCTTCTTGCTTTACGAAGGGAAATTGCTCGGGCAATTGAAGAAATTCTTGTGGAAATGACGGTGAAAGTCATGGAAAGCTACCGCGAGTGCCTAAATCAGTGTATCCGCTCCCAAGGACGACATTTGAGTAATGTGCTTTTCAAAACTTAAATTTAAAAATGGCATAAAATTTGCGATATGTTAATAATTTTTTTTTTTTGTCAAGTTGAGTGGTTTTAATTTTATAACGTTTTGAAATCGGATAGGTTTTTCTGTCGCACCCTGTATGTCAGGGTAAGGAGTGGTGCAGTACTAGACTATCGCTTTTGCTGCTGTTGCGGGGTCGATGATGTGCAAAACTCGGCTGTCGCCTCGTTTTGCGGGGAGTAGAGTGGCGCAGCACTCGCCTCTCGCCTCGTGCTGCTGTTGTGGAGTCGATGATGTGCAAAACTCGACTGTTGGCTCGTTTTTCGGGGTATAGAGTAGCGCAGCATTCGGGCTTGACTGCTTTTATGTGGCGGATTTAATGCACAACTCGGCTATCGCCTTCTGCTACTGTTGCGGGGTGGCCTCGTTTTGCATTGTGGGCAGTACTTGGCTATCGCCTCTTGCTGTTGTTGCTGCTGTTGCGGGGTCGATGTTGAGCAACTCGGCAACTCGGCTCGTTTTGCGGGGTGTGGAGTGACGCGTGACAATTATACAAATATCTTCAATTTATTGAATTCATTAGTTTGATAAATAATGCAATATTCAGGGAATTTTTCATTTAGGTATACATACCACGATTTTTCGCTGAAAAGTCATTCGTTTTTTTGTAAAAGTATTTAATTTGAAGCTTTTAACGAGTATTTCCAATCCCAGATTAAGCATGAAGTAAAATTTCGAGTTTAGAAAAGCCTAAAAATTTGGATTGGTCGCATAGCGAAGCGGAGCGACTAATCTAAATTAGGTTTTTCCAAATTTTACTTCATGCACCACGCGTACAAATACTAAATTATTGTGAAGTTCGAAATATACCACTTAGGTTTGATCTCATGTTGATTAATTTTGCAAATGTTTATTTGGAATATGTAAATGTATACTTAAATAAAAAAAAACAGTATAGGGTTCCTAATTTCAATATTTATATAAATTCAATAAATATTACCGTTTTCATTTACATTTTGGCTATTTTCAACAAATTGATTCACAGTTAAGAATGTTCCTCAAGTCTAAATATTAAATCTTTCTACAATCTTAACTTAATGGAACATTTCTCTAAATTGTTGACATTTCTAGGTACCCTACTTAAAAAAAATGTTTATTTCGACTCTTAATAAAAATAAAAAACATTTTATACTCGGGCAATAAAGGTCGCTATCTAAACTATCAAAGGGAAAAACCATCGAAGATCTGTGGAGTTCACCCATTATGACAGCGCTTAGCCTCTCCTCTTATATATAATGTTTGCAAAAAAGTAATTTTCTGTATTCCTTGAGAGTGACAAGTCGAAACTAGTTGGAGTAAAAAACCAAAATATTAGTGAAATTTAACCAAGTGTTTTTTTTTTTTTAAATCATTCAAGTTTATTTTTAAAGGAATCATATTTTTCTCTTACAAATCCTTTATTGGAGTATTCGTGATTCGAATCATATTAGGTGATTCGGATCCGTGATTCGAATAGTTTTTTTGAGGATTCTTCCCAGATCAAAGTTTCAATAAAATTAAAGTTTCATTGTCTCAGTACCTTGTGTATGCACATGAAAATTAAGCAAAAAAATCAAAAAGGCATTACACTTCTTAAAAAGTACGAATAGTAAAATGTGTGATTTCATATAATTTCTGGTTTAAAAATATTCACATTAGCAGAAGATTCGTTTAACAGGACTATATTATGCGGAGGTAAGTCAATTGTAAATTCCCATCACTACTTACAGTGCTGTAGTCTAAAATAAAAAGGTGAGCAGTTGATTGAATTAAAGAAATTTGAAAAAGGGCTAAGAATTTTTTCCTAAACTTTTAGTAGCTTGCACAGAGAATGTTGAAATAATTCTACAAGTTTTGTCACTTATTGATTAATTGTAAAATTAATACTAAAAACATGAATATTCATAGTTTTTACACTTCAACTGAAAGCTGATGGATAAAATAAGCTGCCCATGATATTTTCTATTTCAAAATAACCCTTCCTTGACCAAGATCATACAAATGTGCGTGTGTATCAACCATACAAATGTGCGTGTGTATCATTGATAAGTAATCAGTTTGTGTGTTTGGATGAAATAATTAATTGCTAAAAACTATAAGAGAGTGAAGATATTAGTGTTAACAACGATGTTAAAATCCCAACAAGCTGCCTATTACAGCAAATTTCACAGATATTGTAAATAAAGTGTTTGTGCTATGGTTAACCTCAAAACAATATTAATTGAAGGAGGTCGAACAAGGAGAGCATAAATTAATATTAATTTATTAATCAAATGAAACAACCAACAGTTTACTCTTAACACGGCTTCTCGGTGTAATGGAAAAAGTCGATACTACCAGATTATATTGTTCCGTTACGCCCGAGTTCAAATCCTGGAACGTCTTAACGCAAATTTTATTTATTTATGAATCATATTTTTCTGCATAATAATTCACTCAATACATAGTCATGTCTCAAGCCCAATCACTTGCATCTTTTAAATGTTGTAAGAATGTAATGTTTAGAAGTTATGTCTGCATTAATTGCCACAACATTTATCATCCAGCTTGTTGTAAAGCTAAAGGTAAAAAAATAACATTTCTCGGGCAGCACAAAGTTATCTGCTGCAATCGAAATTTAAATAATTTCCAACTAAATAGCAGTCTTGAATCATTAAAACAAGACATAATTGACGATCTCAACTTAGATTTAAAAAATAAAACCAATCACATAACAAAATTGATATCGCGTATTAAATTAATAGAAAATAAAGCTATTGAAAGCGAAGAGGCATTGACATCTAAAATATCTGAATTGGAAATTCAACTAAAAACCACAAATACTGAGATGATAAAAATCAACAGAAAAAACATAGATCTGGAAGATGAAATTAACACCTATAAAGACCAGGATAGAAATTCATCATCTATATTAGAATTTAATTTAAATGACAACGGAAACAGCTGTGATAGTTGTAATATACTCAAAGATAAAATAGAAAGTCAAACTGAAAACATATCTCATCTTCTCGAGAAAAATGATTTACTTAAAGCCAAACTTAAATCTATGAAATTGAAGCTAGAAGCAAAACGTCATCAGATGATACAGCCTCCAAATGGAGTGAACAGCAGCTGGACTAAGGAAACGGGAAATGCGGTGGAGACTCCAAATATTTTATTTTTAAGTGATAATCATGGAAAAAACATAGGATTTATAGTTAAGAAATTATTCAACGAATATTACATCAATCCTAATATAACAACTATTTACAAACCCAATGCAACGATATGTAATGTTATCGAGGACATAAAGAAACTAACGAAAAAATTTACCAAAAGTGACCATGTGTACATTATGGCTAGAACAATAAACGCTTTAAAAGGCCAACAAATTAATATTAGTGTAGTAAAACAATTTTATCCATGGCTAGCCTGAAGACAAACATTCATATTATTGAAAATCCGTTATGGAATAAAAGATTTATTTTAAATAAATTCATAGGTCCAATTAATAATCAATTATCCCAGTGCGCGTTTGACTTAAAATGCTGTTTCCATAATAATAAAGTGATATCACAAAATAACTTTTACATTAGTAATAAGGACAAATATAATATGTTAAATAATGTTTTTCGTACTGAAAAAATGTTTACATTCCGACACAGCAAGATCCAAATATTAACTACGTCTTCGCCAAAAAAACATGATTTAGACAACGCCATGCTTGAGAATAAATTAATTTGCTTATATATTAATATTCAATCAATTAGATCTAAAATCAGTGAAATTGATGTTATAATTAATGATGATCGTTACAATATATCAATGTTTTGCGTTTCTGAGCACTGGTTAATGAATTCAGAATATTCTTTTAATGGGCTCAATAATTTTCATATTGCCACACAATTCTCTAGGCAAACTCATCGTGGTGGTGAACTGCTCATAATGGTAAGACATAATGTAGAATATTCTTCAATTAACTTCACTGATATTATTTTGGAAAAAGACTGTGAAATTGTTGGAATCACGGTTAACAATTGCATTATTCTTACAGCATACCGCTCACCATGCGGAGACTTCAACAATTTTTTAAATATTTTAACAGGAATTTTAAATAATTTAAACGTTTTTAATAAAACGATATATCTTAATGCAGACTTCAACGTCAGATTCAATGGCAATGATAGCAATAAATCTAAACTTCAAGATTTTGCACAGATCCACGGATTGAAATTTTTAGTTAATTTTCCTACGCGGCTTAACAATTGTATTGATAATATCTGTACCAATTATGCTGAAGACACCCCAGTTTTTCCTCTAGAAATGGGTATATCTGATCATAGGGGGATACTATTTACCATTGCTAATAATCACATGTCCACTGTTAAGCCAACGGTAAACATTGTTCGACCCATTACAAAATCTGGTAAATTCACTCTATTCCAATCTCTTGATAAATAATCATGGAGTTTCATTGATACCGTGGCTGATGAGAATTTATGTTTCGACACATTTTTAGATACATGCTTAGTACACTATAATAACGCGTTTCCTGAGAAAAAATATAGAGATGTAAACAAAAATAAAAAAATTAAATGGTTTAATAATCACTTAGGGATGATGCGTAATACGCTTGTTTTAATGACAGAGGCATATAATCGCACTGGAGATCCGGAACTAAGAATAATTAAAAACAAACACAGATCTGCATACCGAGTTCAAATTAACAAAAACAAACGGGAAATAAACAATTCTTATTTAGCACAAAATAATTATACTCCAAAAGCAATTTGGAGTATAATAAATTCAAATAGGCAAACGACTAGAAACAATTTCCCCTGTGAGATAACATCGAGTGAATTTAACAATTTTTTTTCTACAATATCTACTGATATAATAAATTCATTGCCTGAATCTGACGTTGATCCACTTTTTTTAATGTGTTGTAACCGTCCCACTTCCTTAACTGATAATCAGCATTTTCAATTTAATGAAGTATCGCTTATTGCAGTGAGTAGTATCATCAATACTTTGAAACCAAGCCAGAGTAGAGATATTTATGGAATTCGATTGGACGTTCTAAAATCTGTTATTAGTACTATAGTATCACCGATGACAAAACTATTAAATAGATGTATTAGAAACCAAATCTTCCCCGATGCACTAAAAAAGGCATTAGTAATACCTCTCTATAAAAAAGGCGAACATTCTGATCCCAGCAACTATCGACCAATTTCCCTATTACCTATTATGTCAAAAGTATTCGAGAAAGTTTTGTTCAATCAATTAACGGGACATTTTGAAAATTGCAACTTATTCTGCGCCGAACAATTTGGTTTTCGTAAAGGTCGATCCACTACGGAAGCGGTCTGAGACTTTACGGACATGGTTGTTGACTGTTTCGAAAGAAAACATATTTGCAAAGCGTCATTTTTAGACCTATCGAGGGCCTTCGACTGTGTCTCCCATGCTACTCTAATTAGAAAACTGTACTTTTATAACCTGCATCCGAAGAGCTGTAGATTATTATCATCATATTTATCTAACAGGACACAATGCGTTTTTTCGCAAGAAAACATGTCATCTGCATTGCCAATAGTATATGGTGTACCTCAAGGGTCAATACTCTTTACCTTTACTTTACTCTCCTTTACTCTTTTTAATATATATTAATGACCTTATTCTATTAGGAACGCAAAACTTGTATTGTATGCGGATGACACTACGCTTTTAAATGAGGCCAACAACCTAGAAAGTAAAAGTGGAAGAAGCAGAGAAAACGACAACAAACTATCTTGGCATATATTTGACATCATCGTTGTCATGGGGCTCACACAGTGACGTACTTGCTTCTAAACGTTGTTCTGGCATATTTGCATTACGCTCTTTAGTGAAGCAAGTATCTCAAAATGTTCTTCGTGTGGCTTACTTTACTCTCTTACAAAGCCACATGTTGTATGGATTGATAGTCTGGGGTCATTCTCCGATAAGGCACAGAATTTTTGGCTTACAGCGAAAAGCAGTAAGAATTATGTCCAATATTAATTATTCTGACGACTGTCGCCAAGCATTCATAGACATGCGTATTTTAACGTTTCCATCGTTATACATCTATGAATGTTTACTGTATGTGAAAAAACACCCCCAATTTCAGACTCGCGGTGATATAAATAAGTACCACACGCGGCAAGTAGACCAGATACATTATCATCAACTTCGGTTAAGTCAATCGAAAACAGGCATAAAGTACTACTGCATAAGGTTTTACAACTCACTTCCTGTTCACATTAGAGATCAGCCAATAAATAAATTTGAAGCAATCATTAAAAATTATTTAATTGAAAATGCATTTTACAGTTAGGAAGAGAAGAATATTTGGACAATTTTAAATTTTAATTGTAATTACTAATTCTTATTTATTTTTTATCGATTTTAACCTAACCTATTTTATTTATATAACCAGATTAGTGAATTTTTTTACTTTTCGTGTTTATTTGTAATGTAATTTGTTATCGTTATTATTTATTTATTTATCTCACTGTGACTTTTATTTATTTATTTATTTGATTTTGTACGTACTAATATTAATTTTATTTTATAAATGACTGTGATAACAACATTCCTTGTAATTTAAGAACAAAATATATTATTTTATTATTCCTGCTGTGTCGGTGTAAGTCCTTTATTAATGTTAATATTTTTAGTTTTAAGCTTTTCATTGTTATAGTATAATTTGACCTGTGTAACACATGTATGTGATAAACACTAATAAAAAAAATAAATAAAATAAAATAAAATAAATAAATACATTTTTGATGTCTCTGTGCAATGTAAAGGTCGGCGATTTTAACTTGGCTAGACGCGCAGAAAATGAGCGAAAAGCAAGTATGAGCGAGAGCAAACTCTTCATGAAACTCATTCCTTTCCCTCCACAATTTTGCCAATTCGAACCGGCATTAAATGTTTGCCGTACTACAGGATATTTATATGGTTTACTATCTTCTGGTGTTGTAAATGTGTATACACAACAGGGCTTTTTTTATATGGACGCACCAGAACGACTTCGGCACCTATTTTAGACGTATTTGTAATTTTGGCAAAAATCCATGCGCTTTTCGACTCCTTTTTCCAAAAGTCCTGATTTTAATGTTATGTGATAGTTTTAATTTTAATTCTTTAAAAAAAAAAACAGATTTATGTACAAAATGCTGGAATTCCAGAATAATTGAAGTCGGACTATGAGAGGTATTGCAATATTAATATTTATACCTTGAAGCATGGAATGAGATTGGGTTGTTACTGTTCCCACTTTTTGAACAGCAGCAGTTCTTCCTTCATCTAAATATTCTTGTAAATTTGGTCCGTCGCTCTTAAAATTCATTTTTAAAGAAGGAAGATTTCCCCAAAAGTAACGCTCTCGGTTTTGTGGCGACATCCATGCTGCGTTAATTTTTGTTGGCTCGCATTCAAATGAACTAAAATATAGATGTCAGTATGGAGGGTTTTGCCAAATATAAAATTCTTACCGTGTTATAAAATCTTTCGATTCACAACACATTGAAGCTACATTTTCAAATAGCCAGAAGAATGGGGAATTATTTATGCATTTTAAAGTCATCAAGATTTTGTAGTAATCAAAGAACAAAATGCCTGTGCCCTCTGTACCTGAAATTTTTTTTTTATTAGCAAGGTTTTCTAGGCATGATTTGTATGTGTACAAATCATTTGCTTGTGTAATATGCAGAATTGTCAAAGAAACATGTACAATTGATTTGAAATTAGTTATATGTTCCTAGCATTGTTAAAATATGCAACATTTGAAGTTTATTGAATTAACATGGAAAACAAATTACATTTCAATGTTTATATCAACATTTTGAATTATTGTGTATGTTACGGACAATACACGAAACACGGACAAAACACGTTTTGTCTAGACAAAATGCGAATTGTCCAATGTTTTTAGACAAAAGCCGAATAAAATTGCATTTCTCTGTCATTTCCTATATTGTTTAGAGTAAATGCGTTGTGTCTAACGGATCAGACGAAATGCGTTTTAAGATTATTCATTGAAACAAAAGAACAGTACTGGATAAAATCACTTTGTTTTATAAACAATGTGACAAATTATTTATAAGGAGTATATTTTGAACTGCATTTCAAATCAGTGTTTTATACGCATGGCGCATGAAGTAAAATTTCCAGTTAGATGCTTAAGCAGATTAATCTGGGAGTGGAAACACTCGTTAGAAATTGAACGAGTTTAAAATTGAACGCTTTCATAATAAAAATTGTACAAAAAATCTAGTTTTCACATTTGGAAGTGATTGATACAGAGTGGAAATTAAGTAGCGGATAAATTCGGTAACTTCCTTAATGTGTATGATAGAGAAAACATCTAAAGGAGTATAGCGATTTAAATTACTGAGCACATGAAAAACATTTTTAAAGATTTTTCAAAAAATTGATTTAAAAGTTGTGACGTCAACAATAATTTCTTAATTTCAGTAGTTTTTTGATCTGTTTTTAACCATACGAAATGTTAAATAGGTTGCATAAGAAAAAAAATCAAGAAAAACGGTCTTAAAGTTAAAAAAGTAAAGATGAATGAAACTAACAAACTAAGGCCCAGTTGCACGAAAAACGCTGAACTCTAGTTCAAGATTGTTCTAATGTTTAACGTATTGGTGCAACTGGCCCTAATCCTAGTAATCGGGATTTAAAACAAACAAAACAGATAGTACTAGTATTTATACGTAGTAAACATTCTGCTTGACCTAAATGGCATTGCTGGCAGAGAAACAAAGAATTGAATCTTAAAACCGTTTTTCTTGATTTTTTTTTATGTAACCTATTCAAAATTTTGTATGGTTGAAAACAGATTAAAACTCTACCAAAGTCAAAAATTAAAAATATTGGTTGACATTTCAAAAAAATATTGATGACGTCACAACTTAAAAACAATTTTTTGGATTATTTGATAATTAATCACTTCCAATTATGAAATCTAGGTTTTTTATACAAGGTTTATTATAAAAACGTACAATTTGAAACTTGTAATGAGTGTTTTCACGTTTAGATTAAGGATGAAGTTAAATTTTGAGTTAAAAAAACCTTGAAAATTTCGATTTGCCGGGGCGCACGAGCGAAGCGAGTCATGCTGTGGCAAATCCAAATTTTCAGGCTGTTCTAAACTCCAAATTTTACTTCATGCGCCACGCGTATCAAAATATACTCCTTATAAATAATCTGTCACTTTGTTTATAAAACAATATATTTTCTCTCGTATTCTTTGTATTGTTTTGTTTGATCGATCTATTTTATAATTTCGGAAAAGAAGCGGAAAAATGTCTTTTTATTTTTCATAATTTAGTCCCAATTTTTAGCTCCTCTAGTTTATCGGCTCAATTTTGTTGTTGGTTTTACGTAAAAAAACAAAGAAATTAATATATTATTCATTTTTGTTTCTTTAGTTTTTGGGAGTGTCAAAATATAGCACAATGCTCTTATAATTTCAATAATTTCGATTAACGTTAAGCTTCTATTATTAAAACTTTACCAATTTGGCATTTTTATGACACTTATCATATTAGGACTTGTCTAAACTCATGCGGACAAAACGCGATTTGTCTGGACAAAAATCGAAATTGTGTTTTAATTCGGAGCAGTAGCAGTAGATATTTATTTCGTGTGTTTCATTTGAAATGAAACAATGCTAAACATTTTTGAAAAAAAATTCTTACGACAGGATTTGAATCTGCAACCTCTATTTTCAGATTTTTTCAAAATACAGGACAACAGTTCAATATAAATCAACTTTTTTTAAAAATTGTGAAAAGTGCTGAACGTGCCTTTCATCTCTTATACTAGGCGAGATCTCAATGGCTCAAATTTGAAACAACCTGTATAGTCTATAACCTAAATTTTATCATAAACTTATTTCTGTATTTTATTAGTAGTAATTATTATATAATTCATATTAATATTATTGTTCCTGGAACTTGATTTATTCATATAAGTTTTATTATTTTTGTTGTTATTATTATTACATCTCTTTTCTATCTACTATTTTAAATACTACGCATAAATATATTTCTTTAGTAACTTAAATGGCAAATACTTAGTAAAAAAATGAATAAGAATAATCAAAATATACCTGTAATTGGGTAAGCAATTAAAAATAACTAATTAATCTTGTTGTTAATTAAGTATGGCCGAAAAATAGTTAGCATGATTTTATTGTATTAAAGTATCCAAAGTCTAGGAGTGGAATTTTTGAGTTCATGGTTAATGGTGATGGACGTTAAGTAAATGTTTTCAGTTTTCTAAACTCTAAACTGAAACGATTGCTATGATATAGTAAGCACACTTGGAGGATGCTTAATGAATAGTACAATTGATTAGTTGACATACACTATTCAGAAAAGAAAGACGATTTTGGACGATCAACGCCCAGAGAGGCCATCAAAGTCTCAGAGTTCAGAAAATGTAGCTAGGCTGAAAGCAATTTTGAACTGTAATGAAAGTTTACACTTTAGATTGATAGCAGATAAATTAAGGTTTTTAAAATGCATTGTGCGTGAAATCATCATAACAGAATTGCAGAAACAAAGATATTGTACTAAACCTTGACACTGCGCAAAGTAATTGGTTGGTATTGGTAAGGTATTTTTGTCAAAAAACCTTTTCTTGCTGACCAACCATTCTGCCCAGGTCTCTTCCTGCCTGATTTCATTATGTTTCCTATGAAGACATTCAAGACAAAAAATACTAAATCGATTTAATAATATTTTAAACCGGAAAAACCTTGCATGATCTACAAATGTTAAGGGGATTATTGCAGTGTAACACGTCGACCGTGTTGGAAAGACCCACATAGTTTAGAGTAGCTCATCCGATACCAAATTTACAGCACAAGTGGGGCGAATACAGTCAGAGAGAAAAGCGGCAGTTCGCTGTGCATTTGTGCATTGCTCCTTGGCATGAACGGATAGGGTCTCGCGTCGCGTGGAATAGATGAAAAAAAAGCGTATAAAAAAGACGGATCGAAGGAAAGTGTCGATTCGTATTATTTAAACACGCTGATAATACATACAAGCTATGTATTGTTTTCAATTCGTTAGAAAGCGTTATCGGATCCTGTGTTATTTTTCGGTATTTACAAAACTGATGATTCTTATTCTTGTCATTATAACACATTATTTTTACATTTAAGACTCCAGTTTCGACAGCCGAACAAACTATGTGTTTTATTTTATAAAATTATAGATTATTTCTTAAAAATATAATAATAAAATAATTCATGTTCATAAGCTCATTGTGAATATTTATATGCCGGACATACATATGAATAAAACGGAACATAGGATTTTCAATGATATTTTTTAAATGGGAATATTATCTTCCCTAACTGCTATTGCCATGAAAATAATGTGTATTAATTTGGCCTTTGCCAAATTGGGTAAATACCCCAAATTTTGGGGAGAATTTCAATTCATATTCGGTCAAATATTCCAGTTTTTATGTATGCAACAAATAAATAATAGATTGAAAAAAATTAAACGGAAAGCTGCCCTGTTTTTTTTATGTTTAGTACAGGGTTTACAAAATGATAATGGGTATAAATAGGCTCAGTCAACGTAGCCCCCCGAAGTTCGACTTTTTTGAAAAAAGCGTTTGCGCTAGACCGGCCTTAGCTAGCGCCACAAAAATTAGAGCTAGCGCCATTTAGACAAGAAAACCACGGGGATTTGAACTTTCGGGGGGCTAGGTTGATGCTAGCCCCCCGAGTTTGGATTTTTTAAAGTTTTTTTACACTATTCGGATTCCTCAGAGCTAGCGCCAGCTAGCGCTACCAATTTAAAAGCCAACGCCACTCCCACAACCCCAAAAAATGATAAAACATTTTTAACCCTGGCCCCCTAAAATGAGATGTTTTTAATCAAATTGGGTAGAAAATATAACTTAGAGCTTGCGCCAACAGAATATGACAAAAATATTCTCTCAAAAATATCAGGTAAAAAAAAGTTCACATCCAAATTTTGATGCGAGAGCTTTCAGATCCTGTATGCGTATTACCATTTACTTCCTGAATTTTAATACAAAATGATGTTTGGCATATAATATACCGATTCCAACAAATATTTCGGCGTTGTAATTACTTTATTTATGTTCATAGACACTGGCTATTAGAAACATGATGCCTAGAAGACAGTAGCGTAACTGACAATTGTGTTTTCACTCCTAGCTAATTTAAATCATTATAACTCAAGAACTTACCGTACGATTTAAAAAACTCGTTTGGCATTGTAATTACTATACTAATGTTTATAAACACTGGCAACGAGATAGCTTGCGCTAGTAAGACAGTGGCGTAACTGACGATTGTTTTTGATAATTGAAATCGTTATAACTCGGAAACTAACCGTACGATTTCGAAAATTTTTTTGGCATTGTAATTGCTATACTGAAGTCTATAAACACTAATAACGATATAGCTAGTAATAATAAAGGATAAATTAAAACCACTTGGTTTGTTTCACTATTTGTTTCTATTTACTCGACTAGTTTCGCTTTTTACGGCATTATCAAAGTTCACTTTTAATAATGTCGTAAAAAGCGAAACTAGTCAAGTAAATAGAAACAAATAGTGAAACAAACCAAGTGTTTTTAATTTATCCTTTATTATTATTTCAAAATGTTTTACCAAGTGATAAATGAGAAAGTTATTCAAGAGATAGCTAGTGCTAGCAAGACAGTGGCGTACCTCACGGTTGTTTTTTTTTACTAAGTGATAACTTAAATCGTTATTACTCGGTGGAAAACACTCGTTGGGAGTTTCAAACTGAACGCTTTTCAAAAACAATGAATGCCTGAAAATTTACCTAGTACACATTGGGTTATGTATGTACCTAATCAAAACATGGGTATCTTTTCGATGCTACAAAATTGTGATTAAGCTCCTTTCGTTGCTATTCAATTGACTTTATTTTCATTCTAACACAATCTATTTCAATATCCTAATTCTACAATATACAGGGAGTTTTTCTTTAAAGTATACGTATTCCAGATTCACTTTATTTTCTTTAAATCTTTAGATATATGTTGTTTTTACAGGAATTCAATTTGAAGCTTTAAGCGAGTGTTTTCCACTCCCAGGCTAAGCAGGAAGTAAAATTTTGAGTTTAGAAAAGCCCCGTGAAATTTTGTCGAGGGTCGCGCAGCGACCCGAGACAAATTTTCTGGGCTTTTCTAAACTCGAAATTTTACTTCATGCGCCACGCGTATAGAACACTAAAATTTTGTGAAATGTTTGTATATTTGAACCTTACTTGAAATCAGCGTTTTATACGCGTGGCGCATGAAGTAAAATTTCGAGTTTAGAAAAGCCCAGAAAATTTGTCTCGGGTCGCTGCGCGACCCGAGACAAATTTTCTGGGCTTTTCTAAACTCGAAATTTTACTTCATGCTTAGTCTGGGAGTGGAAAACACTCGTTTAAAGCCTTGAATTGAACTTTTAAAAAAAAACAAGGAATATCTAAAGATTTAAAGACAATAAGCTAAACTTGGAAAACGTATACTTTAAAGAAAAACTCCCTGTATGTTATTATGCTGTATTCAACTTAAATATTATTAGGTTATTACTCATATTAAGTCTAAGATTTATTTCTTGCCTGATGAAGGAGAAACTCTCTAAGCAAACCCAAATATCTAATCCATGTTACATATCAAATATTTAGCTTAAATGTTTTGATAGTTGTTGCTTACATTATACGGCTCAGTGAACTTAGCCCCCCAAAGTACGACTTTGTTGAAAAAAACTTGTCAGTTAGGCTACTGTTTTCTAGGCATCATCTTTGTAATAGCCAGTGTCTTTGAACATACATAAAGTAATTACAACGCCAACATATTTCTTGGAAGCGGTATTTTATATGCCAATCATGATTTTGTATTGAAATTCAGCAAGTAAATGGTAATACGCATACAGGAGCTGAAAGCTCTCACATCAAAGTTTGGATGTGAACTTTTTTTTACCTGATATTTTTGAGAGAAAATTATTTTCATATTCTGCTGGCGCTAGCTCTAAGCAATCTTTTGCACCCAATTTGATTAAAGAAATCTCATTTCGGGGGGCTAGGGTTTAAAACGTTTTATAATCTTTTGGGATTGTGGGGGTGGCGCTAGCTTTTAAATTGGTAGCGCTAGCTGGCGCTAGCTCTGAGGAATCCGAATACTGTAAGAAAACTTAAAAAAAATCCAATCTCGGGGGGGCTAGCATCAACCTAGCCCCCCGAAAGTTCAAACCCCCGTAACTTTCTTGTCTAAACGGCGCTAGCTCTAATTTTTGTGGCGCTAGCTAAGGCCCGTCTAGCGCAACAGTTATTTTTAAAAAGTCGAACTTCGGGGGGCTAAGTTGACTGAGCTTACTTACTATCAAAATATGACTCATCATAAATCAGCCAAATTTGAAAAAAATATATTGGACTCGGTGCAATGTTGAGCAAGAAGCTTGTTATTTGAAATGCATTATAATAACTACCTTATTATTATTATAGTTCTATTTTTCTAAAATAATTAACAATGAATATGCACGCAGTTAAACCCTACATTTTTGTAAACATTCGTCAAACAAATATTACCTGTGCTCAGTAAAAAAATAGTTGATTTGTAACATTAATCTACGACAACGTCATATTGGTGTTATTCTTACTATTCTTATAGTTTTGATATCATTGGTTCGTTGATGAAGTCGCAGTTGGTTCAAATAGGTCCGATTGCTAGAAACTTTACAATTTACTTTAATAGTTTTATTGCGAGAAGTTTAATGGCATTTAACAACGAAAGATTTAAGACGAAATAATGATTTAAACAAGACTGATTGTTATTCGATTGCTTCTGGCTTATTAATCAGCTTAAAAAACTTTAAAAATAATTTAATAATATCGACACTGTCAAATAATAAGGAAAGCCAATATTAAAGGTATATTACACATCTTTATTTAAATTAGTGAAACATTTCGTGTTTTCTATATTAGTGAACATGCAGTATAAAAAAATACTTATTCCATTAGTAGTCAGAAAGCATGAAAATAAAACACTGGTACAATAAAATATCGATTATAATTGCGAAATAATAATTTTACGAGAATAAATGCTAACGACGCGAGCCGTTTTTGTTAACTATGATTGAAAAAAGAAAAGAAAAACAAACGCGAAGCCGCACAGCGTTCACCGGCCCTGGGATAAACGCCGGCCGCATGCTGCTCCCCCCTCCAATAATTGTGCAGATGAGTGTACAACGCGTTCAACTAAGAGAAGATCCGCAAGGCGGCGGTATTTTACGGTCTTAATTTTCAAGATTTTTATTTTAACCTGACTCGGGCATGAGCTATCGCATCCTTATGAAATGTTCACATTATATTTCTTATAGTATAAACTAGTAAGATATGGGAATATTTTTTTTAATTTTGAAAAATTTAACATTATTTTTTTCATACCTCTGAAAGTAAATTGTTAAAAAAAAAGTACTTCGATATTTTACTAGATAATTGGGCTTAATATAGGCTGTCAAAATTTCAACTTTCTAGGACCTTTAGTTTTTAAATAAACCTAACATTAAATTTCAGACCACTGTTATATTCCCCTTAAGACATGAAGGCACTTTTCTTTATTCAGCTCTGAATTATTTACTTACAGAATAAACCTTTTCGCTCCGGATTAGCAATACTTAAATCATTGCACGGAGAACCACCAATTAATAAGTCTATAGGAACAATTTCCTTTAGTTTATCCTCTGTGATCTTTGTAACATCACCTAAATATGTTATTTCATTTGGGTATGCTTGCTGTGGTACACTCATTGCCGTGGGATCGATTTCACTAGCATAGTAAACATCTATTGATATTTTAATTTTCTTCAAAGCTACTAACCCTAAAAATATAAACACATTAAGTAGGGAAGAAGGGGGCACATTTGAACACTGGGCACCTTCGAACATGTTTAATATATCTGTTATTTTTACTTTCTCAAGATTCATACTATGAGTGATAGTTTGGGCCACATGGACTTATGACAGATATCATTTTTATTCCAGCATTATTTAAAAATACTATATTAATTTATGTGTGTTTTCGTGTGCAAATTGTAAATACAAACGATAATTTTTGTAGCGATTTTGCCTCCAAACCAGTCATAGTCAGAATTTAGTATTTGTCCAAATAAGTACATTAATTATAGAATAATAATCATGTAAATATTTCTAATTTAAACAAATGCTACATTTTTTACAAATAAAACCTTGTATTTATGTCTGTTGGGGCACATTTGAACATTATCGCAGGGGCACCTATGAACAGCGTTCAAATCCAATTTCAAATTTGAATCTTTTTGAAATAGATTGAAATATGGTTCGAACATAAAATAAAAAAGGTCATTAGGCAGAAACACTGAAAGATAATACATAATAAGAATATATGTTATAGAAGAAAGTATGTTGCTTGGGAAATGTAAGCAGAACTAAGGTCTGACTCTTACTAGGTCATTCTATAAAGGCGAAAAAAAAAAGAATAAGATAAGAGAAAGGCGATATACATCCAAATAGGCAAATAGGCATTCCTCTATTAAAGAGGAAGAAATGTCGTGCGATTATAAAAATAAATTGCTGCATCATAGAGCAGGTCTATTGACTTACTTTATAATACAGTCAATACTTTAGTGTCACCGGAAATAATATTATCTTTTGTTGAAACTGTTCCCAGATCATTAACTGAAATGAAGATAGAACCTCCAGCAAAAAAGAAAAACAAAATTGAAAGGGAAACTTTAATATGTTTCAATAAGAAAATAATACTGGAGATGAAAATAATAAATAAATAACAAAAAATAAAGAGCTCGCAATTATTTATTATTTATGTTAGCATTTAAAGAAATCATATATAAACTACACAGCTAAAATATACTGATTTTTCCTCATAATTCGATCATTTTTGACATCTCTTTAAAACTGCCACGGGTATGTTGTGTGGGGCACATTTGAACATTTTTACGAGTATTTTCTAAAAGCCGTGATTCTTTTATTTACAACATAATGATTTTTATATTTGTGTCAGAGTTTGTCAAACTGTGTACCTAAAAATTGTGGTAAGGCATATTTTTTATCACTAACAGTTTTTTGGAAATAATGTTTTTTTTGAAAACTGTTTGAAAGTGCCCCCTTCTCTAAATTAAAATAAGATCTGCATTGTAAATAAAATCGAATATAATTAGATTTTGTCGTCTGTGATATCATACATTAATTAAGAAGAAAATGATAAAAAGATAATATTTTCATAACGTTACCTGACGAAATTCCATCAAATAAGGATAAAACACGTATTGGTTTTTTATCCAATTTAATTTCACATATCGGATGAAGTTCTATGTTGTATATGTTGTATATCTAAATGAAAATGTGATATGTCCAAATCAATAACAATGTTTCTATATTACAAGTAACTAGTTATGGGTTATATCTAGATTTTAATAATCGATTATTTTGGACCGCGATAATTTAACTATGGATATAATAATTGATATTTACATCGATTATTTTTACTGCTACTTTTAGCAGTATCATTATTAGGTTTATCGATATAATAATTGATATTAGTGCGTTCTCGGAAAATATCTCAGCTCACATTAAAGATAAAAAAACAGTTTCTGCACCAGTTGTTTGGCTTATTTTAAATGGATCGCTCTGTAAATTATTTGGTTTTCAAACTCATAAAAATTGAGTGTTGTTTTATTAAATTGCTGTCTTTGTAAGTCGTACTGTTACGGAGTTATCTGACATTTTTATATAAAAATGACATTTGCAATGGTTTTGTAAACCTAAATTATATATTGGACATTTTTGTCTATAGCCTTTACGTACGGTCTCCATTAACTAATGGTGGGCTTATGGTATTCTCCTTTCCAATGGTCATTATTCTTCTTCCAGTCCTGTTTGTTTTACTCCAGTGTGCGTGTTTATCTCTGCTATTCCACAAGCAGAGTAATATATAAACTTTGTATGACTGCTTTGCTGCGTAGGTAAAAAAGTAGATGTTTTTTTTAATGTACCCACTATCTTAAATATCTGTTACATATTTTGCAAATACAAGTTGGTGTCCAAAGTTTGTCAGTATCTTTTTTTTGAAAGTAAAGTAAGTACGCATTTTACGCAGTGGTAAATTTCTGACACTTTTCCACTGTGTATTTGCCACAAACGTAACAAAATGTGTTTGGATCGTTATACAGGACCGTCTTGATGTCGACATTACTATGTAATTTATTTTTTTAAGTGTTAATCACGCGACAAAGAAAATGAACTTTTAACACAACTAGTCACAAGAAAATATAAACAATGCGGGTAGCTAGACAACTGTATCTGGTTTCAAAAATTCTATATCACTAACAGTGTTAGAAATATAATTAAATTTCAACGGCACCAATTTTTTATTTCATTTTGTAGACCTGTGTAATATAAGGATTTCGATTTAGCAAAATATTTCATTAAGGGGATTATTGCAGTGTAACACGTCGATCGTGTTGGAAAGACCCACATAGTTTAGAGTAGCTCATCCGATGCCAAATTTACAGCACAAGTGGGGCGAATACAGTCAGAGAGAAAAGCGGCAGTTCGCTGTGCATTTTTTCATTGCTCCTTGGCATGAACGGATGGGGTCTCGCGCCGCGTGGAATAGACCAAAAAAAGCGTATAAAAAGACGGACCTAAAAAAGGGGCGATTCGTATTATTTAAACACGCTGATAATACATACAAGCTATCTATTGTTTTCAATTCGTTAGAAAGCGTTATCAGATCCTGTGTTATTTTTCGGTATTTACAAAACTGATGATTCTTATTCTTGTCATTATAACACATTATTTTTACTTTTAAGACTCCAGTTTCGACAGCCGAACAAACTATGTGTTTTATTTTATTAAATTATAGATTATTTCTTAAAAATATAATAATAAAATAATTCATGTTCATAAGCTCATTGTGAATATTTATATGCCGGACATATATGAAAAAAACGGAACATAGGATTTTCAATGATATTTTTTAAATGGGAATATTATCTTCCCTAACTGCTATTGCCATGAAAATAATGTGTATTAATTTGGCCTCTGCCAAATTGGGTAATTACCCCAAATTTTGGGGAGAATTTCAATTTATATTCGGTCAAATATTCTAGTTTTTATGAATGCAACAAATAAATAATAGATTGAAAAAAATTAAACGGAAAGCTGCCCTATTTTTTTATGTTTAGTACAGGGTTTACAAAATGATGATGTGTATAAATAGGCTCAGTCAACTTAGCCCCCCGAAGTTCGACTTTTTTGAAAAAAGCGATTTCGCTAGACCGGCCTTAGCTAGCGCCACAAAAAATAGAGCTAGCGCCATTTAGACAAGAAAACTACGGGGATATGAACTTTCGGGGGGGCTAGGTTGATGCTAGCCCCCCGAGTTTGGATTTTTTAAGTTTTTTTACACTATTCGGATTCCTCAGAGCTAGCGCTACCAATTTAAAAGCCAACGCCACTCCCACAACCCCAAAAAATGATAAAACATTTTTAACCCTGGCCCCCTAAAATGAGATGTTTTAAATCAAATTGGGTGGAAAATATAACTTAGAGCTAGCGCCAACAGAATATGACAAAAATATTCTCTCAAAAATATCAGATAAAAAAAGTTCACATCCAAGTTTTGATGCGAGAGCTTTCAGATCTTGTATGCGTATTACCATTTACTTCCTGAATTTTAATACAAAATGATGTTTGGCATATAATATACCGCTTCCAACAAATATTTCGGCGTTGTAATTACTTTATTTATGTTCATAGACACTGGCTATTAGAAACATGATGCCTAGAAGACAGTAGCGTAACTGACAATTGTGTTTTCACTCCTAGCTAATTTAAATCGTTATAACTCAAGAACTTTTGTTTATAAACACTGGCAACGAGATAGCTTGCGCTAGTAAGACAGTGGCGTAACTGACGATTGTTTTGATAATTGAAATCGTTATAACTCTGAAACTAACCGTACGATTTCAAAAATTTTTTTAGCATTGTAATTGCTATACTGAAGTCTATAAACACTAACAACGACATAGCTAGTAATATTAAAGGATAAATTAAAATCACTTGGTTTGTTTCACTATTTGTTTCTATTTACTCGACTAGTTTCGCTTTTTACGGCATTATCAAAGTTCACTCTTGATAATGCCGTAAAAAGCGAAACTAGTCAAGTAAATAGAAACAAATAGTGAAACAAACCAAGTGTCCTATCCTATATTATTATTTCACAATGTTTCACCAAGTGATAAATGAGAAAGTTATTCAAGAGATAGCTAGTGCTAGCAAGACAGTGGCGTACCTCACGGTTGTTTTTTTTTACTACGTGATAACTTAAATCGTTATTACGAGTTTCGGGAGTTTCAAACTGAACGCTTTTCAAAAACAATGAATGCCTGAAAATTTACCTAGTACACATCGGGTTATGTATGTACCTAATCAAAACATGGGTATCTTTTCGATGCTACAAAATTGTGATTAAGCTCCTTTTGTTGCTATTCATTTGACTTTATTTTCATTCTAACACAATCTATCTCAATATCCTAATTCTACAATATACAGGGAGTTTTTCTTTAAAGTATACGTATTCCAGGTTCACTTTATTTTCTTTAAATCTTTAGATATATGTTGATTTTACAGGAATTCAATATGAAGCTTTAAGCGAGTGTTTTCCACTTTGGGCTTTTCTAAACTCGAAATTTTACTTAATGCGCCACGCGTATAGAACACTAAAATTTTGTTAAATTTATGTATATTTGAACCTTACTTGAAATCAGCGTTTTATACGCGTGGCGCATGAAGTAAAATTTCGAGTTTAGAAAAGCACAGAAAATTTGTCTTGTGTCGCTGCGCGACCCTCGACAAATTTTCACGGGGCTTATCTAAACTCGAAATTTTACTTCATGCTTAGTCTGGGAGTGGAAAACACTCGTTTAAAGCCTTGAATTGAACTTTTTTTAAAAAACATGGAATATCTAAAGATTTAAAGAAAATAAGCTAAATTTGGAAAACGTATACTTTAAAAAAAAACTCCCTGTATGTTATTATGTTGTATACAACTTAAATATTAATAGGTTATTACTCATATTAAGTTTAAGATTCACTTCTTGCCTGATGAAGGAGCAACTCTCTAAGCAAACCTAAATATCTAATCCATGTTACATATCAAATATTTAGCTTAAATGTTTTGATAGTTGTTGCTTACATTATACGGCTCAGTCAACTTAGCCCCCCGAAGTACGACTTTGTTGAAAAAAACTTGTCAGTTAAGCTACTGTTTTCTAGGCATCATCTTTGTAATAGCCAGTGTCTTTGAACATACATAAAGTAATTACAACGCCAACATATTTCTTGGAAGCGGTATTTTATATGCCAATCATGATTTTGTATTGAAATTCAGCAAGTAAATGGTAATACGCATACAGGAGCTGAAAGCTCTCACATCAAAGTTTGGATGTGAACTTTTTTTTACTTGATATTTTAGAGAGAATATTTTTTTCATATTCTGCTGGCGCTAGCTCTAAGCAATCTTTTGCACCCAATTTGATTAAAAAAATCTCATTTCGGGGGGCTAGGGTTTAAAATGTTTTATAATCTTTTGGGGTTGTGGGGGTGGCGCTAGCTTTTAAATTGGTAGCGCTAGCTGGCGCTAGCTCTGAGGAATCCGAATACTGTAAGAAAACTTGAAAAATCCAAACTCGGGGGGCTAGCATCAACCTAGCCCCCCGAAAAGTCAAACCCCTGTAACTTTCTTGTCTAAACGGCGCTAGCTCTAATTTTTGTAGCGCTAGCTAGTGCTAGCTAAGGCCCGTCTAGCGCAACAGTTATTTTTTAAAAAGTCGAACTTCGGGGGGCTAAGTTGACTGTGCCGTATAAATAGAGGATTGCAATAACATTCAATTACAATTCATTTATTCCTTATTTACTTACTATCAAAATATGACTCATCATAAATCAGCCAAATTTGAAAAAAAATATATTGGGCTCGGTGCAATGTTGAGCAAGAAGCTTGTTATTTGAAATGCATTATAATAACTACCTTATTATTATTATAGTTCTATTTTTCTAAAATAATTAACGATGAATAAGCACGCAGTTAAACCCTACATTTTTTTAAACATTTGTCAAACAAATATTACCTGTGCTCAGTAAAAAATTGTTGATTTGTAACATTAATCTACGACAACGCCATATTGGTGTTATTCTTACTATTCTTATAGTTTTGATATCATTGATTCGTTGATGAAGTCGCAGTTGGTTCAAATAGGTCCGATTGCTAGAAACTTTACAATTTACTTTAATAGTTTTATTGCGAGAAGTTTAATGGCATTTAACAACTGCTTTAACAACGAAAGATTTAAGACGAAATAATGATTTGAACAAGACTGATTGTTATTCGATTTCTTCTGGCTTATTAATCAGCTTAAAAAACTTTAAAAAATAATTTAATAATACCGACACTGTCAAATAATAAGGAAAGACAATATTAAAGCTATATTACACATCTTTATTTAAATTAGTGAAACATTTCGTGTTTTCTATATTAGTGAACATGCAGTATAAAAAAATACTTATTCCATTAGCAGTCAGAAAGCATGAAAATAAAACACTAGTATAATAAAATATCGATTATAATTGCGAAATATTAATTTTACGAGAATAAATGCTAACGACGCGAGCCGATTTTGTTAACTATGATTGAAAAAAGAAAAGAAAAACAAACGCGAGGCCACATGCTGCTCGCCCCTCCAATAATTGTGCAGATGAGTGTACAACGCGTTCAACTAAGAGAAGATCCGCAAGGCGGCGGTATTTTACGGTCTTATTTTTCAAGATTTTTATTTTAACCTGACTCGGGCATGAGCTATCGCATTCTTATGAAATGTTCACATTATATTCCTTATAGTATAAACTAGTAAGATATGGGAATATTTTTTTTAATTTTGAAAAATTTAACATTATGTTTTTCATACCTCTGAAAGCAAATTGTTTAAAAAAAAGTACTTCGATATTTTACTAGATAATTGGGCTTAATATACGCTGTCAAAATTTCAACTTTCTAGGACCTTTAGTTTTTAAATAAACCTAACATTAAATTTCAGACCACTATTATATTCCCCTTAAGGGGATTATTGCAGTGTAACACGCCGATCGTGTTGGAAAGACCCACATAGTTTAGAGTAGCTCATCCGATGCCAAATTTACAGCACAAGTGGGGCGAATACAGTCAGAGAGACAAGCGGCAGTTCGCTGTGCATTTGTGCATTGCTCCTTGGCATGAACGGATGGGGTCTCGCGTCGCGTGGAATAGACGAAAAAAAAAGCGTATAAAAAATACGGATTGAAGGAAAGTGTCGATTCGTATTATTTAAACACGCTGATAATACATACAAGCTATGCATTGTTTTCAATTCGTTAAAAAGCGTTATCGGATCCTGTGTTATTTTTCGACATTTACAAAACTGATGATTCTTATTCTTGTCATTATAACACATTATTTTTACTTTTAAGACTCCAGTTTCGACAGCCGTACAAACTATGTGTTTTATTTTATTAAATTATAGATTATTTCTTAAAAATATAATAATAAAGTAATTCATGTTCATAAGCTCATTGTGAATATTTATATGCCGGACATATATGAAAAAAACGGAACATAGGATTTTCAATGATATTTTTTAAATGGGAATATTATTTTCCCTAACTACTATTGCCATGAAAATAATGTATATTAATTTTGCCTCTGCCAAATTGGGTAAATACCCCAAATTTTTGGGAGAATTTCAATTTATATTCGGTCAAATATTTTAGATTTTATGAATGCAACAAATAAATAATAGATTGACAAAAATTAAACGGAAAGCTGCCCTGTTTTTTTATGTTTAGTACAGGGTTTACAAAATGATGATGTGTATAAATAGGCTCAGTCAACTTAGCCCCCCGAAGTTCGACTTTTTTGAAAAAAAGCGATTGCGCTAGACCGGCCTTAGCTAGCTCCACAAAAATTAGAGCTAGCGCCATTTAGACAAGAAAACTACGGGGATTTGAACTTTCGGGGGGCTAGGTTGATGCTAGCCCCCCGAGTTTGGATTTTTTAAGTTTTTTTACACTATTCGGATTCCTCAGAGCTAGCGCTACCAATTTAAAAGCCAACGCCACTCCCAAAAGTAGAGGGTTACAGCCGATTCTAGAACCTCCTCCTCATTTGAGAGGAAACTCCTCAAAATGATTAAAAGAGTTAAAACCTCCTGGTAGGGAGGAGGTGTCTTTTTAGAATCTCCAAAGAACCTTCTTTCCTCCTCCTCATAAAATGAAGAGGAGGAGGAGGAGGAGGTTACTTTACGGTTTTATTGATTCTAAAGAGGCAATATACTCTTAATAATTTTAAGATAGTTTTCACCAAATAGAAGAGGTAGGGTTCATAGAATCGGCTAAAAATATCACCCTTGAGTGCTTACAGTCCACGGTCTAACGTATTGTCTAGCATCCATTAAAGACAAATAATGTGTCTAATCAAAATCCAAAGGGGCCCTTACCCCCTTAAGATTTTCACCCGATACATTACAGCTTTTATGCGCTGTATCGCTATAGGCGGACCATGCACAAGACAAGATGTGTTCATCTCGATGGTTCAAGGGCGACTGATGAATAATACATAAGATGTCATATATGAATCTATTAATAAATATTGTCAATGCGGTTAAAGTGTTGTTAGCAACATCGATGATTGAAGGTATTGAATGCCTTCAATTGGATTCTAATGAGTGGGTAAACGACCTCCTTTAGGCGGGAAAATCATAAAGTAGTTAGTCCTTTTCAGAGGAGAGGTATGTGAGGTCGTTGTGATGTAAAAATATATACAGAACCTCCCCCCAACATAATATTATGGGACTATATAAGATCTGCCGGATGGGTGTAACTTATTACAGTACACGTGTTGTTGTCAAGAATACATCTGCCAGAACTGTGTCACTAATTAGTGTTGTTGTCAATAATAAATTGAATAATAAGTAAGTGTTTGTAATTATTTTGAAAATAAATTAATTTATTGATTGAAGTGAAATTTTAGTGAAACGACAAAACCCGAGTAATAAACAAATTATTAGAGCACATATTCAAAATAATGGGCCAATTGATAATGCGAATTCAGCAAATGACTCGGGATTTTTTGAAGAGGGTGAAGAATCTTTTTCGAATATAAATCTACCGAATCATGGTGAGACTACTACTGTTGATGTTCCATGGAATATCAACGATACCAACGATGATGCCAACCACAACAATCAACTTGTAAAACAAAAGAAGAACGCTATGAAAAATTTGCTGTCGTCGAATACGTATTTTTTAAATAAAAGTAATTCTAAATGGGTGTCGGTAGGTTTGGACATAGATCTTAATCTTGAACCAGATATTAGAATATTGGGTAAGGGTGGGCAAGGAATTTCTTTGAATGAACAGATGTGGACAGTATTTTTAGAACAAAAAGTGAATATCAACCAAACATCTTTTTATGTAGATACGGATCAAACAATCAGCTTTAATGGAGTAAACATTTCATTTAGTTTAATGAATAATTGTCGTAAAGTTGCAAGAATTGATATCGGTGGAAATCACGTATTTTTATCGTATGAAGGTCTTCGTGAATTGTGGAAACTGGTTGATGTTGTTTCGTCTCGTTTGGAATATTTAAAAAATCTTAAGTTTAGTGAATATTACTATTCTTGCTTGGGTTTATTAAATGAACTGGATGGGGATATGAAAACTCGTTTTTCGAAAATAATGCAAGGCGAATGTAATTAATATGCTTGTATGATTGATGAATTGTTACTTTATGGTAATGATAAGTTATTGTTCGATTTTGATATGCAACATATAATGTTAGATTCTTATCATAATGGGAAGTAAAAAGAAAGTAGTAATGTGTGAAAGTAAAAATATTATTCATAATATGTATGTATGGAAATTTGCGTATAAAGAAGCTAGGAAAGGTGCATGGCATATATATTATTATGATTCTTTAAGATTCAAAGAAAAAATGAAAAGAATCGAATTAGCGATAAGTTTTTGTTTACAAAGTAGTTTTAGGGAGAATGTATATAACTCAAGGTTTAAGTAGAACATAGTTAGTATATGTGTTAGTATAAGGTGAAGTGGTAATTGTTTGTTAAAATTAAATTATAAAAATCAATAAACAGTTTTTAAGTTGCCACAGTTTATTTGTATACCATTAAAATAAAATGTATGTCTATTATCCCGTCAGTCGTAAAAGAACTATCAAATGGATCGGTCGGGGGCTACTAAATAAATTAATAAACAAGCTGCCCTTTGAAATTCATTTACCTGGATATAATTATTGTGGGCCTGGAACAAAATTAGAAAAGAGATTAGCGCGAGGCGATAAAGGAATAAACGAACTCGACGTAGCTTGTAAAGAGCACGATATAGTGTACGATAATACAAATAATTTAAAAGAAAGGCATATAGCCGATCATAGGTTACTCAAAACTGCAAAAAAAATAATTCAGAAGGTTGGTCCAAGTGCCGGAGAAAAGATTGCATCGGCAGGAGTTGCAGCAGCAATGAAAGGGATAACATCATTTGGAATGGGTCTAAAAAAGAGAAAAAGCAAGGGTAGAAATCGCAAAAGAGTGAGTCGGGGTGGCACTTTAACGTTTAGCAAGGCAGTTCGACTGGCCAGAAACGCTATCAGTAGAAGAAAACATAAAAGTGTATTTGATGCTACAAAAGCTGCATATAATGTTTTGAAAAAATATAAGAGAAAAATTAAATTTCCAAAACGTAGAGTCATTCCTATACCGAAACAAGGAGGATTTCTTCCGTTGATTCCATTATTTGCAGCTTTAAGTGCATTGGGTTCCCTTGGAGGAGAGGCAGCCGCTATAGCGAAAGCAGTAAACAGTGCAAAATCAGCTAAAGAACAACAAAATGAAGCTGAGCGACATAATAGAGCTATGGAAGCCAAATCAGTGGGTTCTGGTTATTACATAAAACCATATAAAAGAGGATGTGGTTTATATTTTCCCGAATATTCAAAAAACTGAAAATAATGTTCCTTCATAAAAGACCTCTAAATAATTTGGAAATTTTAAAAATAGCAAAATTATTGAAAATACCATCGTTTAGAGGTGTCTATATGAGAAATGCATTACCGAAAAAAATTTAAAAAAATGAAAGTGCAGTTATCAATTTAGACAATAAAGAAAGTGAAGGAACGCATTGGGTTGCTTATAAAAAAAGTGGCAGTAGAGTAAAATACTTTGACAGTTTCGGTGATTTAAAACCTTCCATTGAAATTGAAAAATATTTAAGATCAGATGATAAGAATAATGTTATAAGTTATAACTATGAACGCTACCA
Source organism: Philonthus cognatus (assembly GCA_932526585.2). Classification (NCBI taxonomy): domain Eukaryota; kingdom Metazoa; phylum Arthropoda; class Insecta; order Coleoptera; family Staphylinidae; genus Philonthus; species Philonthus cognatus. The sequence continues at coordinate 80,436,455 of OW052243.1, forward strand.
GACAATCGATGATTTAAATTGTGGACAATTGTGTTTAATGTTTTTAATAAATAATTAAGAAAACAATTTAAACATCAGTCGAAGACTAAACGCAATGGTGAAAACTTCTCATTCGCTTACGTTTACGTTGACCGGAATCAGTTCCGAGTTAAGTTGCAATTTTAATCCACCGATTTATTTGAGCAAAGATGAAGATGAAGAATATGAGTTGGCTTTACTCAATTTTGAGTCATTCAATTCAATTCCAAACGTTGACATATCAAATAATTTATTTCACTACAAAATAGGAAACAACAAAAAAATAGTAGAATTACCCGTTGGAATTTACGGTTTAGATGATATTTCTGATTTTATAGAGACTAAAATAGAAGGGGACATTGACAATACGGCATTGGTCCGTATACGCGGTAATAATAATACTCAGAAAGTGCACATAAAAACCGATGTAGAAATCGATTTTACAGCTGAAAAAAGTATAGGAACCTTATTGGGATTTGATAAGAAAGTACTAATGGGCGGGAAGAGTTATGAAGCAGAAAATATTGTTAATATCCACACAGTCAATGCAATTCAAATTTATTGCAATTTAGTGAGCGGTTCTTATAATAACGGTGAACCGGTACACGTGCTTTATCATTTTTTTCCTAAAGTGCCGGCCGGATATAAGATGGTAGAATCGCCACATTTACCTATATATTTATCTGTTACTGGAGATATTATCAGTACAATTGTGGTAAGAGTGTTGGATCAATCAGGGAAATTGATCAATTTTAGAGGTGAAGAAGTAACGACACGATTACACTTGCGTAAGGTTGAATGAGATGAAGTTATATAACTCAAAAACGTCGAATCGAAAGAGGAACCATATTGTTAAGAAGAAGAAGAAGAAGAAGAAGAACACAAACCGGTCAGCCTATAAATTGGGTAGCGATATGAAAAATGTGTGCAGTAGCCTAAAAAAAGTGAAGAAGTTAACAACAGAAAATCGTATATTCTTAAAAGATTTGGGCTATAAACTACTAAAATAATGGACATTTTAAATGTTACCGACAAAGTTAAATCTAACAATGCAATTATAAGTTACGAGTATCATTCATACCAACCTTATGGATCGGCAAGTTTTGATAATAATGATGAAATTAGGATAACGGTTCCTGAAACTGACAATTATACATTACCAGGAGAGAGTTATTTATATGTAGAGGGTACTCTACGGAAAGTTGGTGAGGATGGGAATGTTAAAAACGAGGCTAGTAAGAATTCAAAATTAGTCAACAACCCAGCAGATTCCGTTAGAAACGTGGGAGTGACATCATGTATGAAAGGATATTTTTCGTATAATAAAAATGAAATGATTAAATTACAAAATGCAGGGTGGGACATTGAGAAAAAAGGTTTCTGCGATATAGTCGATGACAATGGACATTTTGCAATTAGTGTACCGCTTAAAAGTATTTTAGGATTTGCGGAAGATTTTAAGAAAGTTGTATTAAACTGTAGACAAGAGTTGGTACTCATTCGGAATAACGATGATAACGATGTAATTGTTCAAAGTGAAGCTGAAAAAGAAAAAGTAAAATTGACAATAGATAAAATTATTTGGAGAATACCTCAAATTGCAGTCGGTCTACGAGAACAGTTAGCCTTGACAAAATTAACTGACAAAAATCAAAATATCAATTTATGGTTTAGAAGTTGGGAGATTCATGAGTATCTGTCATTGCCGCAAACAACAAGACATACATGGGCCGTAAAGACGGCGCCGCAACTTGAAACGCCCAGATACATTATTTTCGGTTTTCAAACCAATCGAAAAGGCCAGATGAAGTCTTCAATGGCTCTATTTGATAATATAAAGTTGACAAACCTAAGTGTATTTTTGAACGGTACAAGATTTCCGTATGATAATTTAAATATTGATTTTGATAACAATAAATATGCTATTGTGTACGATATGTATAGCAGATTCCAACAATCATACTACTATGTGCCAGAAAGTGAACCAATGTTTTCACCAGCAGAATTTAAAGAGAAAATTCCATTAGTAGGAATCGATTGTACGTATCAGGCAGACACTATTCACAAAAGTGGCGTTGAAATTAAAATTGAATTTACTTCAAAAGAACCAGTTCCGGCTAATACAACAGCATACTGTTTAATTTTGCACGATAAGGCGTTTTATTATGCACCACTAACAAAAGTGGTAAAAGAATTGTTGTAAAAGAGGTGTTACCCGTCCTGCTGCAATTCCCTGTTGCTATAAAACAAGGAGGGGCGATTGTCATTATAAAAGTAGTGTAATTTGCTTTACACATCAGTCAAGTACAAGAAGTGAATGAATTAATAAGTACACAAACAAATTATGGATACATTGGACTATATCATAATCGACATTCAAGGTTTTTACGATAGTAATGATAAATTACTACCGAAAGAAGTGGCTATTTGTGATAGCGAACGTCGAATTAGCCATTATTTGTTTGAGGCTCTCCATTCTGTAAATTGTTTACCTGCTAAGCAACGTCGTACAGCACATTGGTTAACTTCAAATTTCCACCATTTGGAATGGACTAGTGGAAATGTACCACTCAATAAAATTGATAAAATTATTCGAGTGTTTAGTAAAAAAGCTAAAAACATTTATGTGAGAGGTGAGCAAAAATCACAATATCTACAGAAAATATTGGATCGGCCAATTGAGGACATTAAAAGAATGGATATAAAGTTGTCAGCGTCTCACCCAAAGTGTATGTATCACAAAGATAGAGATTATACAATGTGTGCATTAACAAATGTGTATTATATCTACGATAAAATGTCAAATCCTATCAATTATTACATGCAAGATGAAGAAGAAGAAGAAACAATTTTATAAAAGAGGTTGCGACGAAAAAACCTTCAGCAAATGGAGTAGAACAGAAAAAAGAACAAATGTACAGCAAACTTGAATGCATATAATTGAGTCGGAAAGTGAAATAATATCAGACGGCATTGGTTCACAACTGTGTTAACATGGAAACAGTTCGACAGTATACTTGTAACTTAAAGTATTATGTTATTAATTATTTAAGAAGGATTAACAATGCATTATCAAAATATATCGATACAGACGGGACACCATTTCTAGAAGATCAACGTGCTACTAATTCTACATTAATTTATTTGCTGAAACGAATGAAACCGTTGGAACTCGCTACTTTATGGCCCATATTACCGGACCACATACGCACAATGAAATGTTTACAAGGAAGATTGCCATGCAATGAACATTTCAACACGGCTAATTGGATGACACATGTCGATGGACCACCACCAATGAAGAAGGATTGTTTCTTTTGCAAGAGTATCGTAAATTGTGATTGCTGTTATTGTTATTGTTCAATGTATATTGTTTAATAAATATTCAATGTATCCATGATTAAGAAATAAAAAATGTTTTTTATAATATAACTTGTTTTAATTGCGGCAACTAAAAAAAATAAACAAAAAAGAAAGAGAAAAAAAAAGAAAGAGAAAAAAAAAGAAAGAAAAAAAAGAAAGAGAAAAAAAAAAAAGAGAATGATGGTTAGAAGGAATCTCCTCCTACTTTCCTCCCACAAAGAGAGAGGGAAGAGTGGGGGTAGGAGTGGGGAAAACGTCTAAAAATACGTCCCCCCCCCTTCGGCAGCGGGGAGGCGTCAAAATAAAATTATCCCATCCAGTTACGCCCATTGCCACGCCCCCTCCTTGGCTCCTCCCACGCCACGCCCCCTTGGCCACTACCCGCCCCGCCCCCTCCTTGGCTCCTCCCCACGCACCAGTTGGCTTCTCCGCCCACCCCTCGAAAAAAAAATTTAACCTCGATTCCCCCTCACTTGTTTTACTTTCGCTACCGTTTACTGACCTCAAAATTGGGTATAAAAGAAGTCAGAACAAACCAAGAAATCACATCCAGTGCAAGTTTTGGAACGAACAACATCTCCACTCTAAAATGGAAGGTAAGTGGTCTTTATTTATATTTTGGTGATTGAATATTTTTAACATATTTTGGATATTCTTATTTTGTGTGTTTGTTTTTGCTTTTAGGTAACAAGATAACTTGTATTGACGATTTTCTGAACTCCAGCATGGATGGGAATTTGTTAGGTATTTTGTTTTTCTTTAATTCTATTTAATCAAATGTATCTTATTTATTGTCTATTGTTTTAAGGTGAAGTTGAGAAAAAGAGCACCACCAATTCAGATCCACATCCTAACATAATTGGACCTGATGTAAAAAGTATTTAAAACACGTGTTATTTAAATGTTTCTAGATTATCTATTGTTATTGTTTTCAGTTTCATTTGATGAGTCATGGGATGATTTTGATTTGTTTACAAATGACAAAAAAAAATCAGTGGCAGATGATTCATCAAATAAATTGCTTTCGAAGGAGAAAGGCGAACCGGCAACTGATCGATCGTTGAAAGCGAAAAAGGAACGAAAGACTAAAGGTTATTTCCGGGTTGATTAGATATTTTATTATGCATTATTTTCTATTCCTAATTATAATTTTAATGCATAATTATTGTGTACAGGGCGAACGAATCCTATGTGTTCAATGCCGTTACTTGTTGGATCGCCTTCTAACCACCAACCTTCGACATTATCCAAGCAGGGCCAAAAAAACAAATACAGCAGCAGCACACATCAACCACAACGCCCTCAGAGCATACACCTAGTCGAACCGCAAACAAAAAATCCTTCATTTCAAATCCAACAAAATATGCAAATCCAACCACCACAACAATCCTCATTCCAAATTATTGCACAACCTCAACCCTCAAACCAGTTTGTCATCGTGCAAAACGATTCCACGTATTACGCGATGCCGACTGGACAAAATTATGTCGCGGTACCGACTGGGCAAAATTATACATTTCCTCAGTCATTGGTAAACTTGGTGGTTTCCCAGCCAGGTTTTGATGCATCACTTGCAACCAATGACGTGAGAGGTAAGTCCTGTATTTTTTGTAATATTTAATGATATTTATTAATTGCAATGTTTTTTGTTTAATTGCAGGGACAAAATCGAGCACACCTGGGCCACAGCAATCAGCTCAGATGACTCAGTCTCCGTTGCGATTGTGGCCTGCAGGTGGGTGCCAAAGATCTTCCAGCCAAGTCGAGTCGGAAAATAATACTGATGGTCGATTTGCAGTTTCGGATATGGGAGACAGTGAGCTGGGTGGCTTGTTTAAATCAGTGCGGTTATCACAAGAAATTACACTTTCTCAAGATAACGGTGCTGTTCGATCTTCTGTCCGTGAATTGCAAATAACCAATACAGTTTTACCTGGAAGATCTTCATCAGCAGATGTAGTAAGAGCAACTAACCCCAATCTTAACGCTCCTCCACCGACATTTATACCACCCAACCAGATTCCTCCCTTAACCACTACTACTAACAATTTCGAAGAGTTTATGCGAGCCATCATTTGTGATAAAGGAACAATTCGTTCTATGCAAGCTCGCAAAGACTCTTTCATGACATCCATTGATGATCGATTGGAAAGAATTGATAGTATAATCGATAATTTGAATAGTTTTTCAAAGCCTGATGTGGTTGAGTTCGTTGTGCAATCTACTAATTCTAACACCCCTGACGTTAGTAATTACTTAGCTGCAAAACGAAATCAGCTACGAGAGGAGCATTATTCATTGACAAGTTTAAAAAAACGTTTAAAAGAAATTTAATTGTGAAAGCACATTACATTTTTGTAACTATTTTTTAAATTTGTCAATTTGTTTCAAGTCTAATTCTTTTCAAACAATTGTAATGAGGTGTTTGATTGCTACATCTGCTTTTGTGGTCATTGTCTGTTGTTAGCCGTGTGTGGTTGATGTGTGTCGCTCCTAGTCATTTGGATGTGTGTTACCATCTGTCAGGGAATTATTTTATAGTTATTATTTAGTTTTAGTTTTTTTATAGTTATTATTTAGTATTAGTTTTTATATTTAATTATTAATATAATTTGTAATATATAATTGTTGACAATTCAATTTCTTTTCATTCACCCTTCAAAAATTAAGTTGTACGCAGGGTTGGGTTTTTTATAGCATTATTATGTCGGAAAATGTTGAAAATCACTGCTTGTCATTACCAATAATAAATTTTGATCTTAACGAGTTTCGATATAAACGACATAGTGATCTATTTGGAGAAAATTGCAAAAGAGGTCTTATTATAGGCCCTTCTGGCTGCGGTAAAACAAATGCAATGCTATCATTATTACTTGCAACCAACGGTTTACGTTTTAAAAACATATACTTGTGTTCAAAATCATTATTTCAAAATAAATACGCGTATCTACGATCAATAGTAAAAGACGTGCCAGAATGTGGTTATTTTGAGTTTTCGACACATGTCGATGGACCACCACCAATGAAGAAGGATTGTTTCTTTTGCAAGAGTATCGTAAATTGTGATTGCTGTTATTGTTATTGTTCAATGTATATTGTTTAATAAATATTCAATGTATCCATGATTAAGAAATAAAAAATGTTTTTTATAATATAACTTGTTTTAATTGCGGCAACTAAAAAAAATAAACAAAAAAGAAAGAGAAAAAAAAAGAAAGAGAAAAAAAAAGAAAGAAAAAAAAGAAAGAGAAAAAAAAAAAAGAGAATGATGGTTAGAAGGAATCTCCTCCTACTTTCCTCCCACAAAGAGAGAGGGAAGAGTGGGGGTAGGAGTGGGGAAAACGTCTAAAAATACGTCCCCCCCCCTTCGGCAGCGGGGAGGCGTCAAAATAAAATTATCCCATCCAGTTACGCCCATTGCCACGCCCCCTCCTTGGCTCCTCCCACGCCACGCCCCCTTGGCCACTACCCGCCCCGCCCCCTCCTTGGCTCCTCCCCACGCACCAGTTGGCTTCTCCGCCCACCCCTCGAAAAAAAAATTTAACCTCGATTCCCCCTCACTTGTTTTACTTTCGCTACCGTTTACTGACCTCAAAATTGGGTATAAAAGAAGTCAGAACAAACCAAGAAATCACATCCAGTGCAAGTTTTGGAACGAACAACATCTCCACTCTAAAATGGAAGGTAAGTGGTCTTTATTTATATTTTGGTGATTGAATATTTTTAACATATTTTGGATATTCTTATTTTGTGTGTTTGTTTTTGCTTTTAGGTAACAAGATAACTTGTATTGACGATTTTCTGAACTCCAGCATGGATGGGAATTTGTTAGGTATTTTGTTTTTCTTTAATTCTATTTAATCAAATGTATCTTATTTATTGTCTATTGTTTTAAGGTGAAGTTGAGAAAAAGAGCACCACCAATTCAGATCCACATCCTAACATAATTGGACCTGATGTAAAAAGTATTTAAAACACGTGTTATTTAAATGTTTCTAGATTATCTATTGTTATTGTTTTCAGTTTCATTTGATGAGTCATGGGATGATTTTGATTTGTTTACAAATGACAAAAAAAAATCAGTGGCAGATGATTCATCAAATAAATTGCTTTCGAAGGAGAAAGGCGAACCGGCAACTGATCGATCGTTGAAAGCGAAAAAGGAACGAAAGACTAAAGGTTATTTCCGGGTTGATTAGATATTTTATTATGCATTATTTTCTATTCCTAATTATAATTTTAATGCATAATTATTGTGTACAGGGCGAACGAATCCTATGTGTTCAATGCCGTTACTTGTTGGATCGCCTTCTAACCACCAACCTTCGACATTATCCAAGCAGGGCCAAAAAAACAAATACAGCAGCAGCACACATCAACCACAACGCCCTCAGAGCATACACCTAGTCGAACCGCAAACAAAAAATCCTTCATTTCAAATCCAACAAAATATGCAAATCCAACCACCACAACAATCCTCATTCCAAATTATTGCACAACCTCAACCCTCAAACCAGTTTGTCATCGTGCAAAACGATTCCACGTATTACGCGATGCCGACTGGACAAAATTATGTCGCGGTACCGACTGGGCAAAATTATACATTTCCTCAGTCATTGGTAAACTTGGTGGTTTCCCAGCCAGGTTTTGATGCATCACTTGCAACCAATGACGTGAGAGGTAAGTCCTGTATTTTTTGTAATATTTAATGATATTTATTAATTGCAATGTTTTTTGTTTAATTGCAGGGACAAAATCGAGCACACCTGGGCCACAGCAATCAGCTCAGATGACTCAGTCTCCGTTGCGATTGTGGCCTGCAGGTGGGTGCCAAAGATCTTCCAGCCAAGTCGAGTCGGAAAATAATACTGATGGTCGATTTGCAGTTTCGGATATGGGAGACAGTGAGCTGGGTGGCTTGTTTAAATCAGTGCGGTTATCACAAGAAATTACACTTTCTCAAGATAACGGTGCTGTTCGATCTTCTGTCCGTGAATTGCAAATAACCAATACAGTTTTACCTGGAAGATCTTCATCAGCAGATGTAGTAAGAGCAACTAACCCCAATCTTAACGCTCCTCCACCGACATTTATACCACCCAACCAGATTCCTCCCTTAACCACTACTACTAACAATTTCGAAGAGTTTATGCGAGCCATCATTTGTGATAAAGGAACAATTCGTTCTATGCAAGCTCGCAAAGACTCTTTCATGACATCCATTGATGATCGATTGGAAAGAATTGATAGTATAATCGATAATTTGAATAGTTTTTCAAAGCCTGATGTGGTTGAGTTCGTTGTGCAATCTACTAATTCTAACACCCCTGACGTTAGTAATTACTTAGCTGCAAAACGAAATCAGCTACGAGAGGAGCATTATTCATTGACAAGTTTAAAAAAACGTTTAAAAGAAATTTAATTGTGAAAGCACATTACATTTTTGTAACTATTTTTTAAATTTGTCAATTTGTTTCAAGTCTAATTCTTTTCAAACAATTGTAATGAGGTGTTTGATTGCTACATCTGCTTTTGTGGTCATTGTCTGTTGTTAGCCGTGTGTGGTTGATGTGTGTCGCTCCTAGTCATTTGGATGTGTGTTACCATCTGTCAGGGAATTATTTTATAGTTATTATTTAGTTTTAGTTTTTTTATAGTTATTATTTAGTATTAGTTTTTATATTTAATTATTAATATAATTTGTAATATATAATTGTTGACAATTCAATTTCTTTTCATTCACCCTTCAAAAATTAAGTTGTACGCAGGGTTGGGTTTTTTATAGCATTATTATGTCGGAAAATGTTGAAAATCACTGCTTGTCATTACCAATAATAAATTTTGATCTTAACGAGTTTCGATATAAACGACATAGTGATCTATTTGGAGAAAATTGCAAAAGAGGTCTTATTATAGGCCCTTCTGGCTGCGGTAAAACAAATGCAATGCTATCATTATTACTTGCAACCAACGGTTTACGTTTTAAAAACATATACTTGTGTTCAAAATCATTATTTCAAAATAAATACGCGTATCTACGATCAATAGTAAAAGACGTGCCAGAATGTGGTTATTTTGAGTTTTCGGATGTTGAATCACTTGGACCGCCTGAAAATATTAAAGAATATTCCATTGTTATATTTGATGATATTCCACCGACCGGTCATAATGTAATTAAGGATTTTTTTTCATACGGTCGACACAAAAATGTTGATTGTTTTAGAATATGCCAAAGTTACAGTGCCATTCAAAAGCAATTGGTTCGAGACAATTGTAATTTATTGGTAATATTTAAGCAAGATGCAACAAATTTAAAGCATATTTTCAATGATCACGTAATAGGTGACATGACATTGAATACATTTCTAGAAACTTGCACAGAATGTTGTAAGCAACCTTATTCTCCATTCGTAATTGATTTAGATTGTCCTGTAACGAATGGTCGTTATCGAAAAGGTTTCGATAAATTTCTGACTATTTAAAAAGCGCTGTAACGATGCAGATGTTATCAGTGTTTACAGACACTTTGCGTTCTTAACATGGATAAAGACATTGCAAAGCAACTCGTGGAAGCACGTAGTGCTTTGCGTGATAAAATTCGATCGTTAAAAACAGATATTGCAGACTCAAAAGAACATCTTGCCGCAACGTTATTACCCTTGAGTGAACCACTGAAATAAATCGCTAGTAAATTCAATGAAGAATTTGTTCCTATTGATTCTAGTTATGTTAAAGAAAAAGAAACGGGATTTGGTTCAAGTAGAAAACCGCAAATACGCAGAAAAATATTTACTACACCGCAATCCAATGTAACCTCATCTGAGGAAACTATTAGGAAACGTCCGTTGAAAATTAAAGTACACAAACGAATATTTACACCCATTAAAACGTCATCATCAACACCCAGAAGACCGAGACATCAATTGCATTTGAAAAAAGATATTATTACATCAACACCGATACTGCAACAGGATACACTGAAGAAGTTTATCAAACTTCACCGCCAAGAACAGGAAACCTCACACATGATGACGATGATGATGATGATGATGAAGAGATCGTAGATTCTGATGATGACGCTACAGTCCTACGGACTGCTACCACACGTTTAGATGAAGCTCATGATAGACTGGTAGACGAACTTAATACTTCGTCAGTCCTACAACAAACCCTGAAACAATTTCATCATATACCTCGCGCATATTTGATTGACTTTAAATTAGTATAAATTCGATACTCGTTATGGAGTTCGTCAAACATTTGATGGTGTTTTGTATATCGGAAACGCGGCACTTAAGTTTGATGGAGCAAATGTTGTTATTAACGATGTGCCATATAAGGGCACTACCGGTCTATACGAATTACTTTTCAAAAAGGACCCTTACACTTTTAAACCTGACGATGTTCGAAATTATAAACGTATTTTAGAGCAAACATCTGCGACGCGATTTAATTATGATCCAAGCGGAAAACGTATTGGTAGTAAAGCTTTGAAATATGTAAACATTATTAAGCCAATTTTAAATGGTCAACCTCCAAAAGTGTGGTGGACTAAAAAATGGAAAGTTGGACGCGGTTTGCAGAAAAAAATTAATCCCAATTCTTCCTTCGAATTGCAATATTGGGATAATCCGAATGAACTTGTAAATAGATTACGCTTATTATTAGCTTCACAAAGTGCTGGCAATAATGCGCATACAAATGAAATAATTTCAATAATTGAAGAATTGAAGGAAGCAAACATTATAAAGTAATATAAGTGTGGCTAATGAAATAAACATATGTTATTATCTCATTAGACACCAGACGAGCAACCGGTGTATAAAATGAGTTTAGACAAATTTGGAAATTCTATTTTTGGTGCAATGACTGTTGACAAATTTGGAAAACATGTACATGGGCATAGTGTCTCGAGCTATATTAAAAAATCTAACAATTTAGACAAGATAATTCAGAGGTATTTTAAATTCGATGAAACAGATAAAGATAGAAGATATAGGTTAATTTTGACACTTGCCGGCAACGGAAACGTATCTTCCGATGGATTCTATACAATTGATAATAGGGGGGGGTGATATATTATATAAAAACACATTATACGCTGGAAAAGTTCTCAAAACAAATTACCTGGGAAATGTAATTCTATTTATTAATGAAAAGTATGTATTGTCTGAATTAACAAACCTTAAATTGAATGATACAATACAAATTAAGCGCAGATTTGCAGCGACTCCAGAAGGTGTCGATAAGAAGTTTTGCATTGAGATATTAATCGAACAAAATACTAATAAAACCCAACATTAAACGCGATGTAATTTATGAAATTCACGCCCCAGTTCGGAAACATTTTCGTAGACGTCGAGTAATATTGAAGAGTTTAAATGATTTATACCAAGCGGATTTAGTTGAAATGATACCTTATGCCAAGGAAAATAAAGGATACAAATATATATTGATGGTTATAAATGCTTTTTCTAAATTTGGGTGGGCTTTACCGTTAAAAACAAAAACTGGAAAAGAAGTTGCCTTACAAATGGAAAAATTGTTGAAAAAGAGGCAGATACCTGCAAATATTCAAACAGACAATGGTACTGAGTTTTACAACAACAATTTTAAAAAACTATGCGAAAAATATGGAATTAATCATTACAGCACATTTTCATCTTTAAAAAGTTCAATTGTTGAACGGTACAATAGAACTATTAAAGAACTGATGTGGAAGGAATTTAGCATGCAAGGCAATTATAATTGGATTAGTATTCTACAAAATATAATTAATAAATATAATAATACAAAACATAGAACAATTGGTATGAAACCAAAACAAGTAAATAAAAATAAGGAAAAATTGTTAAATTCTGTGTACAGTAATTTAAAAGTTTTTGATGGATTTAGGAAGAAATTTAAAGTTAGTGACCACGTAAGGATTAGCAAACATCGTCAAGCATTTGATAAAAATTACACCCCAAATTGATCCAACGAAATCTTCACAGTATCCAAAGTTCAAAACACGAACCCCAGAACATATCTACTACGAGATATAAAAAACCAGGACATAATTGGAGGATTCTATGAGGAAGAATTAAAAAAAGTTCAACATCAGGATGTATATCTCGTCGAAAAAGTTATTAAAAGAATGAAGAATAAAGTTTTAGTAAAATGGTTGGGTTTGGATGATTCACATAATTCATGGATATCAAATAAAAATGTTTTATAAATATTTAGTCTTTTATTAAATTATAAAGGGTTATGGATTCGCAACCACACGAGCGCGTTATCCTCCGGGCAAATAATGGCCGTATACTCTGACCTCTGGATGATATTTGCCCGGGGTAGAGGAATTGGCGGTATCGAGTCATCCAGTTCGATTATGGTTACCTGTAAATTATTATAATCTCAATTTTCTCTTATTTACATGTACGTATTAACTTGTTTACTCGCTTGTTGTTGAATGTCCTGCAATATTCCTCTCTAATTTCCTTATAGATTTGTATGCGGTCTGTAATAAAAAAATATAAAATATAAAATATATGTAATACAAATGTAAATGTTTCTTTATAAATACAAAATATATTTTTTTAAATGTTGTTTTATTTAAAATAAATTACTCACCCATGATTCACTTTAACACTTTAAAACCGCTGTTCAGTTTGTTCCTCTCAACTTAGTGTGTTGGTGCTTAAATATCTTGTAAACCGAGGAGGGGTTTAAAGTAAAACACCTCTTAAAAGATTTTGAGTTAACTTCTACTCATAAAGGTGTGGTAAAATTAAAAGGTGGGACTAAAATTACCTTTACTCATAAAGGTGTGGTTAAATTAAAAGGAGGGCAAAAATTGCAACACTTTTTGAAAATTTATAAGGCGGAGCTAAATTGCAATACTTTTGACCGTTACAATAAGGTTACAATATTAATATAAAATAAGCGGCTATTTTTCCATAGATCAAATCAATTTTTGCATTGTCAAATATAAGAACACAAATTTAAGTTTATCTACAATGAGTTTTGTTAATACTTTACTAGCAATCGCTCTAAAACAAGTGTGTTTAAATGTAATAGAAGATCGGTTAGATGTAAAAAAATGGTACGCCTAGCAGAAATACCAAAATATTTGGGTAAGACAATTTTTGACAACTGGTGTTTTTATGTTTGGACATTTGGACATTTACTACAAGCAAATATGTATTCGGTTCTTTGTAAATGTCGACCATTTACATGTCACAATCCATTACCTAAATATATAGTGGATTTTTTATTAAATCCTAATGGTAATATTTCCAAAATTATGAACATTCCACAAAATCCATTTTTAGTGTTAGTTAAAAAAAGATTTTGGATTGATACACAGGGAAAGAGATATTGGTGTAGAAAAAAAATTTACAATTTAGAACCTAATACAAAATTATTCAGGATAAAATACGAAAAGAATATTTTATTTCGAAAAGACAAATTGCATATATGGATATTAGAACGAAAACGTTATTGTGAATTTTGTTTCTTCACACCGTTATTCGAGCTAACAAAACATACAGTAAAACGTAAACGAACAGATAGTTCATCTTCATCATCTTCTACTTCATCAGTGTGGGACACATCGACTGACATGGATGAAGAAGAGGATTAAAATGATTGTAAAATGTTTTTTTCTCTGTGTGAGTGTGTGCATGTGTGAGTGAATGTGTTGTTCTTCGTTATATTAAATTTACCCCTCCTCATAGTTAAAATTCCTCCTTTTCTTTTCTTGATTAAGTTCACTATATAAAGGTAACGTATTGGCCCAAGCATCATATCGTGTGTTGACGTGTAAAGCAACTTACTCTTTTATTACATTTAAAGCATGTTTTTGTGCGAATATTGTGGTAAAAATTTTACAAGAAGAGACAATTTAAAACGACACGAAAAAAACTCGTGTGTTTCCAAGCAAAACTCATATGTAAGCAATAGAGGAGAAAAGCCAACAATCAAACTTATTCTACCCCGATCCGCACAACAGGGAGATATCAAAATGGTAAATCCACTTCCATCAACATCTTTGGAAAATCCATCCACATCGAAACAAGTTTGTGAAATTCCAAATAAACGACAAAAACTTGCATCAACATCAAAACACAGAATATGTGATGTATGTAACATAACAGTAGATAGCTCATGTTTTGCCGCCCATTTGAGAACTAATTTACACAAAAGTAATGCATTTATTATTGTTGATGATGGAGTAGAGGAAATATCTACAGCGTATGGGCGCAAAATAACAAGTTACCGAATCACCGAACCTGGGCACTATGTTGATTTAGACAAGTTTTCCATTTCAGTGAAAGAGAAAATTATTACCCTCATTGAAAGTAAATTGGCGGTTATTGGAAATTTTAAATTAAACATGGAATCCTTTGCATTGTACTTTTTGACAGCAAAAGAAAATGTTGAAATAAAATCATTTAACACGTGGAACAAAATTATCACCACTGCAACGAATCTATATGAAACATACGCACACTTCCTCGACGACATTAAAACCAAGATGTCAGAATTTCAGGAGAAAGATTCAGGTAAAGTTAGAAACTTGGTGATTTTTAATGTTATAATTATTATTATTATTTTTTTTTTAAGGTTGGACATTATTTCAAATTACAAGCATTGAACTTAATTTCAATGTATATAATCCAATGAGAGCATCTAGTTACATCGAGTTACCTGCTTCAATAAAGGCAACACGTGCAGTAATCAATGTTTACAATACCGACAATGCATGCTTTGCTTGGGCTATAACTTCAGCACATCGCGTTCCAACAGGACTGGCACAGAGACCATCTTCATATCCACATTATTCAACAGTATGTGACTTTTCAAATTTACAATTTCCAGTTACAATAAAAGATATCAATATATTTGAAGGTAAAAATAATATTTCAATAAACGTTTATGGCGCTAATGAATATTTTAACGAAAATAAAATGGACTATGAATTTGTTCCATTACGAATATCAAAGAATAAGAAAATAGTTCATATAAACTTGTTGTATATTTCAATAGACAATCAGAATCATTATTGCTGGATTAAAAATTTGTCGCGTTTAATTGGAACTCAAATATCATTACATGGTCATGAAAAATTTATATGCGAAGGTTGTTTAATTTACTTTTCTAAAAAAGATGAATTAAAAAGACATCAAGAAGAAGATTGTGGAAATGTAAAAGCTGTTCTTCCGAACTGTAGTAAAAAAATTAATAAATTGGGTGAAGAAGTTCTGGGAAATATATTAGAGTTTGAAAATTATCAAAAACAAATGAAAATTCCTTTTGTAGTTTATGCTGATTTTGAGGCATTGTTAGTAAATGTTAACAATAATACTACTTATACAGATTCGAGTAAACCGTACACAGTTAAATGTTTTCGTCATGAACCTTATGCTTTTGCATACCACATAAAATGTTCATATGATGATAGTCTTTCAAAGTTTAATATATATAATGGAGAAAATGCCGCACAAGAATTTGTAAACAAATTAGAAGACGATATTAAAATTATTTATAAAAATTATTTAGGAGTTTACGTACGAAATGTTACCATTAACACCGGAAGAAAAACTAATATATGAAAGAAATGTATGTCATATTTGCGAAAGGACATTGTCAGAAAATTATGAAGTATATGATCATGATCACTTAACAGGAAAGTTTCGTGGCCCAGCCCATTCCGTTTGCAATATTAATTATAAAATTCCAAAATATATTCCAATATTTTTTCATAATCTTTCAAATTATGACAGTCATATGTTTGTAAAAATTATTGCATTAAACAAGGAAGATGTTGATGTTATTGCACAAAACAAAGAAAAGTATATAACTTTTACAAAAAATGTGCACGTTGGTGAATATATTAATGGTAACGGAAAGAAGAGAAAAGTATTTATAAAACTAAGGTTTGTAGATTCATTTAAATTTTTATCACAATCTTTAGAAACATTGGGATCACTTTTGGACAATGATCAGTGTGTTGAAATAAGAAAAAGGTTTCAGGAGGATGAACAATTTAATCTAATACGGCAGAAAGGCTTTTTCCTTATAGTTTTATGAATTCATTTGAAAAATTAAATTACAATCATTTGCCAAGTGAGGATGAGTTTTATGATCATTTAACGGATGAAAAAATATCCAGAAAAAACTATGAAAGAGCTTGTAAAGTGTGGGATGTATTTAATTGTAATTCATTACGTGATTACGTAAACACTTATTTGACATCTGATGTGTTGTTGCTTGTTGACGTATTTGAAAATTTTCGAAAAATGTCATTAGATTTCTACAAACTCGACCCTGCACACTATTTCACAGCGCCGGGATTTGCTTGGGACGCTTTGTTAAGGATGACAAATGTAAAATTGGAATTATTGACAGACATTGACATGTTACATTTTTTTAAAAAGGGTATCAGAGGTGGATTAAGTATGTGCACTCAACGAAAAGCTGAAGCAAATAATAAGTTTTTACCAAATTTTAATGCTTCTGAACCAACTTCATATATTCTTTATTTAGATGCTACAAATTTGTATGGGTATGCTATGAGATGTAAGCTTCCTGTTGGAAAGTTTCGCTGGCTTGATCAAAATGAAATTCTCGAGTTTGATATCGCATCACTGGAAGATGATGGTGAGATGGGTTATGTGTTAGAAGTTGATTTAAAATATCCAATAGCTTTACAGGATTATCATAATGATTTTCCTTTTTGCCCAGAATCGGCAATACCTCCAAATTCAAAATATTCTAAATTAATTCCTACCTTATATGACAAAGAAAAATACATTATTCATTATAAAAATCTAAAACAATGTTTAACACAAGGCTTAAAATTGCGACGGATACATAGAATTTTAGAATTTAAACAAGATAATTGGATGCAAAAATATATTGATTTCAATACTAGTAAGAGAGAACAATCTAAAAATGAATTTGAACGCAATCATTACAAAAGTATGAATAATGTTGTATTTGGAAAAACGATGGAAAATGTTGAAAATCGCGTTGATATTAAATTATGTACGCATTGGGATTCTCATTTCAGGAAACCTGGTGCAGAATTTTATATATCGAAACCAAATTTTAAATCTTCAAAAATATTTTGTAATAATTTAGTCGCTGTGGAAATGGGTGTTCTCAAAGTGCAGTACACAAAACCACTGTATGTAGGATTTTCTATTTTAGAATTATCCAAAACTGTAATGTATGATTTTTTCTATAGTTTCCTTAAGAGAAAGTACCATAACAACGTAACATTATTGTACACAGATACAGATTCGTTAGTTCTTCAAGTTTTTACAGAAAATGTATACGATGATATTAAAATTAATATTGATAAGTTTGATACATCCAACTATCCAGTTGACAATCAGCATTGCATCATTCCAAATAAATCTTACATCGGAAAAATGAAAGACGAATTTAAAGGTCAGATCATTGAATCATTTTATGGAACTGGTGCTAAGGCGTATTGTGTAAATTTACTCAATTCAAGCTCGATTAAAAAAGCTAAAGGTGTTAAAAAATATGTAATAAAAAAACATTTAACGGTAAATGATTACATTACTGTAGTGGAGAATGGGGGTGCAGTTTATAAAAAAATGTACAAATTTAGATCCAGTTATCATAATATGTTTACAGAACTTCAAAACAAAATTGCATTGAATTCAAAAGACGACAAAAGATACATTTTAAATGATAAATATCATACATTAGCATGGGGCCATTTACGTATAGCGGATTTAGAAAACGAAAAGGTTTTGGATAAAATGATTAACGATGCAATTCAAGAGCTTGATTAAACATTCAATTATATTTTTACTTTTTATAAACCTGGGTAAGAAACGCTTACTCTTTCGATATGTGTTATTAATCAATTGACAACGTCACCAATACCGTCGCCAATACCGTAGTGTTATTTACACAATTTTCTAGTAGTGTTAGCTGTGTTTCATCATTAAATGTTACCGCTGTTACCGCTGTGTATATCCAATCAAAATTGCTGTGACAGTGAGTGTAATTAGACCTCCAGGACATTAAATAATAACAAACTTAAGGTAAATTCTGAGGTTATTAAGTGAATCATTTCTGCGCATGTGCTATTGACTAGACTTTTCGCGTGTTGCAATTGGGTAGAATAATAAAATAATTTTACAAGGTTGCCGGCTTTCTTCTAAAGTTATTCACGTAACGTTAAATGTCTCGCGTATGTGGGAGTTGCAAAAATAATCTTGGGCCATACTCTAAAGCCCTAAGATGCTCCAAGTGTAAAATTCGGTTTCATGTAGATTGTCTAGATCTACTATCATTGAATGATGTAGCTTACTATATCGACGAGGCAAAGAAAAGTGACGGTGATCGCTGGCTGTGCGAAACTTGCGAACCGGCTGATGACACTGATGGCTTAAGTCCACCCGGAGCTGCGTGCGCCGCTTCTAGTGGGGGAGTCCAGGCTAATCGCAGAGGCGCGTCAATTCTGCAGGTTAATCAATCCCGCGCGTCTATCGATGCTAATCAACCGTCCAGGGACCAATGCACCAATAACTCGCTTATGTTGGATGAAATTCGAAAATTATTTAGGGACGAATTTATGCCCCTATTGAGGTCTGAAATTTTCAGTATGATATCTGATTTAAAAAACGACTTAAAATCACTAGACGATCGCCTGACAATTATTGAATCGAATGTTGATACGGTGAGTTCTGCAGCCCCAGCGGCTGCAGTTAATCATGATGATATTGTGCATGAATTAGAGGAGCAAATGAGGGGCAAATGAGGCTTAAGAACGTCATGGTATTTAATTTGCCTGAAGCTACAGGCCCTATCGAGGGAAGACTAGATAAGGATATGAATTCTCTTAAATCTTTAATTGTTTCTGAAGTTGTTTTTGAACCGATAAAAATTATACGTTTAGGAAAACCGAGTAATAAACCGCGCCCAGTGAAGGCAATATTCTCTACGCAAAAGAAAGCAATTAATATTTTAAAGGTCGCACGGGCAACTGATACTGGCAATGTCATTTTTAATAATGATATGACTAAAGCTCAGCAGGATCACTTGAAGCAGCTAAGAAATGAATTAGAAAGAAGAAAGCAGCAAGGCGAGCATGATCTAACCATAAAATATACAAACAGCCGTCCTACCATAATAAAATCAGTTAATCGGAAAAAAAACTAGATATTTATTTTCAAAATGTGGGAGGACTAAAAGGAAAGCTTAAATCTCTTAAGTTAAATGTGAATGTTTCTGTATATGATGTCATTGTTTTCGTGGAAACCTGGCTGGATAACAACATATCTGATGAAGAACTTGGTTTTCATAATTACTTGATCTATAGAACCGACCGCTCAAGCCGCAACAGCACAAAAAGCCGAGGGGGTGGTGTCCTAATTGCGGTTAAGAAGGGCCTGTGCAGTCAATTACTTTCATTTAGTGATAGCATTGAACAATTGTTTGTGAAAGTCGGCGAAAGGTACATAATTGCAGCAACGTATATACCACCTTCTGCTGATGACTCCTCGTATACTTCACATCCCCTTGAAGTTGACAGAATTTGCGAAGAACATCAAGACTGTGAATATATTCTATGTGGGGACTATAACCTTCCGGGTGCTGTGTGGGAAAAATCTGATGATGGTGCGTTAAGTGTGATGAATAAGTGTCATCAGGCAAATTTAATAGGTGATGCTCTCAGCTATCATCACCTACATCAGTTAAGTGAAATCCCCAATGCCAGAGGTGTATTTTTAGATTTAGTGTTTTCTAATATAACAAAAATGCGCATTTGTCAAGCAACCGATGAACTCTGTGTGTCCAGCCATCATCACATTCCGTATTGTTTAGGTGTGTTTCCTACGGTTTTGGAGCGTTCATGTGATACATCAGAATGGGTTTTTAATTTTAAAGCGGCGGATTACAATGGCATAAATAATTATATTGCTGGCATTAACTGGGATAACATTTTTCTAAATAAGTCAATTAATGATAACGTGTCTTCATTTAATAATATCTTGTGGGATATTTTTAACAATATGATTCCAATGAAACGATTGGCCTCATCCAAATACCCCAAATGGTTCAATAAAGAATTAATTACATTATTAAAAGAGAAAAAATTAGCTCATTCCAGGTACAAGAGTAGCGGCACACTCTCTGATTACAATGAATTTAGTAGGTGCAGAGAACGTTGTAAAGTACTTAGGGATATACTATACGCTGAGTACGTTAACAATTTAGAATCGGGGATTAACAATAATAACCCTAAGTTATTTTGGGATCATGTGAAAACTTGTCAAAAAACCAATGGTTCTCCTGCGAAAATGTATTTTGGTAATAAAAGTGGTGACAACACCGCTGCTTGTGTTAATCTTTTCGCAGATCATTTTTCAAGCGTATATGTGAAACCTCAACATAATTTGCCAACATACTACGGGAATGAGTTAATATCTCTTTCTAACTTTAATGTTGCTTTAACCGAAGTTTTTGATTTTATGTTGGCCTTGTCTGAATCCTGCAATGCGGGGCCGGACGGTATACCTGAATACTTTCTAAAAAGATGTGCATTTACGCTCAGCAAACCTGTCCACACAATGTTCTTGCGTTCAATAACTTCTGGTACATTTCCTGATTGTTGGAAGTGTAGTTACATTGTGCCAATTTTCAAGAGTGGTTGCAGGTCTGATGTATCAAACTACAGGGGGATCTCAATCCAATCAGCTTTACCCAAAATGCTTGATAGCCTCATATCACAACAACTCATATGGGCGTCAATTAACGTAATTAGTAGCCAGCAACACGGTTTCTTAAATGGTAAATCTACAGTTACGAACCTGTTGTTATATCAGTGCTTTTTGTCGAATGCCTTAGAAAAAGGGATCCAAGTGGACTCTATTTATATGGACTTTTCAAAGGCATTCGATAGGGTTCAGCATACCATATTACTACATAAACTTGAGTTGATGGGAATTGGTACAAATGTGATTACTTGGTTGAGGAGTTATTTAGAGGATAGAACTCAGCGTGTCCGAATAGGATCTCATAAATCCAATTCGATTCGTGTGTCTTCGGGTGTACCCCAGGGCTCGCATTGTGGGCCCATTTTGTTTTTGTTATTTATTAACGATATTGGCTGCGTGATAAAATCAAGTAGGTTTCTCCTTTACGCCGATGATTTAAAAATGTTTAAAAATATAAGTAAAGCTGATGATCAGTTTGCATTGCAGCAGGATTTGCAAAATGTTGAGTTGTGGTGTGAGGCTAATGAACTGTATTTAAATATGAAGAAATGTGTTTATATTTCTTTTTGCAGGCGAAATTTTATGAATTTCGATTACAGTATTAGTGACCATCAGCTCGAGCGTGTTACTGAAATAAGAGATCTTGGCGTGCTTTTCTCATCTAACCTTAATTTCTCTAAACACATTAACCTGATTTGCAATAAAAGCTTAACAATGTTGGGGTTCATTCGAAGGTTTACTGGTGACTTTAGTCCGAGTACAGTTATGAGATTGTACTTAGCACTCGTACGTCCACATCTAGAATATGGATCATCAGTATGGGCCCCATACACTGGTACAGCAATTAAAAAAATGGAAATGGTGCAGAGCAAATTTTTAAAACTTATGCAGTTTAGACTGGATGGCCCTAATTCAATCTTTAGCCATAGCCAGATGCTGATTAGATTAAATATTCAATCGTTGGCGGAGAGGAGAAAGTTTCTTGACATTGTGTTTTTATTTAAATTAGTTAATGGGATTTTGAATTGCGGCGAACTGTTGGAGATGTTAAATTTCAATATACCAAGAAATGCTCAGTCTAGACATAAACCCTTGTTTAGATTGGCATTTCACTCAACGAACTATGGGATGTTTAATCCCATGGATCGTATGATGCGTTATGCAAACCTACTGTCGCGTAGTAACGACTTTTTATTATTCACATCTTCACTGCCGCAGTTTAAAAACCGATTAAAGCGCATTAAGTTGACAAATTTCATACAATGACCAGTGATCATAATTATTTATATTTATCTTTTAATTCAATATTTTATTCCTACATGTTATTTATTGCTTTAATGTTGTTAATTTCAATTGTAAAAAAGGTGAATTCCGTAAATAAAGAATAATAATAATAATAATAATTACATTATAAGTATTATAAGGTTATTTGTATCTTTAATAAATGTAAGTCTGAACAATTATAATTTCAATTCTATGTTTATGTATATTTGTTTTATTTTAAATATATTGCTTCAAATATTACTTTTGTCTACTTTATTATAAAACTACTATCCATTATAAATATTTCCCCAGGTAACTGCTTTAAAATATCTGATTTAATTTAAAATATATTTTTTTTATTACATGAAACATTTCTACAATCTTACTTAAGTTGTTCAAACACACACCCTCATTGTAATTAAAAAAAATAAGGAAAAAACTAAAATAAATAATAAAAAGAAATAACAAAAAAAAATAGCTTGATTAAACATTCAATTATATTTTTATTTTTTATAAACCTGGGTAAGAAACGCTTACTCTTTCGATACAATTACATTATAAGTATTATAAAGTTATTTGTATCTTTAATAAATGTATGTCTGAACAATTATAATTTAAATATTGCTTTAAATATTACTTTTAAATATATTTTGATTTTTCATAAACGTGGGTAAAAAAACCCTTACTCTTTCGATACAATTGAATTATAATTATTATAAGGTTATTTGTATCTTTAATAAATGTATGTCTGAACAATTATAATATCAATTCTATTTTTATGTATATTTGTATTATTTTAAATATATTGCTTCAAATATTACTTTTGTCTACTTTATTATAAAACCACTATCCATTATAAATATTTCCCCAGGTAACTGCTTTTAAATATCTGATTTAATTAATTTAAAATATAATTTTTTTATTTCATGAAACATTTCTACAATCTTAGTTAAGTTGTTCAAACACACACCCTCATTGTAATTAAAAAAAAAAAAATAAGGAAAAACTAAAAACTAAAATAAATAATAAAAAGAAAAAACAAAAAAAATATATAAAAAAAGTACTCCCTCTTCTTCTTTGTTAGCCAAAATTCAAAAACCTCCTCCTCATCCTCCCCATCGTCCTCCTCATCCTCCTCCTCCTCCTCCCACGAGATAGCCGATTCTAGAACCTCCTCCTCCGCGAGGAGGAGGAGGTTCTAGAATCGGCTATCTCTCCCTACTCCCACAACCCCAAAAAATGATAAAACATTTTTAACCCTAGCCCCCTAAAATGAGATGTTTTAAATAAAATTGGGTGGAAAATATAACTTAGAGCTAGCGCCAACAGAATATGACAAAAATATTCTCTCAAAAATATCAGGTAAAAAAAAGTTCACATCCAAATTTTGATGCGAGAGCTTTCAGATCCTGTATGCGTATTACCATTTACTTTCTGAATTTTAATACAAAATGTTTGGCATATAATATACCGCTTCCAACAAATATTTCAGCGTTGTAATTACTTTATTTATGTTCATAGACATTAGCTATTAGAAACATGATGCCTAGAAGACAGTAGCGTAACTGACAATTGTGTTTTCACTCCTAGATAATTTAAATCGTTATAACTCAAGAACTTACCGTACGATTTAAATAACTCTTTTAGCATTGTAAATACTATACTAATGTTTATAAACACTGGCAACGAGATAGCTTGCGCTAGTAAGACAGTGGCGTAACTGACGATTGTTTTTGATAATTGAAATCGTTATAACTCGGAAACTAACCGTACGATTTCAAACATTTTTTTGGCATTGTAATTGCTATACTGAAGGATAAATTCCAGATTCACTTTATTTTCTTTAAATCTTTAGATATATGTTGTTTTAACAGGAATTCAATTTGAAGCTTTAAGCGAGTGTTTTCCACTCCCAGGCTAAGCAGGAAGTAAAATTTTGAGTTTAGAAAAGCCCCGTGAAATTTTGTAGAGGGTCGCGCAGCGACCAGAGACAAATTTTCTGGGCTTTTCTAAACTCTAAATTTTACTTCATGCGCCACGCGTATAGAACACTAAAATTTTGTGAAATTTATGTATATTTGAACCTTACTTGAAATCAGCGACCCTCGACAAATTTTCACGGGGCTTTTCTAAACTCGAAATTTTACTTCATGCTTAGTCTGGGAGTGGAAAACACTCGTTTAAAGCCTTGAATTGAACTTTTTTTAAAAGAAAACGTATACTTTAAAGAAAAACTCCCTGTATGTTATTATGTTGTATTCAACTTAAATATTATTAGGATATTACTCATATTAAGTTTAAGATTCATTTCTTGCCTGATGAAATAGCAACTCTCTAAGCAAACCTAAATATCTAATCCATGTTACATATGAAATATTTAGCTTAAATGTTTTGATAGTTGTTGCTTACATTATACGGCTCAGTCAACTTAGCCCCCCGAAGTACGACTTTGTTGAGAAAAACTTGTCAGTTAGGCTACTGTTTTCTAGGCATCATCTTTGTAATAGCCAGTGTCTTTGAACATACATAAAGTAATTACAACACCAACATATTTCTTGGAAGCGGTATTTTATATGCCAATCATGATTTTGTATTGAAATTCAGCAAGTAAATGGTAATACGCATACAGGAGCTGAAAGCTCTCACATCAACGTTTGGATGTGAACTTTTTTTTACCTGATATTTTTGAGAGAATATTTCTTTCATATTCTGCTGGCGCTAGCTCTGAGGAATCCGAATACTGTAAGAAAACTTGAAAAATCCAAACTCGGGGGGCTAGCATCAACCTAGCCCCCCGAAAGTTCAAACCCCCGTAACTTTCTTGTCTAAACGGCGCTAGCTCTAATTTTTGTGGCGCTAGCTAAGGCCCGTCTAGCGCAACAGTTATTTTTTAAAAAGTCGAACTTCGGGGGGCTAAGTTGACTGAGCCGTATAAATAGAGGATTGCAATAACATTCAATTACAATTCATTTATTCCTTATTTACTTACTATCAAAATATGACTCATCATAAATCAGCCAAATTTGAAAAAAATATATTGGGCTTGGTGCAATGTTGAGCAAGAAGCTTGTTATTTGAAATGCATTATAATAACTACCTTATTATTATTATAGTTCTATTTTTTCTAAAATAATTAACAATCAATATGCACGCAGTTAAACCCTACATTTTTGTAAACATTCGTCAAACAAATATTACCTGTGCTCAGTAAAAAATTGTTGATTTGTAACATTAATCTATGACAACGTCATATTGGTGTTATTCTTACTATTCTTATAGTTTTGATATCATTGATTCGTTGATGAAGTCGCAGTTGGTTCAAATATGTCCGATTGCTAGAAACTTTACAATTTACTTTAATAGTTTTATTGCGAGAAGTTTAATGGCATTTAACAACTGCTTTAACAACGAAAGATTTAAGACGAAATAATGATTTGAACAAAACTGATTGTTATTCGATTGCTTCTGGCTTATTAATCAGCTTAAAAAACTTTAAAAATAATTTAATAATACCTACACTGTCAAATAATTAGGAAAGCCAATATTAAAGGTATATTACACATCTTTATTTAAATTAGTGAAACATTTCGTGTTTTCTATATTAGTGAACATGCAGTATAAAAAAATACTTATTCCATTAGTAGTCAGAATGCATGAAAATCAAACACTAGTACAATAAAATATCGATTATAATTGCGAAATATTCATTTTACGAGAATAAATGCTAACGACACGATTTACGTTTTTCGACCAAGCGGTTGGTTTTTTAAAAAACGTTTTTATTTAATTATATATTTTTTATTACACATAAGTACTGAATTACAACAACAATACGCGCAAATACCAATTCATAATTAGTACTTTCTTCAAAATATATATAATATACGACATCGGGAACAATATATTCTTTTATAAAATTAATTATATCTTTATTGAAACTTATTGAGGATAATTGTACAATAAATTTTTGTTTATCGAATAATTTTATAACCTTTATTTTTGCTGGGGAGTGGTAAACGTATTGGAAAATAATTTGATTTTTTCCATGATTTAGAGGGGAATCAATAATAGGGACATCGACTATCGGATGTTCATCTTGATTAGAATGAATGGTTCCTTGTGTTATATGTTGATCTTCGTTTTCAGATTGTGAATTAATTTCTATTATTTCATCTAGTTGATGATGTTCATTTTCATCAATATTAGCTTGTACCGATTGATTATCAATTTCTATATCTCCTAAGGGATTTCTTTCAAGTTTTTTATTAAATTGTTCAATATAATCTTTTAATTCATTAATATTTAATTCTGCATTATTATTTTCTTTATTTAATTTAATTCGCGATAATGCATCAGCATTAGTATTTAATTTTCCACTTTTATAATACATTGTATAATCAAATTCTTCTAATTTGAGTCTCCATCTGACAAGTCTTGAATTAGGATCTTTCATATTAAATAAATATTTTAAGGGTTGATGATCTGAAATAATATTAAATAAATAAGGTCTAAATATTTTTGTAGCCCAAACAATGGCTAACATTTCTTTTTCTATTGTTCCGTAATTTGATTCGGAATCATTTAGGGTACGTGAAGCGTATGCTACCGGTAAATCTTTACCAATAGGTCCTTGTGATAAAACTGCACCAATTGCAAAATTACTTGCATCGGTTGTTAAGTTAAAAGTTTTTGTAAGGTCAGGGTACTGAAGAATTGGTTTACTAATAAATTTTTACAAGTTTCAAAGCAATTTATAAATTCGTTATTATGTATAATTTTCTGATCCTTTTTCAAACATTTAGTAAGTGGTTTAGTTATTTTTGCGAAATCCTTAATAAAACGACGATAATAACCTAATAAACCTAAAAATGATTTAATTTCTTTTGTAGATGCTGGAAGTGGATATCTTTTTATAGCTTCAATTTTTAAAGGGTTTGGTTTTATACCTTGAGGAGTTACTATATGTCCTAAATATGCAATTTCTTTCTTTAGAAATTCAGATTTATCTAGTTGAATTTTAAAATTAGATTCTCTTAGTCTTTGGAAAATAGTTTTTAATCTTACAATATGTTCTTGCAAGGAAGTAGAGAATATAATAATGTCATCGAGATATACTAGGCAAATTTCATTTTGATAACCGCGTAAAATATTGTCCATCACCCGCTGAAACGTTGCAGGGGCGTTCTTTAACCCAAATGGCATTCGAGTATATTCATAGTGTCCGTTTTCTACTGTAAATGCGGTTTTTGCTATGTCATCAGAATGCATTTCGATCTGATGAAAACCATTTGCTAAATCTAAAGTTGTAAAATAATTACATTTGCCTAATTTATCTAAAACATCTGTAATGTTAGGGAGGGGATATCTATCAGTAATAGTTTTATTATTTAATTTACGATAGTCTACGACTATTCTCCATTTTTGTTTATTAGAACTGTCTAATTTTTTAGGGACTACCCAAATTGGAGACGACCAAGGTGAATCACTAGGTCTAATTATGTTTTGGTCAAGCATATTAGTAATTTGTTTATTAACTTCCCCTTTGTGAATGAAAGGATATCTATATGATTTAGTGTAAATTGGTTCTTCATCTTCCGTTTTAATTCTATGTTTAACTTGATTAGTGAATGTTAACTTTTCTTTTTCATTATAAAATATGTCAGAATATTCAATACAAAGATTTTCAATTTGATCTTTCTCTTCTCTATTTAAATGTTGAGTTCTAAACTTTTCTAAATCTAATTTATGTTCATAGGGTTGAACATCTAAATTGAAGTTATTTATTTCATCAATACTATGGATAAAAATTTCAATATTAACGTCATTAAATATGTACATTAACATTTTCCTTACGATAGAAAAATTAAACTTATCTAATCCTGAGCCTATTTTGGGCATCGCTAGTTTATTAATATTTTTATTAATACATAACTTCTTTAAATTAATTAATGTATTGAACATATCTTCATATGAGGGTTTCTCGAAACATTTATTTTTAGTAACTAAATATAAAATATATCTATTATTATCTTTTAAGAAACATACTTTGTTTTTTATAGGTTTTTGTAAAAATAAAATATCTTTATTCTTAAATTTCTTATTAAATAGTTTTGCTATACCTTGTCCCATTTTCAAATCTGCGCTAACACAATGTGCTAATGAATATTTAGAATTAAAAAGATTTCCATTTAAATCCTTTACATTTGAATTTTTTATTTTATTAGTCTTTGCTAATTTATTAAACATTTTAAAATTATGTTTTGAATGATTACTCAAGAGTTCATATTTACCTTTGGTTGCTACAGGAGTATCATTTTCATTATTATTTATTCGATTATTACTCGAGAATTCAATATTTATTTCATTTGGTACAGGAGTAAAATCAATATTATCTTTATCATTTTTATTATTATTATTTTTATTTTTATTGGGACTATATATTTCATAATTATTATTATCAAACTTAATAGCTTTTATTGGAACAAAGAAATTTAAATCTATTGGTTTTGGGTTCTTATTTAATATTTCAATATTTGCAAAATTATTTTTAGCAATTGTTAGAGTTTCGGGTATTTCTAAATTATTAAAATTATTATGAGGAATAATTATTTCTCCATTATTAATATCTACAGGTACATTAATTATATGTTTTGTATGCGGTTCTAAATGTAATACACAAATTGGTTTTTGATATTTTAAATTAATTTTTGTTCTAGGAGTATACAGTATAGAATTTTCGAAATCAATTTTTACTTTTAATGTTTTCAATAAATCCATTCCAATCAACCCATCATATTTATTATGAAATTTAAATAAATAAAATTTAGAAAAACTATTCCGAAGATTAAATTCATCCGGAGTAGGAATGATTATTATATTTTTATGTTGTGTTGTATGGAATGCTGTTGAAACTACAAAAGGTTCTTCAACAATTTCATTATAGAAATATTTTTTAGCAATTTCAGGATTCATAAAAGATTTATTAGAGCCTGAATCAATTAAAAATTTCAAAATATTTTCATTATTAAATTTAATTTCTATATACGGTAAACCTTCATCTCCTAATGTTAAATTTTCTACCTCTGTAATTTTTCTTGTTCGGCCAAGTGAAAATTTTGATTATCATCATTATTATTAATATTGCTTCTAAATGCACTAGGTTGATCAAAATCTTGATAATTTGTTGTTTCTGTATTATATAGTTCTTCCGCAATATAATTTAATTTTGGTTGATAACTTTGATAATTAGGTCGGTGAAAATTAGTATTTCTAGTTTGAACACTCATAGGAGTTTGTTGATTATTATTTTGAAAATTTGTTTTTTGGGTATTTCTTGTTTGTACACTCATTGGAGTTTGTCTAAAATTTTGATTTTGGTATCTTGGTTTCCATGCATTTTGTGGTTTAAAGACTTGGTTATTGGTAAGAAATCAATTATTTACATTTCTTGGTTGTAATTGAATTGGTTGACTTGGAAATTGTGAATTTTGTCTATTAAAATTTTGGTAATTATTATTATTATTATGTCTTATTGGATTCCATGGAGGAATAAATCTTTGATTTAAATTATTAAGATTATCATTGTTATATCTAAAACTATTATTATTTCTGGAAAAATTATTTCTACTTTGATTATTATTAACTGGTTTAAAATTGTGTTTGTTTTGAGATTGCAAATAATAAATGTTTTCTTCTTGATTAACAAATTGGAATGCTTCAGCTAAGTCTGCTGGTCTCATAGAACGAATAGTGGTACCTAAAGGATCTTTTAAGCCTGCTAGAAAAGTTTTCAAAGCTAAACTTTTATATAAATCATTTTTTAAATCTCGGTTATTTACTAACTGTTCATGAATATTTACGTATGAGCATATTATGTTTAACATTTCTAAGCATCTTTCATAAAATTGAGTAGGCGTTTCATTAATATTTTGTTTTAAACTAATTAAATCTCTATTTAAACAAGCCTCGTCTCTTGGATCAGAAAAATTACGAATAAGAACATTTTTTAAACTATCAAAATCATTAATACGGTTGACATTAACAACAAGTTTCGCTCTCCCTGTAAGTTTATTAATTAAACTATTTAATATAAAGTTATTCAGAAAAACATTTTGATTATTATAAAATGTATCTATAATTGTTTGTGACACTTCTATAAAATGATTCAATTCATTTGCATTTCCATTAAATTCTGGAACGCATTTTAAAAATTCTGGGCTAAATTGTGCCATTTCGTCTAAATGTAAATTATTTAATAAATCTAATAAATTATGTTGTAAATTATTGTTATCTATATTACTTTCATACGAGTTAGGAGTTAATGGAAGAGAAGGGATAGAATTTCGTGAACTGTCAGAATTAGTTGACATAAAATAAAACTGATTTTTGAGAAAAATGCAAAAATTTAAATTCGACTTACATTAAAAACACTGTCTTCATTCTTGAATATTTATCCTAAAATGGTGTTGCTGAGTTGAGTTGTGGTGAGTTCTGATTTCGAGTTGCCTTCGCAGGTGTTGTTACAGTTGTGTAAAGTTGCTGGATAGGACTATGGGAACTATGCCTTGGAGTACTGTGCCTCTCGATCCTAATTTTTGTTTCTTCTGGACTCTGGAAACTATGCCTCTGGTCCTTTGTTTATTTTTGGAACTATACCTTGGTTCAATAAGTTCTTCAGTAAATACTTCAGTGTATTAGTAATGCTTTTAAACACTTTCTGGGTTCACTACACGCGAAAGTCCACAGATTTTTGGTTTTAATTTTTAAGCACTTTTCACTAATTTTTTCACTGGAACTTATCCTACCGACTGCGCCATTTACGTTTTTCGACCAAGCGGTTGGTTTTTTAAAAAACGTTTTTATTTAATTATATATTTTTTATTACACATAAGTACTGAATTACAACAACAATACGCGCAAATACTAATTACAGGCTGGAACTCTATCAGGAACTGACTACAATAGCATGCATTAGATTATATATAAGAGTAAATGCGAATAATGCAAAGATAACATTTAATAGAATAAGCAAATTATCTATCATAAGGAATGCATTGAGAGAGATACGTAACTCACGAGCCGTTTTTGTTAACTATGATTGAAAAAAGAAAAGAAAAACAAACGCGAAGCCGCGCAGCGTTCACCGGCCCAGAGATAAACGCTGGCCGCATGCTGCTCGCCCCTCCAATAATTGTGCAGATGAGTGTACAACGCGTTCAACTAAGAGAAGATCCGCAAGGCGGCGGTATTTTACGGTCTTATTTTTCAAGATTTTTATTTTAACCTGACTCGGGCATGAGCTATCGCATCCGTATGAAATGTTCACATTATATGCCTTATAGTATAAACTAGTAAGATATGAAAATATTTTTTTTAATTTTGAAAAATTTAACATTTTTTTTTTCATACCTCTGAAAAGAAATTGTTGAAAAAAAGTACTTCGATATTTTACTAGATAATTGGGCTTAATATACGCTGTCAAAATTTCAACTTTCTAGGACCTTTAGTTCTTAAATAAACCTAACATTAAATTTCAGACTACTGTTATATTCCCCTTAACTAGTAGGATTTCTATGCAAAATTACCCTAAGAGCGCCAATTTTTGCTAGTTGTGTGTTTTTGGGATACGAGATGGCGCAGAGATAGCAAAATTGCTGATAGTAGTTTTGACTATGTATTGGTTTATAGTACCTGCCGAATTTTATTAGAACGAATAATAAAAATTATGAGCGCCGAGCGCGTTGTTTGTTTGTTTAGATAGCGCCGGGCGAATGAATGGGTATTGAATTACATAAGACAAGTAAACTGAATAAATAAATATTCACGATTTTGCTTGTCTCTCAACTGTTTTTGCTTGTCTCATTTCCAATACTTATTTTTATTATATTGTTATGAATTACAATCAATATAAATATATATTACATATACACATTTATTTATGGGTATACAAATGAAGAAAATATAATTGATGTATACCGACTTCATTCAGACTCCAGTTCAAAGGCACAAATTCATTATTTGTGTTAAATCGAATTAAGTTAAAAGGTACACTTAACCAAGGCCGTAGCCAGAGGAGGGGGGATCTGGGGTTCAATAAAACTTCCGGAAGGGCGGTTCCGGAAATTTTTAAAATGTTAAATTTTTGTATGTAGAAGCTTTTACATACAAAAATTTAACATTTTAAAAATTTCGGGAGCGGTGGGTTAAAAAAATATATATGTTCATTTAAAAACACAATCAAGAAGGCGTTTCTTTTTTGATAGAAAGAAATGGAACGAAAAAGTGAAGTCGCAGATTAATTTACGTTTTATCATACCTAACAGAAATGTCAGATTGTGTTAATCCCTTTTATAAACAAAACAATAACAAAACAAAAACACGACATATCTGTTTATTTTCCTTCGTGTGAATGCGTGTTAAAATACCGAATAAGATAAAAAACTTGTATAAAACTGGATTTGATTAACATTGACAGGAGCGACTGACAAATTCAGGTACAACCTACGTCACAATGATTTGAAAATTTGACAGCTCACTCGATCGTGTTTTTAACTGAACATAAAAAGTACATAAAAATGGCAGATCGTGCAAACATGGCATTTACTAATGACAAAATAAAAATGTGAAAAATATTTAAGTTGGATCTAATGAATTATTTGGTGTTTCCAATGTTATCTGTGCGATGAGTTAATATATAATCTAGTAGTAATTAAAGCAAGAAAGTTATAGAGTGTGACAATATAAATATATGATACGATACAATAATTATTATTATTATTATATGAAGAGACGTGTACACCACCTAATGAAGTAGATGCCTCCACCATTAATGATTTGAATTCGATATTTCATATTATTATTTGAAATATTGTAGACAAACAGTTAAATTCTAGCAACATAAAATATAAATTCAAGTTATTTGCAACTGCATAGGTAATTTAAATGATTACCATCAAAAATCAAATATTAATTATTGCCGAGTACCGCACATTCAATTTGGTAAATTATAAATGAAAAGGGAATTTTTCAGACTCAGCACTTGAATCAACATTCATTGGCATTCCACATTCCTATTCAAAACACGAATCCTGAAATGCAATTATATTTACAAAATGTATTGGAAAATATTTCAACAACGTCTTCCTTTGTTGTATATCAATAACATAATGAATAAAAACGGTCCGCATCAGAAAAAAATGCATTCGCAGTTCAAGGTTTTATTTATAATAATAATATAATAATTGCCTCAATAAATTAAAGCAATATGAAGAAGAAGTAATGTTTCTAATGAAAGTATTTCACGGATTTATGTGATCGTTTGACAGTGTTCCATTATTAAATTTATATTTAATTTAAGAACCATTTTCTTGGAAAAAATACTGTCAATTTATTCGCAAAGCTTCAATGTACAATATGTATAAGTTTCAAAGATCTATTTTCATTACCGTGGAAGATTAATCGTTGTTCGTTTTTATGGCCAAATAACATATAAATTTCCGACCTTGCGCACTTCATTAATGCAAGAAACCACTTTTTTTCAACATTTGATTTATATGTGAAATGATATATTGTGTACGAAAATAAAAAATAATATAAGGTGTTCCACTTAACATTTCTGGTCAAACCGCACGTGTAACGAAAAGTTTTAGATCTCCATTAAATTCCAATTTGTTTTTAGTATAAACCTATTATTATTAAATAATCAAAACATGATATTTTATTTTCAAATAAGCTATTAATCTATGCTTTTAACATTTTTATTTAAACTTTTAAACAACAAGTTTTAAAAAAAATTACCTTAGGTCTACAGATAAAAATATATTATAATCAAAATCGAATGAGAAATTAAATGCGAGTTCTACTCGAGCGCATCAACTTTATGTCAACAATTATTAGGTTCTATTAAAAGGAACAAGTTACACTTAATTGAACATTTATAAATTCAACATTTTTTTATTACGTATACAAATAAGTCAAGCGCATTAACTTTATTATGCAAACAATAGCTTTCTCTTTGCTCAAGAAAACGACGAAAACCGAAATTTTCTATCTTATTTAGTTACGGAAATATTTTAGGTTTATGAAACCACTGGAAGCATAATATTTTTACTAAAAATGTGTATTAACACCACAATAGTATGACTTAGACCAAATGTAATTTAGTAGTATAACACTCAATTTTTACAAGGGATTCAAAAACAAAATAGTATACAGGGTGATCCACTTAAAATAAGAAAGTTGATCTCCTACTGTCTTTATGGTGCACGCTGGGTACATTAAAATATTATTAAGTTATGCAGCTCTTAAAGTCAAGCAACTTTCGTGAAGAAACATTTTTCTATTTTTAACGAGAGCTGAGATATTCTCCGAGAATCGACTAACTTACTTATACTGCCCATAGGTCTGTTCGTCACATGAACTAGTGCAGCACTTTTTTACACTTTCTGTACTGAATCTGTTCGTTACATGAACTGAACACTTGCAATTGTGAATGTGAAGTTACACTAACTTGAACTGTGACGTCATGAACTTGAACTCAGTTTAACATGTGTAGTTCAAACGAACAAACCTAATATCTCTTTTTTTTAAACAATCAGCAAACTTACACGTGTATTTTTTAATATTTATCTCCCGGTTTAATTTTTTTCTTGCTGAACAGGACTAATGTTAAATATCTTACCATCTCTCTCCAGTTATCCCTTTTTTGTATTAAACAGTTTTCTTCCTTGAGTGTAGCACACATAAAACACATCCAGAATTCATCTTTCAAGATAGATTTTCTTTTCTCAATTGAAAATAGATTATCTACACATTTATAACAATATGACCTACAATAGGAAGGTGACACATCAGGGACATTTAGTGTGTTCATACATCTACTAAAACGCACCTGCCACAAGTAATATCATTGCAAATTACCATTTCACCAAAATTTCCACAAATCATGCAACAAAACTGAAATTAAATATAATTAATTTTAATGTTTACTATTATTAATATAATGTACAACTTACATTAATACTATCATCTCCAATTAAAAACATTGTTGTTATTATCTTTTCCTAAAATATATATTATAATTATTTGTGGTTTTTAATATTTAGAGAAAACTTATAATTATGATTAGGACGAATAATCCATGATGACTATGCAGGGGCATAGTTACAATGAGGCATAGGAGACAGCTGCCTCCAGGTCCAAAATGTGGGTTTGCGTCCAGCTCAGAATGAGTTCAAAGAAACGTTTTTTGAGATCACATTAATCCAGAAAATGTATAAAGTTTTATCCAATACACTCACCTTACAAAATGTGCAAATGCTTCCATTAAAAAGTGGGTGTTTATCAACCACATTATTAGAGTAGCATCCCAAACATGCATTATCTTTATTATTTATTAATATAGATGCTGAAACAGAAATTGAGAATAACAGAAAATGGCTCTATCTGCTATGTCAAACTGTCATGTCTTAATTCCGGATGGTGCAGTTTCTAGGAGGCTCCAATGACATGACTTAATAGCGTGATTTTTTTTTTAGTAGCTACACAATTCAAAAATAAAGCACTGGGAACTAATTACAAAATTTATTATTGAATTCATTGAAACAACATTGCTAATAAATGCTGAAGAACGGGGTGGTAACCTTTTTAATACCCTCTGACCACTTCGAAAATGGTGAGCAATAAAAGGTTCGCGCAATTTCACTGGCAATAAGTGATGAGCAAAATAAAACCCGTTCGCACATCTTCATTGGCAGTAAAGATGTGCGAACGGGTTTTATTTTGCTCATCACTCTAGCTCATTACTGTAACTCAAATATTCATTGTATTGTGGTGTCGCCTGAACAAGAATAATCCGGACGGCGGGGAGAGATAGGAAGGTTGCCGTGGACACAAAAAAATAATAAAAATATAATATATATATATATTTTAGAGAATAACGCGTGCTAACGTTCGTTTTTGTACGTGACATAGTTAAGTATAAATAAAACTCCCCAAGTACCTGCATTTCTTGTGTTTTCCTGTGGTAAGATTCATAGTATAACGACGGAATCAAATGCACCTATAACTGCAACCAAATGCACCTATGACCGCCGTTATAAATTGGTGATATGCCTTTACTAAATCGATTTTTGAAAATAACGTGCAACCACAACAATTGTACGTGAAATCGTGAAGAATAGGCAAAGGATATCGGTCTGGTATGGTAACTTTATTGAGTCCACAGTAATCGCCGCATGGGCGCCAAGAGCCATCTGATTTAGCTACCAGATGTAGCGGCGTCGATTTTTTTTTTTTTTTTGCAAGGTTGCAGGCTGTGTCGGCTCGGTACCCTGGTTAGGAGCGGGCGCCGCGGCCGGCGGCTGTTGACAAGGTCCGGTTTTCTGCACTTGAAACAGGGCTCCGTCGTTGATGCTCGATGCAGTCAGGAATTCGTCCGAAAAAGAGTCATTGGCGTCGACGTCTGATGCTGGCGGGTATTCCTGTAGTCAGCTCGCCTTGTAGATCCTGAATCTTGATGATTCCCGTGGCGAAGATCGTTGTGGAAAGATCACGTCGGGGTCACCAATTTATAACGGCGGTCATAGGTGCATTTGGTTCCGTCGTTATACTATGAATCTTACCACAGGAAAACACAAGAAATGCAGGTACTTGGGGAGTTTTATTTATACTTAACTATGTCACGTACAAAAACGAACGTTAGCACGCGTTATTCTCCAAAATTATTTTATTATTATTTTTTTGTGTCCACGGCAACCTTCCTATCTCTCCCCGCCGTCCGGATTATTCTTGTTCAGGCGACACCACAGTATAATTCAATATCTGTCGGGGTATTAGCTCAAGAAGTAGTTGTTTCAATGAATACTTGGAGACTTGTCTCAAAGAGACTAAATTTTGCAGAAAGTCGATATTAATTTTAATTCGTCTTTATATTTTGTAAACATTTTGCAAACTATTGACAAACTCAAATTTTCTTTATGTTAAATATACATTTGACAGAGTGCCGTGACTCGACTCACTGTTTCGAAACATAGACTCTCTAGCCAACTCTACTTCCAACAGTTTAATGATTTTTTTTTTCACTGGCAGATACTGCATGAGCCAATTGTTTTGAATTTTGAGAAAAAACCTAAGTCTTAAAATAAATGTCTATATATACTTAAAGAATTCAATACAATACTAACCATTATTTTTAACAGATTTTAGGGGTGAATTTTGTTTTGCATTCAATAACTTATGTAACTTTTCTAATACAAACTCTGGCAAACCTATAAATAAAATGTTTAGTTTTAAAAATATATCAGGGATTATTTTCAAGATGCAGTATTTTCTTTAATACTAATTTTAAACCATTTATAAATATTAGTTTTTTTAGAGTAGATAAAGCTTCATTTTATCAATCAACAATACTACGAAATCAAAAAAATCAGTCTGTCGCACCAACGCAAGTTGCTTTAATTCATGTTAAAATATCTGATATTATTATATGTGACTAAACATTTTCCAAGCATAAAGTTTAGCTTTAGTAATATCGAGCAATACGCTAATATTTTCAGGTTTTTTTTTCAGATATCGTTTTGTTAATTTGTAATAATCAATCCGACTCGATTACAAATAATCGAATCATTCAGTTATTGAAATCATCGATTATCGAATAATCTATTATCATCATTCGAATGATCATTAAAATGGTAATATGAATGATCATTCAAATGGTTACATGAATTAGTGATGGGCATAATCGAATGTAAACTCATTGTACAAGCTATTTATTAGCAATACAAGATTTACACTTGTATTGCTTCAAGTGTTAGCATTTTATAAACAAAACGAATATCAAATGCACTTATTATTGAGCCCAAATAACTAATACACTTGATGGGCATAATATAACTAATACACTTAATGGACGTATTAATGAACTACGCACAGATGATTGTTAAGCTTTACAAAATAAATAAAACAAGAAGAAATTATTATTATGTGTACCAATACACTGCATTTAAAATTCGACATGTATTGCAATAAAATTATAGAGGATTTTATTTAGCAGTTGTGGTTAAATTTAATTTATTTTTTATGGTTTTAAATACTGTTTTGTCCAGTTGTTGTAATGTCTCCTGGTCCTGAGAGTAGTTTTAGATATGGTGTAGTCATAAAATATTTGTTTCCAAAAAATAATTGGGTTTAAACACAGGTAATGTAACAATGTGTTACGATTTAAAAAAGTATAAGAATGATTCAAAATTAAAAAAAAAAGAATAAATAGATAGATAATTCTAATCACAGTTTAAATGATGATACAAATGATCATTTAGATAATAGTTCGTATGATTATTCGAATGATCAATCGATTATCAAAATCATTCAAGTACCGATCATTCGATTATTGAAATCATTCGTTAACGTCCATCACTAATGCAGGTGCATTACTATATAGTTACGTGACTGTATGTAACTATTAAATGGAAACGCCATTTAACAATACATACATATCTATTTACATTAAATTAAATATATATAGTTTCCTAATTATAATAATAACTTACAATTTTCATCGCCATCAGATGCAAAACCTTTGAATCCGCAAAGAGCCCACGTCAATAATTTTTCATTATTCCAGTTTGTCGTTAAAAGACCACCATATACCTAAAAATTAACGGTAAAAAACCTTATATTTATGTATCACACATTTCAAATACGTTATTTGTCGTTGATAAATTGTGATTTAAAAATTAATCTTTTAAAATACGTTTATTATATACCGTATGTCTCCGGATTACTGTCCGGATAAAAAAAAAACTTTTTAATTGTCCATTCTTCGACAAAAAGTAATTCTTTACAAAACGTTTTGGATGACCTGAAATACTATTTTAATTGTCAAATCTTAAATTTACTATAGAGGGCGCACAAAAATTGAGAAAAACTAAAATTGTCTAAAAGAAAAGTACCTCTAATTATAATTTTAGGGAAAGATCTTATTTGAAAAAGTAATTTGTAATCCAGAATTATGTTTACATACAGAATATGAACTTGATAGAAACAATTTTACTTTTATTAAATTTATTTATTTATCAAAATAATTGTATTTCTAATGCATTATCAATATTTCATCAAATTTGATAATATTTAGCCAATTAAAAATTAACATCATCATAAAATTAAATCTTTTGTAAATTACTTAGACAAACTTAAGTTACAAATATCTAACTGAAACTATACAGAGAGTTTTTCTGTAACCTAATTATTGTGTAAATCTTCACATATTCGTTGTTTTTTTTATGAGTCGTAATGGGGTACGTACGAAGCGCTTGCCGTTAGTACCAACGCGCTTCGTACTACCCTCTAAACGGAGGGAGAACCTGACACAAACAGCAAATATAAGGAACTGCACTCTCGATCAACGACAGAGCGCCACCAACTCTTAAAGCTTGAAGCAACTTCCGCACCCTGTGAAGTCAGAACTCTTACAAGCTTTAGGGTGCTCTTATATGGACGTTTTGAACGCGAGGCGGAACGGGAGCAGGCGCAAGCGTTTGCGTGTAAACACATGGGTTTATATGAGAGTTCCTAGACGGACGGGTGCTGGCGTTTTCTCCGCCTCGCACCCGTCCGTCTAGGAACTCTCATATAAACCCATGTGTTAAAACGCAAACGCTTGCGCCCGCTCCCGTTCCGCCTCGCGTTTAAAACGTCCATATAAGAGCGCCCTTAGAATTGAGCTCTCACGATGTATGTTCATCGCAGCCAGAAGATACGTTCTTCACGACACGCTTGCCAAGTCCAGGACGGACTCCACTCGCCACAACGACGAGTAACTTAAGCCCAGCAACACCGTTGCTGCTCCCTCATCGAGGACCTTAAGAAAAAGGATGCTGCGCCGCAGCCTACGGAAGAGAGGACCGAGATAGCCCTTGCCGCTCATTTTTCCCTCAGCGAGGAAATTGCCGTCGCGACGCTCGAAGATTGCGCCCGATTGTCCTAACTCTATATATATATTTTGTATATAAATAAACTCTGGAAACCATACGAAGTATTTAACTCTGACTAGCTGACGCAAGGACCCCACAGTGTTCAATTTAAGGCTTAAGCGAGTGTTTTCCACTCTCAGATTAAGCTTGAAGCATAATTTTGAGCTAAGAAAAGCCTTAAAATTTGGTTTAGTCGCTCCGGGAAACGGAACGAAAAAAATTCGAGTTTAGAAAAGCCTGAAAATTTGGTTTGGTGTATACCATAACTTGGTTGAAAAGAGGTAATTTAATAGAAATGCAACTATTTTGAATGAAAAAAATTAATAATTTCTAAAAAATAATATTGTTTCTAATAAGTTAACAATTTATATTTAAATTTAATTCTCGATTAGAAATTACTTTTTCTAATAACATTTTCTCGTAAAAATATAACTAGAGGTACTTTTCTCTTATCATACCTTTGGTTTTTTTGAATTTTCGAGCGCCCTCTGTGGTCAAATTAGGATTTTATAATGAAAATGTTGTTTTTAATTCATCCAACACTGTTTCTAAAGAATTACCTTTTGTCTAGAAATGGTCAATAAAAAAGTGTTTCCTATCCGGGCAATAATCCGGGGTATATATTATTAATTGACATTTAGCAGTTTTTTGCCGTCAAGTTATCAAAAACGTCTATAAACTTTTTAAGGAAAAGCGGCAGAATTCAAAAATTATAGTTGTATTTTGTTAGCCAGAACTTTATTTTTATTTAGCCAATATTTTGCTGAACTTTTGTCAGCTTCTTCTAGGCAAGTTATTCATTTATTTATTTTAGTTGCCCTGACAAAAGTTCAGCAAAATATTGGCTAAATAAAAATAAAGTTCTGGCTAGAAAAATACAACTATAATTTTTGAATTCTGCCGCTTTTCCTCGAAAAGTTTATAGAAGTTTTTTATATTATTAATCCACAAAATCTTACCTTTATTGCTTCATATAAACCCACGGACCAACGTGAACCACCTTTCATAAAAAAACTTTTGGCTTTCTTAGTAAAAAGGTCCGAAAACGATAAAATACATGATACTTTTATCTAAAAAGATTAGAATCAAATGTAAATATTTTTAGTAAATTAATAAATAAATATGTAATTCAGCACTCAAAATGACAATTAAACGCGATTTTCTATCGCCTACTCAGAAATATTTAATATTTACAAAAAGTTGGGTATTCATTATAATTCATTTCAATAAAATCGGTTCTTTGAACACATTTACTTAAAAGTGGGTTTACTTTATTACATTCAAAAGTGTCCGTTAATATTTCAAATGAAAGAGGTATAAATTTTGTCAAGGGGCAAGTTTTGTTAAAATCCTGGTGTTTTTATGTTTATTCACAATTACTGTGATCTTTGAAGAAAATATATTTTTTATATAAAGGGGGCGACGGCCCCATGCGCATCGAAGCTAGACATCAGAAATTTCATTATTTAAATCAGACATTTTAAAATATAAATCTAAATTTTGAACTTCATATTAAATTGTTAAATCTGAAAAGGTAATGGATTTCTTTGATTCGATCTTTGTAGTGAATAAAATATCTATATGAATTGAGCACCTAAGCAAATTTCATTCGTTGGGAAGATCGAATCAAACAAATCCATTACCTTTTTAGATCTAACAACTTCACATCCAGATCATAAACATGAATTCAATATGTTCCACAAGCTGACACATACAGACACTACGATTCATAGCACATCATTGCAACATAAACTTGCATTCCATGTTGCATAGTTAGCCTACCACTGTCCCACTATCAAGCGATAATTTTAATAATGAGATCAATAGAATTTTAATAACGGCTTTTGTTAAAAGCTAATCTTAGACATTCTTTTTGCCGGGCGCTCCGCCAATCTAGCAAATCCAAATTTTTATTTTTCTAAATTCTAAATTTTACTTTATGCTTTTGTCAAGAAGTGGATACATTCGTTATAAGCTTCAAATTAACCGCTTTTATAAAAAAATGAATCCTGAAAAGCTTATACATCTGGCAAAGACTACTGGCAATTGTTCACATATTTTAATCGAGAATATTTTTTCATTTAATAGTTTTAGAATATACTACTACTAAACTAGATATATAGTTCGCCATGGTATTCTAAATAATAACCTTAAGAGGTTAAAGAAAAATTCTCAGAAAATAAAGGGGCGGCAAAATCAGTTATGCGATCGGGTCGCTAGCGGCGGACCAGTTTTTAATAATGTTAATCTCTCAGGATTTTTAGTTGACTTAAGGTCGTTTGAAATTTAAAGAAAAAGTGAATGATAAG
The DNA here is from genome assembly GCA_932526585.2 of Philonthus cognatus. Classification (NCBI taxonomy): domain Eukaryota; kingdom Metazoa; phylum Arthropoda; class Insecta; order Coleoptera; family Staphylinidae; genus Philonthus; species Philonthus cognatus. The sequence goes on from OW052243.1 coordinate 80,479,124, forward strand.
AGAAAAAAAACTGGCGCATGTTCTTTGTCTAAGGGGTGTTAGATCAAATCATGTATTTAAATACATTTCGGGCGGAAACTCTGTATACAACAAACATATTATAAATACCTCTGATATTCTATAATCTCCAAACCAAAATACCCACACGTAATATTTTCTAGCTTTTTTATCAATAATATCTTCAGGTAAAGTAATTGCTAAAAAAATATTTCAGTAATTAAGTATTGCAATTAGACAGTTTTAATACAAGTGTATGTCAACTTATCACAGTTAATAATAACAAACTACTTCTTATTTACCCGGCCAGTGTTTTCTATCAGTTTTAGCCCAAATTATTGTACCCGACTTTAAACTCATTATGTACGTCTTCGCCGCATAAAATCACGACTATTACTGAAAATATATTTTATTTCGTTTTAAAAGTGCTTGTATCAGCACGTTGTGTTTGCATAAAGGTTTTTTTTGTTTTAATAACCTGTTTTAGATCCGCCAAGAAAAACGAACACTTCATTTCTTTTAGCGAATCAACCTTAAAAAGTTGAATGTGTATATACGAATAATTTCGACGGCGTGTATGAACTTTTTTATTATAATGAAGGTATTTTTTTAATTTTTGACGTCTGTTGATATCATTTCCACCTTATAATAATAAAATAGTGTATACGCGAAAGACCGGGTTCAAAAAAAAAGTATAAACAAAATAAATGTATTAACTGTAACGAATGTATTGTTTTCGTTACGGGTTCTTTTATTAATTTTGGTTTTGAAGGACTTGAAGAAGACGCGGTTCGATCAACTTAGGTCTAATCATAAAAATTCGCCTTTTTACATTTTAACGTAATATGTAATTTGGATTGAGAGCAATTGATATATGATTCAACTAAGAATATTTAGATTCAAAAGATTCGAAGTTTTAAATAGAATGTTGGTCAACTATAGAAGTGAAAGCCTCCTTAACTTCAGAACAATCCTATTTCATTTGGTGATGATAAGACACTGATTATAAATACGCATAATATAGATAAAATGAGTTTATAATTACTTCTTAATGTTAAAAATTGCTTTGGAATGTGAATAATATTTAAGTAACGAATTATTTGTTATTTTCAATGTTATTTGTGATAATGACAATATAATGAGAATACAACTCATAGCCTACTAGAACGAATTTTCAACCAATGAGATGCAAGGAAAGCCGTAGGTACATGTCTATCACCGCGATGATAAACAACAAAAGAAGCGGTGGATGATAAGTTGTCCTGTCATTCGAAACGTCAAAATAGGTAAAGTTTCGTGCAGTGATATTAATAGAAAAGTGAAAAGTGCGACGCCAAAAAACACCGTCATGAACAAAGAATTACAGTGGCGGCAGTTTACGAACTTTTGTGTGGTTAAAATCTCAATCAATAGGGAAACAACAATATCTCAGTTGTCGATTATGTTAAGGGACTCACATTATTTTATTCGTTATATTCTCTCACTAAATATAACTCGTGACATGATTAATTATCGATGATATTTTGTCGTTGAAACCGAAGCAGCACAATCAACTCGTGCTGCGCACTCGTTGAATCTGCAGCTCGGTTTCAACTCCAAAATATCATCGATAATAATCATACCACTCGTTATATTACGGCTGATAATAATACAGTGTAATTCGTAAAAATAATTAAAAACTATTACAAGTTAGAATAATCGAATATTTTAATTTAGACTTAAATAAAGCTTTTGATCGGTATAAATGCTTGGGTCCTTTGCGCTTCGTTGATCCGATTATATATGATAATGTTTTTGTACAAAAAAAGTGTCTATTATAGTACTTTCCCGCCATACGATCATATAAAAACATTTTCAAAAATTTGGAAAAATCACATCTACTATTTTTTACGAAAAAAATAAATAAAAGTTTTTTTTTTCAACGGCCCAGCCCAGCCAGAGTGAATTGTTCTTTCTAAAAGAAGGAATTAAATTGATTTAATTCCTTCCTTTAGAATTTTTATACATTATCAGGTAAAGAAGTAAACATTGAAAATAAAGCAAATTTATTTTCTCCATTTTTAAAAATGTTGTGTTTTTATTAAAGTATTTAATGTGTATTTTTAAAAAGTGTTTTCAATCCTGGATTAAACATAGAGTAAAATTTCAACTTTTGAAAAGCCCCAAAATTTGGATTTGGAAATTTTACTTTATGCGCTACGCGTATAAAATACTGATTTAAAATGAAGTTCAAAAACATACTTTGTCTATAGCTGTCTGTTTTTCTGTGATTCGAATTTGTAAAGTTAACTAAAACTGACGAAAGTTATCAATATTAAAGAACATTGAATCATATGTATATACAAATATGTCTAGAATGCCAATTTTAACAAACCTAATTTGCACGTTATTTGATTTTGATTCTTTATGATTTTCATCATTTTGCGATATTTTATGTAGAAGCAATTGAGGTTTCTTAAGTTTTAAACTAAATTTGGCATACTTTTTGTCTCGTGCTCCACCCTGCTCAAAATCTTGGCATTACATTTATTTGGAGTTGCATTTTGTATGCTAAATAAAACAGACAATATTCCGATAACAATATATATTTTTTAAATGTATATAAATTGGACATAAAATGTTGCGACGGACCGGCAGAATATGTATGCGGACCGGCACCAGTCCGCGCTAGTGTAGGGGTTAAGCATTCAGCGAACATTATTTAAAAAGTTTTACACTTTATTTGTTACAAACAAATATATACACAATTAGAGAGTTCGAAAAGCCGAGTGGGGAGCACTCCAGATTTTAAATTTAACATTAGCAAAACTTTTATTAAACATTTTTTAACTTAATTGCAAATTTCAAAGTGAACAGAAATGAATGGAATGAAATTTTTGATTTTGATAAAAACTGACAATGATCATTATGTACGTCAACACTAAAAAAATGTCTCGAAATCCAATAGCTGTTCTTGAGTATATTCAAGGTGTAGATTACGAAAAAAATACTTCATTTTTTCTATCAGCTCTACCTTTTTATTTATAAGAAATACAAAAACAAATACAGGGTGGGGCGTAGAAACTTCCTTTTTTGAAAATGAAATAAATAAACTTTACATATTTCAAAACCACTTATTGGTATTTTTCTCTTGTCACACAACACGAGAAATTTGGTTTTATACCATTTAAAAAAAAACATCTTGTAAATATCGCCGTCAATTGCCAATACACTGATTCAGTCGAATTCTGAAGTTTCGGTCCACTCTTTCAAGCATCCCGATTAGTATATTTATATATAATTTCGGCTCGGATTTTATCTGTAGGTCCTCCACGGTCTGTGGTAAATTGTTATAAACTTGAAATTTGAGATTATTTCACAGGAAATAATCACTGGGGGTTAAATTAGACGAGCGTGCCCCTCTCAGGGAGATCAGCCGCAGGGAGAAGACTTTTTCAACATATGCATTGAAGTCCTAGCTGTGTGGCTCCCTCTTGCTGAAACCACACACATTATCTAGTTCGAGAGCTGGCAAAAAAACTCCTGAATCATTTTTCAATAAAATTCTGAATTCACGTTTACCGTGAAAAATAGGCATCTGCGGTAAAAGAGCACTGCTCCCTCGACCAAAGCAATTTTGCAACTAAAATGACTAGGGACACGAATTCTGTTACTCTTACTAACTTCACTGCGCCCTTTTCAAAAAAGGAAGTTACTACGCCTCACCCTGTAGAAACTTTCTTTTATTTGATATAGTCTTTTGGAATTTCCCTGGTAGTCAGTCTGCCTATGGTCATCACACTCGATGGCGTAAAGGTTAAGCATCCACCGGATATTATTTCAAATGTTTTATTCTTTATTTCTTACAAATAAATATATACGCAGTGAGAATGTTCGAAAAGTCGCATAGGGGCCACTCCAGATTTTTTCGAATTGAAAATAGATTTTAATTCAATATATCGGATCGATAAAACATTGCCAAGTAGCCGGGGCATTACTTAAGCCGAAGGGCACCCGGGTAAATTGATAAAGTCCTTTATTGTAATACGTTTAGAATGTTTTGCAACAGGAATTTGCCAATACACTGATGTGATGTCTAAAGATAATAAATACCGTGCATCGCTAACTTGTTCGTAACATAAGGCAGCGGATAAACATCTCCACGGGTGACCTTGTTTAGTTGACGATAGTCCGCACAAAATCTATACATTCCATTCTTCTTCCTAATCAAAACAATAGGTGAAGACCAATCACTACTTAAAGGCTCGATCACTCTCACCTCTAACAATTTTTAATTTAGCATCTATATGCGCCTGCATAGTTGATGAGACTGGATAATATCGTTGCTTAATAGCTGAAGCATCCGTTTCAATATCATGTTCCCCAAGTGACATGCAACTTCATATCACAGAAACTCGAATCTAATAACCTACTTACTTTCTGAGATTCTCTGAATGCGACTTAAAATATTCCACTGAATCAACTGAAACCATAGAACTAGAAAATGTCGACTCTCCCGCTTGAAGATCGGGTACTGTTCCCATAACTGACCAAAAATATACACCTAAAGTCAACTTATGAGGAACATCGGGTACAATAAGTGCATCAACGATTGCAACTCTATCATGTAAACAAAACGGTAGCTTGACACCTACACTTGACCATTGGCCACCGTACAATCAATGTTACTCTTACTTACTACACAACTAAACTATCAGATTTGATTAGGTTCCATCTCGGACCTCATAATACGGTACGAGATGCACCAGAATCTACCAATCTATTGGTTCCAAAAGTCTGCACTTCTAAATACGGCCTTTCATCTTCATTGGCGCGCGCAAGTACGAGTATATAGTCTACAATTATTCCATTCCTTCGCTTCTGTCGTTTTCCGTCCAATTCAATAACTTCCCTCTAACCGCTCTAAATCATATAAGTGCTTTACCTCGAAACAAGTCGATGGCTGAATGTAAGAATGCAGCTTGAGAAATATTTCTCGCACCACATAATTCCTCTACGCATTCCAGAAATGTTTTAGCAGACATCTCATTTCGGTCTTCTGAAAATTCTAAATTCCGTTGCTACACAGACTACCATTCGGATCGGGTTGACTATCATCTGATATCATCGGGTCGGGTTGACTATCCAGATGTGTCAGTTCCACTTTCTGATACCGCCATGTCTGTACTTAAGTTCAAAGGGCTGTTGGTGAAAATTCTAGTTGACTGTCTATGATAACTTGTGACGGTTTCATTTTTCTTGTAATTTTAATAGTAATTTTGAGAAGGCCAATTATAAATAAATTGACAAAATAAAAAGGAGATAAATCCAAAAGTCAGTGAAGTGAAACTTCATTCAAATAATTCAATAAAATCACGAGCAGTATTCATGATTGTTGGTGGTAGATGAGCCAGTCTCCAGCCGCACAACTTTTACGACATCAATTCTACAGAAAGATAGTGATCTCCAACATTGATTTCATTTAGTAATTACTTTAAGCTTTCATAGGGTTGTTGTTGGTTGTTCTGAGTTTCATCCAAAATTACTGGTTGGATATAAGTTCTCAATTGCTCTTTAGACTTTGCTGATAATTGTCCTAGATCCCTGTCTTGCCGTCCGTGACGCGGTTGGCGGCTTCTGGTGGTCGGAATTTGAAGCGTCTTGCCAGAGCTGTATCAGAAACGGATGCGCTTCAAAAATAACTTTATTTATTTTTGTTTGATTTTTTTCAAAATTTAACCTATCTTTAAATTCATACAATCCTGTAATCTCAAGTGCACTTGGGTAGTATTACGGTGAGGATACCAATAGAGATATTTAATTCTTATTGCTTTGGTTAACTTTTAATATTGGCCTTTACAAATTGGAAAATAAAACTAAGTTCCCATATCCTAAATTTAATCTTATTGTTATTTCGTAACTAAGATTACTCAGATTGTTCCTTTATCATTAACGTCACAAACTCTTAGCCTTTCATTTAATATAGCTCAACGAATTCGAAATCTGCACTATTATGTTAGTTGTACTCTTCTTATGTTCCTCCGTTATTGGAAGAGATTAGTTTGCACGACCTAACCCACAATTAATTTTTGATGAAATTTTCCGATAATCAGTAATAGACGATGAACCTTCGGAGAAACTTGCGCTTTCAACAACTATAATTCATTGTATAATCTAACTCATATTTTCTCAACCTTATTTTGCCCCCCCCCCCCCCCCCCTATTTTTTATACTTCCCATATGTCGCGAATCTGAAACAGCTATTGCCACAATTATATTTAAACGTGTTATATTATACGCCCCCCAATTTTCTACTGCCCCCCTGAAAGTATAAAACGCTCACGTTGAGAACCTATGATCTAACTCATCTGCACCAAGTTTATCTACATTCATTTTCCCGCTATATTAAATCATATTAAAACCACTAATATAACCCCAATAAATTCTTATTAAACAAAAATACAGTTAAAATAACAAAACTTATTTGTAAACAGTGAAAATTAACAAACCGACAAGACAAACAGATTGTAAATACTGCCAAAAATCAAGTTGATCGTGAAGAGAGCGGCCTCGCCGATGTAAAAAACCACAGTGTACACCAGACTGTTTGAAGGTTCCGGTTCTTTGTTGTTGTTCCCGCTGTTCACCAAGTTCCAAATGAAATCGTGCAACCAAGAGTTTGAAGGTTCCGCTTTTTTGTTGTTATTCTCGTCGCTCACTAAGTTCCAAATGAAATCGTTGAACAGAATCCAAGCGATAAACGCCATCAGCACTACAGCGATTCCGCTGCCGGTCAAAAACAGCACGGGCATTTTAAAATCTACAAAAAAAGCGTTTCACGAATTAATATTGTTAAAATAATTGCAATAGAGATTGAAGCGAGAGTTAGGCATTCGTTCGACTAAAATTGTTAATCATGATTAAACCGACTAACGACTAAATTTGTCATCGATAAATTCATCAAGATTAAAATCACTCAGCAAATACACCGGTGCCTATCACGTGCCTATTTGACGATTGATGCCGACTCGGTGCTTTTAGCTCCCAACGATCTTCAGTCGATCAGAAGCGTAAGTAGTGACGACATTGCCAGCGAAATGGCAACGCTACGGAACTACCGTCGTGACGATGTCGCAAGCGAAACGGCAACCCTACGTAACTAATGTCGTAAAGTTGAGCAAAAAGTAATCTGTCTGGAATCTGACATAGTAAAGACGTTGTCGCCAAACTGGCAACTGTCTGGAAACACGTGTCGTGATGACATCATCACAAAATAAGAATTTTAATAATAATAATAACAAATCTTTCTTCCAATGTCAACTAATACACAATACATTGTATATGTACAGTACATCTACACGGAATAGGGTCAACAAAGATTATAATTGTATACATCACACCATCGCGCGAAAAATTCACTCAAGTCATAGGGTTCTAAAACTAGTAAAAACTCCCTAAGACATTGTTTCCAGCTCGAAAATGTGTCACAGTTTTGAACATACTTTGGCAAATTATTGTATATTTTTATACACGCATAAAGCGTTATACCATATTTCATATTTGAATAAAAGTAGGCTAAATAAAAAGTTCGTACAATTTTTAAATTAGTATACTTTGAAAGTACCCTTAGCCCATAGCAGGCTTTATTTAGTTAGACCGGAGCGCGTCAATATGTTTATTATAGCTTATGTTTTCATCTATTGAGATACCAAGAAATTTCGTGGCATCGGTAAAACTATATTGCTTATCATTTAGTGTTATATGGTTTGGTGTTTCTATTTGATTTGTAACTTTAAAAAGCATACAATTTGTTTTTTCATTGTTAAGTAATAATTTATTGTCCGTAAACCAATTTTGCAAGTCATGCAAACAACAATTTCCAGAAGTTTTTACATCAGTATATGTAGCTCCTACTAATACCAGGTTCGTATTATCTGCATAACTTACCAAATGAGATTCCTCTTTTATGTTGTTGTTAATATTGAATAGCAGAGGTCCCAAAATACTACCTTGAGGTACCTCCATGGTCACATCCAAGACACTTGATAAAACCTCTTCGCTATTACTTTTAACCTTTACAGATTGCTTTCGAGCCGTTAGATATGATTCGAACCATTTATGAGCTGTTCCGCGAATTCCGTAAAGGTTGAGCTTTAGTAATAAGATGTCATAATTTATAGTATCAAATGCCTTGGACAGATCCAAGAACATACCAAAAGCAACATTATTATTATCTAAGTTGTTATAGATTGGATTCAGAAAATCAAATAATGCTGTTTCAATACTTCTACCAGACATGTGTTGTGTGTCAGAGAACAAATTATTACTTTTAAAGAAATGAATAAGCCTATTGGCCATTAGTGATTCCAATATTTTTGAAAATATGGATAGAACACTAACGGGTCTATAATTTTTAAAAATTTCAGGAGCATCCTTTTTAAAAATAGGTGTGACAATAGACAACTAAATAATTTGGAAAATTCCCGGATTGAAACGATTCGTTGAAAATGTGTTGTAGTGGTTTAATTATATTATTTATAGATGTTTTTATTATTATTACTGGTATTCCATCAGATCCACACGAGGTTTTGTTTTCGAGACACTTGATTATTTTGATAATCTCGGATTCCGTGACAGGTTCAATTCTAAACTCCTTACCATGGTAGGGAATAGTACATGTAAATCTACTGATGTTATTAATTGGAATATTATTAGATAGTAGTAGTTTGGACGATTGTTGAGTAAAAAATGTATTTAAATCATTTTCCAAGTTCGATAAATTAAATGATGTTGGCAATTTTATATTGTTTTGTCTATTTCCTGTGATATCCGTGATTATTTTCCAAGATGTTTTTGATTTGTTCTTTGAATTGTTTAATTAATCAATAAAGGGTAAAATAAAACAATAAAATTTAAGAAATTCATATTATTGTACAAAATCGAAAGCCAAAAACATTTAAAATATATCTATTTTGCACGTCATCTATCTAATCCGAACAAACTGAACTGGTGTTTGGATTAAAAAGCATGTCTACATAATTTTTTGGGAACATTAAGTTATCTCGCACAATTGACTAAGAGAACAAAATAATTTGTAACTTATGGTTTATGAATCAAATCATATGTATATTTAGAAAAAATCAAAGTTGATGTTCCGGAAGTGCGATTTGACTCAAAAACACTAGATACGGTCTAAAACGTACCTGCAACAATTGAGATCGATCATTTATTCCCTTCAGAAGTTAGGCTGGTCGTCCACTGGAAGCGACAACACGCGGCTACGCGCTCATGCGATACGAACGACAACGGGCGTATACGCACGACAGATCCCGATATGTGTAAATCCAATGAATCTCGTCCAGTGTAAGCGTGCGCGGACATGCGGATTCTTGCGCCGAGCGTGTAGCTGCGTCAGATCCCAAGAGAATGGGATCCGTCGCTCTTAGCCGCGTCTAGTCCTGTGTCTTTTCTTCCTACCTTGTCTTCTCCAAGTCCAACCTTATTTTTTTCTGATAACAATAGTGCTAAATATTTTTATCACTCTTCATTTCTTACTAGGTAGGTGTATTTAACAGTATAAACTGCTACAAAATAGATTTATCATTTTATAATTTGATTATTTTTTATAAAAATTATATTTTTTCGAATTCCAATCATAGCCCTAATTACATAGGGACTTTCCAAAAGGTAAACATCCTCTGAATCCATTAAAAATGTACAACTTTTTTCGCGTACCCTGTCGCCTGTAGCCGCTAGTCTTGCAGCTGCCTGTCACCGCTTGTATCGCGTGAGCGCGTAGCCGCGTGTGGACGCTGCCAGTGGACGACCAGCCTCATTGTAAAAATATCAAAGTCGTACTCAGGGGACCCGAAAACGTAAAGAAATACCAAAATTAGATAGTCGGGTTTTTGCCATGATTACAATACTTTTATTACACACACACACAGTAGTGTTCGGAAAGTAAAAAAAAAGTCAATTGATATATATAATAATGAATATACATAATCGTGAGATGTGTAAAACTCTAATGATAAAGATTTTTAGCTGTTGATTTAGTGCGCAAGCTGTACTATAATTTTTAAACTTCACAAAAAAAAAGTTATTGTATCTAACTTTACGCTTCATGTATTTAGAAAAACATTAGCTAAACTTAAATTACGGTTTTTATTCTTCTAATTTTAGAATACAGTTTGAAAATTTCGTTGTAAAATTATTTCTCTCTTTTATTCTTTGACGAATCGTCAAATATTTTATAAAAATTGTCAACTTAATGCTTTTATAATTTGACAACGCTTCTTCAATTTTGTTTTTTAGGACAACAATGATTATGAGTTTAATCGATTGTTTTAAATATTTCAAAAGATTTTGTCCAAGCGAAATTATCAAATTAAAGAAGCTAAAATTGTGTACTTTTTAACGAAATTTAAAAATAATTGAGTACTGAACAGTCGTTTCATGTTTTAATTTTCTTTAACACCTGGTTGATTTTTACTTTCCTCGTATGTAATACAAAGGGAAGGTATTCTTTTTGTGAACATTTTCAAAATTGTTTGCGAAAATGTCAGTTTTAAGGTTCCCCGAGTCGAATAAGACCATTTTTGAAAAAATGTCTGTCTGATTGACCTGTACAGAAACCGCTAAAGATATTAACATGAAACTTTCAACTTTCAGCTTTTGGAGAAAATCGGAAATGGTAGTTTGCTTAGCGTTTTTTTATTTTTCTTGATATTTTTTAAAATATTGATCATACCGAAAAATCTTTCAAGTAAAAGTTGTAGATAATATAAAAATGAACTTTTATTCATAATATATGAAATTACTATAGTGTTCGTGTAAACTGCAAATAATAAGTCATAATTAATAAAACTAAGATAATAATACACCGCCGAATATTTATTTATACAATGAAATATTTAAAATCTTATTTTATTTGTTATAATAAATAATAAGAGGTTTCAATTATTCCTTTACTATTACGCTGTTTTTCTAGAGAAAACAATCCAAATTAGGCTTTTTTAAACTTGAAATCTTAGTGCCTCTCCTTGCCCACATGCGCACATAATGTGTACAACCTTTTTTGTTCTATAAAGGGAAAGAGCACGCCATGTTCTTTTTGACTACACTGTATAATAAAACCGTTTTTAAAGCCTTATAGAGATCCCTTAAGAACGGTCGTTTTCATAGCACTATCCCTGTAAATTGTATATGCGGATAGATAGCGCTCGCTTCGACGATTACAAATTAATTTATGTACAACATTTTTATTCGGCGTTTTCAAGCTTCGGGACAGGTACCAAATTGACGGGCGAGCCATTTTATGTCGGAAATAAGCATAGGTCGGGCAAACCATATACTAACTCTCGAAATATATAGGATTTTAGAAAATTTAATACAGAAACAGCAAATCGTCCAACTTTATATTGCGTTGATTGCCACAGTTATTGTTATTGAGGTGTGTACATAAAAAAAACTTTTTTTCAATGTTCATAACATTTATTTTTTTTAAAACTGCTGAAAATAATTGCTTACAAAATCAAGGTTGAAACAGACAAATAAATAAGGTATACTGAATAAATTTATTTATAATAATAATATAATATTTACCATATATTTATAATTTTTAGAAATGAAATAATTACGTCTAAAGCAATTGGTTGTCTTTCATCATTAATAGACATATATACAAACACGATTGTAGTCCTAGCATGTATGCGTGTCTATATGTAAATATATAAATCTATATATCTTCTGGCCCATATAAAAATATAAATTTTACACGTAACTTACAGTAAATACTTCGACAGATTTACCCAAAGAGAGTGGTGTGGCATAATCAACTTAATGGTAAACTCAACAATACTAAAAATTTATTTAAATGCAGCCTTATATTTCGTGTTAATGTGTGTTAGTTTTTGAGTATATTGCTTGAAAGACTAGATGATAACATACTTAAGGCTACTGTAAAACTCCGCTGTGCTGTTTCGGTCCATAGTCCTTCCACATTTAATCAAATTTATACACGTATTTACAAATTGCTTACAGCTACAATTTCATTTAGTGTTGGTTTCATTTTTCTGATGAAAGCTCCTAATATTTTTGGTATGTTAAAAATAAGGAAACATAATTGTTCTGGATGATGATGATAAAATATAAATAGTACGTATTTAGGCTTTGCGCTTTTCAGGGGGCAATAGATGGTGAGGCAATTCGGCTGGTAGGTCATTTCCATTAATTTTAACATTGATCAAGTGCTTCGCCAAGGCAAACTCATCTATGTCAAGCATGCCATCCTTGTCTACATCAGCCAATTTCCAGATTTTGCTGAGGACCGAGTTCGGCAGTTTCGACTTCACCATTTCACTTTTGGCAGCTGAAAAATACAATACAATTTATTAATAAGATAACATTTTGATTGTAATCTGAGCAATAAATACTACATTTAAGAGGGGCGACCCTATTAGACGCATGAAAAATGGTTCTAGGAAAGAAGCGCAAAGGAAAAATCCCCACTGGAAAAAACCCCATCGGAAAGTACCTTAGAGGATAAAATCCCGCGCGGAAAAATTCCCACGCGAAAAGGTCCCCACGGGGAAAATTGCCCACCCGGAAAAATGCCCACGAGGAAAGATCATCATGCTGAAAGATCCCCACTCGAAAAGACCTCACGCGGAAAAATCCCACGATATAGTAATACTTCATGCATAGAGAAAATTTTATTATAGACAATACATAGATATAACCTAACTTAACCTCCTAACCAAACCTAAACCGCCTGAGCACCACCCGGGCCCGCTTGAGTTTATTAATATGGTCGAGATAATGCATTTGAAACAATATAATATATGCCATAATTAAAATTAGGTTTATTATTAATTTTCATAAGATATTATGAACCACGAATATGCGATCTTTTTCCGCGTGGGATTCTTTTCTAGTGGGATTATTTCCGTGTGGGGATATTTCCGAATGGGGTTCTTTCCGCGTGGGAATCTTTCCCCGAGGGATTTTTTCCTGTGGGGATCTTTTCGATGGGATATTTTCCATACGGGAGTTTTCCGGTGGGCATTTTTCCTTTACACTTTTTCTCCGGTCTTCATTAAAAATAAAGTACTTGCAAGACATTTTTAACAAGAATGAATGTGATGTGTGAAAGTTCAGCATTTATTTACATTACCCATATCACCGTTATTTTTGATTTTTTCCAAATTAGTAAAAACATTCTTAGAACAACTTCCAACTTTACGACTCAGCTAATCAAGTAAGTTTTAAATCTGCAACGCGATTCCTTTGTTTTTCCAAATATAAATTTTTGTTTTTGTTATGGGCGTATATGGCGATATGCATATCATTGAGAAGCATTCCTACGCTAATTTCAATGATATGCTTCATATTTGATCTTGAATAATGTATTGTTTTTATGGTACTTATTTGCGAAACAAAATGTAACCAAGGCATGTATTCACTTTAAATAGCATACGAATCATTCCATAGCAATATAATATTGTTTGGTTGCCATAGAAACTTGACTATAAGAATAATTAAACAAAATATTACATGTCAAATCAGAGTTAAAAATGCAATTCCAAGATGTGCATATCTTTGTATGTTTTCATAAGAAAAACAAAAGTTGAGTGTAACAAATGAAAACCAATCGCTCTAAATATTTTTAACATTTATCATTCGACGAGTCATTAAAAGTTGCCTTTAGAAAAATTTTACAGAATTTAAAAAAATAAAATAACAGATATGGGCAATTTTTAAATACCGAAAATATCAGTTTTTTCAAATAACGTCGAAACAATTGAAGATATTTCAAATGTGACAGGAGATTATTAATAAGCACTAAAATAACCAAATAAGCGAGAATCCCATAGTGCAGCTCGAAAAACGATCACCCAGTATACAGCGAATTTTTCCTTTAAGTATACCTATCCCAATATATACACTGTCAATTTTCAAGCATTCACTGTTTTTGAAAAGCGTTCAATTTGAAGCTTCTAATGAGTGTTCTACTCCTTGATTAAGCATAAAGTAAAATTTAGAGTTTAGCAAGGAGTGAGTTTAGAAAAGCCAGGCTATTATATACTCGAAATTTTACTTCATGCTTAATGAAGAAGTGGAAATACTCGTTTAAAAGCTTCAAATTGAACGCTTTTCAAAGACAACGAATGTCTGAAAATTTACAAATCGGAATAAGTATACTTAAAAAAAAATCCCTGTATTTGTATATTATATATTTACCAGAGCTGGGCAGGATTCGAATCATTCAGGATTCGAATCCTTTTAGAGGATTTAAAAGAGGCATGCGAATACTTTAGTTCAACTGGATTCGTGATCCGGATTCGTTACATGTGTGTGTGTGATTTGAATCCTTATAAAAGGATTCGAAAATTTATGAAAGGATTCGAATATTTATAAAAGGATTCAAACACTTACAAAAGGATTTGAATCGTCAAAAATAATTCGAATTAATTGTGAGGATTAACATGAAAAATGTCTTTTGTGTGTTTTCAAATTTCTTGTTAAATCACTGTTTTATACGCTTTTCTAAACTCGAAATTTTACTTCATGCTTAGTCTGGGAGTGGAAACGCTCGTTCGAAACTTCAAACTGAATGCCTTGATAAGAACACTAAATGACTGAAAATGTTTTTGAAGATAATAATCTAGTTTTCAAAAAAGCCATAATCTCAAATGTTGAATTTTTCCGACATTTCCCTGATTCAAGATTTTTTTCCCTGGCCTTTTAATATAACTTTCTACTGTGGGAAACCCCCATTTTGTTAAATTGTTTTCATTGTTTTTGTCAATATTTAAGTTATTTTATAAATTTTTACGTGTTTTGTAATTTGCCTGCTGATTTTGAAAATTTTAATAATATCATATAGCTTTTTTGTTAGTGTTTTGGTCAATTTGAAGATAATTCTTTGACTTTTCTTTGACTTTTCCGGTTTTAATGATATTGAGTGAATTTTTTATTTACGTAATTTTCAAGCATTCGTCGATTTTATAATGGAGTTCAATTTGAAGTTTTGAACGGGTGTTTCCACTCCCAGGCTAAGCATGAAGTAAAATTTTGAGTTTAGAAGAGCCCCGTGAAAATTTGTCTCGGGTCGCGCAGCGACCGGAGACAAATTTTCGGGATTTTCTAAACTTGAAATTTTACTTCATGCGCCACGCGTACAAAACACTGATTTGAAGTGAAGTTCAGAAACATACAAATACATCTTTAATCAGAGACAGGGAGTCAGATATTTAGTCTGTTATCAACGATGTTCAGTGTTAATAATGAATAATTAGGTTTTGAATATTTTTGTTAAAACAACTGGTAACGATATTTATATATGTATTAATGGTTGCAAAAAATAATAAAATCAAATTTATTCTTAAAGGATTTGTATTCGTGATTCGAAAAAACAGGATTCGAATCTTTGATTCGATTCATATTTATCTCTTACGAATCCTTTATTCGAGTAATCGTGATTCGAATCTTATTAGGTGAATCGGATTCGTGATTAGAATCCTTTTTACGAGGATACGTCCCAGCTCTGATATTTACAGTAAAAACAAATACCACAGCAGATTTGTGGCCGAATAAAAGGCACATTTATTTTTATAAGAATCTCAATAAACACTTTAAATCGACACAATGTTTATGTGAACCGTGAATGTACATATGTAGGTTTATTGATTATATATAAAATATTCATTACATTTTAATTAGGTCATTGATTAACAAATGTTTATGTATTTTCAGCAAAATCATACCTAAGTTGACATAACTTGGTGATTTTGTATAACTATTTTAGCCTTATCGTCGAATAATGTGTAAAATGAACATCGCTAATGCATCTTTGATGGTTGTAAAAAGAAAAAGTGGAGCTTAAAAATATTAAACGCCGTATAAATTTGCACATACATTAGTTAATTATGGCCATTATTCTAATTCGACATTTATAAAAGTATGATATCTGCTTACTCGCTTTTGTAAATAGTAGATTTTTTATCCTGAACGCATTCGACACGGTTCAGTAACTGTGCTATATAAACAATAGTGTGACTAAGTAACAGCTGATGGTGTCATTACACGGCTTGACGAATTCAAGATTTGATAATAGAAAAGTAGAAATTACATTGTGTCGCGTGTCACAGTGAAATCGGAAACCAAAATCATTAGAATGTGATATTTTAAAATAAAAGTATCAAAGAAAAGTGTACAAATAAACATTTGCTATTACAGATACGGCTACAAATTGATGTTATTAGCTCGATATAATTGATAAATCAACAATAATCTCATTTAGGTACCAATTAGAGAAGTCATTAGAATTCAATTGCGTTTTGTTAGGAACAATTTTTATATTGATCAAAATATATACAAGCTATTGCTGCATGTGTCAGATTTAATTCAAACTGGTTTACAGTAATTAATCTAATATGAGAAACATATTCCAAATCACTTAGATATTAATCTGCATTGTAGTAAGTGATGTGTGAATTATTACCCTTAATTAATCAAAAGTGTGCTCCAATTCGGATCTAATTTAAACATACATGTCGTTATCACAGCCGGAGTAATATATTATTTATATAAATATTTAACATTAACAATACAATGTATACCTAAATGAAAACAATTAATAAATATGAAACAAGATATCACGGGGACTTATGAAACGAAATATGCCTACGCACAAATTAAGTAACGAAAAACTATAGTTTTTATAGAATGTATGGGCAATAAAATACATCACAATTTAAGAAAAATGTGGAATTAAAAATTTTCTTTTAACTGATATAAAAACACACTGTTGTTTTTTTAGTGTTACCAGTCTCGGTTTTACAAGGATTTAACTGTAAAAAATTGACGTCAATGAATTCAACATATCTTCATTTTAATAAAATGCAGAAACTTGCTTTCAGAATTATTTACATATTTTTCATTCTAGAAACAAATTGTATTATATTTATTTATCGAATGATTGGCGATTGGCTTGAATTTAAAACAACGTTCTCTTTGAATTAACTATTGTCATTGAAGTTATTTAAAAATAGTGCGAATCGTTATTTTCCTCAAAATGAAATCATATATTTATATCAATATATATCAACCATGCAGGAAAAAGCAAAATTAGTGATGGGCAAGATCGAGTATCTCAAGGATCGATCAAGCAATGATCGATCAGTTGAAGTATCGAGCAGATCGATCTGATCAAAAAGATCGAGCGGCTCGGAAAGGTCGAGCCGATGAAAAAGATCAAAAACTGTACAGATACGAAAAAGTGTGGATTAATAAATAAATTAGACTAGATTTTTCCCGACCTGCCACAATACAATATTTGCATCAGGGTTGGCCAACCCAAATTGCTTCGAGGGTCAAAATTAACACTTAGAATGTTTCAAGGGTCGCATCACAGATTTTCTTTTGCAAAATCAAGTTTTTTTTGATATTTAATTTTTTATTCAGAAATTTTAGACTTGTTTTGACATTTTTAAAAGTTCAGTAATCTAAAATTCCGTTTTGATTGTTTTATTTTGTACAGGGAATTTGTCTTTCCCGTAAGCATGATTCACATATGAAATAAGTAGTATATTTTGAACTTCACTTTAAATTAGTGTTTTGTATGCGTGGCGCATGAAATAAAATTTCGAGTTTAGAAAAGCCTGAAAATTTGGATTGATCGCTTCACTTCGCTACGCGATCAATCCAAATCTTCAGGCTTTTTTAAACTCGAAATTATACTTTATGCTTAGTCTAGGAATGGAAAACACTCGTTTAAAGCTTCAAATTGAATTCTTCTAGAAAAACAACGAATATGTATACCTAAAAGAAAAACTCCCTGTATACAGTGATTTTTTTTAGGTAAACATATGCATAAGTTGTAAATTTTCCAACATTCGTTGTTTTTAAAAGAGTTCAATTTGAAGCTTTAAACAAGTGTTTTCGACTCCCAGACTAATATACGCGTGGCGCATGAAGCAAAATTTCGAGTTTAGAAAACTTGTCGAGGGTCGCGCAACGACCCGAGACAAATTTTCTGAGCTTTTCTAAACTCAAAATTTTACTTCATGCGCCACGCGTATAAAACACAGATTTTAAGTGAAGTTCGAATATTCATCAATTTTACAATATTTTAGTGTTTTATACGCGTGGTGCATGAAGTAAAATTACGAGTTTAGAAAAGCCCAAAAAATTTGTCTCATGTCGCTGCGAGACCCTCGACAAATTTTTACGGATCTTTTCTAAACTCGAAATGTTACTTCATGCTTACTCTGGGGGTGGAAAACACTCGTTTAAAGCTTTAAATTGAACTTAAAAAAAAAAAACAAGGTATATCTAAAGATTTACAGAAAATGGGCTGAATTTGGAATACGAATACTTAAAAGAAAAACTCCCTGTAGATTATTTTCTGTTTCTATAAAATAAAAATAATATACACATACCACAACATTTTATTTTCTGCGTATGTTATAATCAACAAAATAATTTTCCTGAAATTCCTTTCAATATTTTAGAAAACATTTTAGTCATAGGTGATGGTGTTTTCGTTTTACTAAATAATTTATATTTAAAATTATTTAGTAAAAAGAAAACACCATCACCTATGAATTTTGTAAAATATTAAAAAAAGTTCCTAATTATAAATGGCGATTATTTTTACAATGCTTTAATGCCTCGTTAGAAAATGAATAAAAGCTCCACAGCAAAAGTTTAAAAAAAACATGGTTATAAGAATTTACATATTATCATGATTTAGCTAACAAAAAAAAAACGGTAGAATTATTGTTTTTGTGGAGGGGGTTGGGGCATTAATTAGCATAAACATAATTTCTTTTTTTTAATTTTAGAAAAAATTTATGAAATTCACAAACATCTTACTATTTAACGAGTTACTTGTTGAAGAAAGTTACATTTTTTATTTAAATCGTAATTAGTAATTAAACCCCTTAAAAATTATATTTTCTCCGGGGGTGATGTTTCTTAGTAGTGATGATTACATTTTTATATAATTATCATTATTTTACTATTATTTTACTTTCATCGTTTATTTTATGAAGTATTTAATACAGAATACTTTTTATGTGAATTTCTGAATACATTTTGAATGCAAATGTTAAATAATAGAAGCAAAATAGAAGTAATTCATTTACTTTTAAAGTGTAAGAATTACCTAATCAATCAAATTAAATAGTGTGATCGTTCAATGATACTCCTAGGCCGATCGATCCGCTCGAAAATATCTCAAAATAGCTCTATAGCATGTAGCTAGAGTACCTCAAACCGTATAACTTGATCAATTGTCTCGAGCTGACCGATTCGATCAATCTGTTCGAAAGAGCCGATCGAAAAGATCGAGCCGATCAAGATCAAGCCGATCAAGAGGATCGAGCCGATCAGAAAGATCGAGCGGATCGACAGATCGAGCTGATCAAAAAGATCGAGCTGATCAAAAAATCGAGCCGATCAAAAAGATCGAGCGGCACGAGAAGATCGAGCGGCTCGATCACATGCAAGGCTCGATCAATCGATCTTTTTCAAGATGGCATAGTCAATGACACGAATGCACAAAGTGCATATACAGGTCACTGTTTCGTCCACGAACGAACCCAATTATAGTTCTCACATATTGGCTTGAAATAGTTAGAAATGTTCAGTATTCCTCAGCACTGGGTCAGGACCACACTGGAGGACCTTGAAGTCCGAAACGCGTCTGTGGGTATCTGGTTTCACAAACAGAGTTTAGCTCGATCGTGGACGAAACAGTGACCTGTATATGCACTTTGTGCATTCGTGTCATTGACGATGCCACTATGGAGCATTAGATGGCGTTAGCTATCGAATCCAATTATAAAATACAATTGTTTATTTCACAAATTGAGAAGACTAAATATCATCACTTTCCTACTTTGCAATCGATGTTAATAAAAAAGCAGTTTTCTGTTTATATTAATTCTTTAAAATTATTAGACAATGATTTTTGTTTTCGATTTCAGGATTTTTTTCCCAAGAACGTGACATAGAAGTATTTGAAAATCCTTTTAAATTTGATGTAACAAACGCACCTGACAATTTACAGTTGGAATTATTAGATTTACAGGCAAACAAAACATACAAACATGATTTTGATGAAAATAATTTGACTTTTTTTTTGTATTGTGGAGGGAGGCTTCTACTTCGTTATACATGTTAATTTATTAATAAAAAACGGTTTAACTTTGTTTGTATAACACAATTTATTTTTATGTGACAGGCATTTATAAATTAACTTGTACAGATTGTCAAGGAGTTTACATCGGTCAATCTGGTCGTCATTTTAATATTAGGCTCAAGGAACATTTCCGGTCTTTTCGGTTGAGACAGTGTGATAAGTCGTCTTTTGCAAAACATCTGTTAGATGAAAACCATACTTTTGGAAAAGATGTACTTTCCATCATTCACTATGCCGAAAAGGGTCGGAAGATGAATCTCCTAGAAGCATTAGAAATACACAAAGCCCGCGCTAATCCGGGAATCCCTCTCATTAACGACCAGGTCGACCTAGTGTACCCCCATTTTTACAGCCGTTTTGTAATTTGTAATTTGTTTGTGTTTTTCTCTAACCATTTTGTATATATACCTGTTTTGTAAGTAGTTTTAGTCACTATATGTTTGATAATGGCAAGCTAAATTTGCCGAAACTGCAGTCACATAAAAATAAATTGTGTTATACAAACAAAGTTAAACCGTTTTTTATTAATAATTTGACATTGTTTTACTCAATTCTACCAGAATATAAATTTCCGAACTCAGGAAACTTTGAAAAATCAATGATTTGTATTTTTGGAAGCACATATTTATGCAAACATTTTCAATAATTAGTCGCATTAAATTTTAATGTTTACTTTGCAATCAAATGAGTTATTTTGGTTTATATTATTATTTTTATTTGTATTATTATATTAGTAGTATGTTTTATTATTATTACCCAATAAAACCTAAAACTCGAAATTGTATATATTCCCAAACAAATCCATTTGTACATCATTCTTGATAATGGCATTAAGCCGAAACTAGTAGAAAATAAAATACATATAAGTGAAACAAAACCAAGTGAACTTAATTTACAAACCATTATGTTTTATTATTAGATTAGATTATCATTTTTATTATTATCTTATAAAATTTTAATAAAGCGCCCCGGCCCGCCTAAAGATATTTCTTTTGAAAGTGGCCCACTGTCCTAAAAAGGTTGACGACCCCTGATCAACACCATTACAAGCCACTAACTTATTATTACATCAAGAAAATGATTCTTGTCACTGTGAAATTAACATAAAAGATACAATTGATAGAAGTTAGGCCCGCCTCCACAAGAAACATTATTTCCTTAACAAATAGGGCCACACAATGGCATCTTCACAGGAGGAAATAAAGATTAATTTTAATTTTGTTCTTGTTGCCCTGATTTACGTTGAC
Source organism: Philonthus cognatus (assembly GCA_932526585.2). Classification (NCBI taxonomy): domain Eukaryota; kingdom Metazoa; phylum Arthropoda; class Insecta; order Coleoptera; family Staphylinidae; genus Philonthus; species Philonthus cognatus. The sequence goes on from OW052243.1 coordinate 80,500,556, forward strand.
CTAGGATTGAATTTCCTCTGACCTTCACTGTAAGGTTAACGGAATTCACTATATTGTAGGTTTGTTATACAATGCAATTTGACTAAACGGTATCATGGTTTAGAAATAAGGAGTGCTTCGAATCCAGCAGTGTTTTATTGCTGTGTAAAGTAAAATTACTGTTGTCAGTAATTGTTTTTTATTTGGTGTTTTATAACATCAAACTGATTTGGTAATGTTGGTGAAAATCCAATAGGAATTGTCAAAACAAGGCGCGAATAATGCTGGGAATTTTTTTAATTTAAGTATTCGAATATTCATTTAAAAACATATTCAAATATTTAAATATTCGATCATTTAAATATTTGGATATTTAAATATTCTAATATTGTAATTATTTGTATTCGAATCCCAGCCTTAAAAAAATTAAAAATACGATATTTACTTAATATATAAAATTACGAAAATGTTATTCGTGAAAATGTAAACAATATCTTAATTAATAAGACAACTTAGGACAATAAATATCCATTAAAACAACTACTTCCTGTGCAAATACACCTCCGGATATTGAATTATACAATGAAATATTTAAAATCTTATTTTAATTGATTTGTTACAACGCTCTATCAAAGTATATGTAACATTTAGGTCAAATTCTCTTCAAACCAATAAAAGAAGAACTTACAAGAAATTAGAACTGAAAGGACTTGGATTAAAACTGGATTTGGATTTTATATATTATGTTTAAAGTGTGCAAACTATAAGAAGCGTAAACTTATTTTCTCGAATTCAAATAGTTTTTGAATTTGAATTACGAGATATTATTTCATAATTTGTTTTAAAGACTTACTTATAAAATTACCAGTCCATACGTATTTGCTTTGTTTTGTGTATAAAATAAACCCAAAACAAAGCAAATACGTATGGACTGGTAATTTTATAAGTAAGTCTTTAAAACAAATTATGAAATAATATCTCCTTTTTTTAGTTTCTAAATTACTCACAGATTATGTGATATCTCATTTAAAATAAGACCTACTTTCAAAATAAACGGTCCATATGTTTAAAAGCGTGAGGCCCCCCCACCCCCTCTTACAGTAATAACAATTTCATTGAAAAAAAATTGCTTTTACAGTCAGTTAATTATTAATTAACTCAACATTTATTAATTGTTGGTTCATAATATTAAGTTTCACTATAATTATTTATAGTTCATGTTACAGTACACAAAGCTATTAATAAATAAATTGAAAAAAAATTGCTTTTACAGTCAGTTAATTATTAATTAACTCAACATTTATTAATTGTTGGTTCATAATATTAAGTTTCACTATAATTATTTATAGTTCATGTTACAGTACACAAAGCTATTAATAAATAGCTTTGTATACTGTAACATGAACTATAAATAATTATAGTGAAACTTAATATTATGAACCAACAATTAATAAATGTTGAGTTAATTAATAATTAACTGACTGTAAAAGCAATTTTTTTTCAATGAAATTGTTATTACTGTAATTATATGTTAACAGTTGATATTTGAATTATATTACCAATAGTAACACATTTTTGTTTGCTCTACAGCAGGGGCTCTCAACGGGGGGGGGGGGGGCAGGGACGGCCCAAACAAAAGCGGGTACCAATGCAAACCAGGGTTGTTAAAAAATGTTTTTTTCATTTTAATTAAAACAAACAGTATTTTTTAACAAAACATGTTTTTTTCTTTGAAACAGCGTTTAAAACATTAACGACTAAAAAACATGTTTAAAACAGAACATTCAGGGCATTTTTCTTTTGAGTATACATATGCCGATAATAACAGCGTCTTTTTAAATTTGTGGAAATTCGTTGTTTCAAAGCGATTAATTTGAGGCTTTTAACGAGTGTTTTCCACTCCCAGACTAAGCATGAAGTAAAATTTCAAGTTTAGAAAAGCCTAAGAATTTGGATTGGCCGCGTAGCGAAGCGGAGCGGCTAATCCAAATTAGGCTTTTCTAAACTCGAAATTTTACTTCATGCGCCACGCTTAAAAGCACTGATTTACAGTGTTCAAAAAGACACACATACAACAACAATTATATTCAACCTAATATACGTTAGAGTTATTGGGTTGCCTATAATCACTGTTTTATAGAATTTGTTCAGAGCAGAATTTGACTCATGTTTCATCTACATATTAGATTGCTAAAGCCGTATATTTTAAACTTTCCGATATTTCAGTGTCTTATACGTGTGGCGCATAAAGTAAAATTTCGAGTTTAGAAAAGCCTAATTTGGATTGGCCGCTCCGCTTCGCTACGCGGCCAATCCAAATTTTAAGGCTTTTCTAAACTCGAAATTTTACTTCATGCTTAGAGTGGAAGACCCTCGTTTAAAGATTCAAATTGAAATCTTTTAAAAAGGCAACGAATGTCGTAAAATTTACAGTGTATGCATACGTATACCTGAAAAATTCCCTGTATTTAAAAATCACATTTATAGACACATGCAGTTGTGATATTTTATTGTAATAAAATGTTAGGTTTAATAATGTAATTTGAAATATCTTTAACAATTTAGTCAAAATTTAAAAATTCAAAGTTAACGTTTAAAGTATGTTTAAAACAAAACTGTTTAAAACACGACGGCTGTTTTTAAACATGTTTAAAACACTGTTTTAAAACAAAGTGTTTTAAACATAACAACCCTGGTGCAAACCTAAGTTGCGGGACCTTAAACATGCGTGGATCCACGGGGTAGAGGGGATAAATACCATTATCACAGTATTAATCCATTGATAATGGTCACTTTCTGTCCGAAATGTACATATGAAAAATAAAAGTGTGCTTTATTTAATAATTATGTCAAATTTTATTGATACAAATAAATTTGCACCTACTGTCCTTTTCAAAAAGCGAGGCATGTCACTTTGAAGTTTAATATTTTTAATTTGGTTGGGTCCATAGTTTTAAAATTTAAACCACATAAAGATACACCATTTCTAGATTTACTAATTTTTTTTTTAGAATTTTATTTGCAAAAATAATACATGTTCGATATATATTTCCAAAAAAAAAAGTAGTGTTTTATGCAGTTTTCAAAGTGGTCAAGTTTAACTGCATGTATTTTCATTATAAATTGTTTGAGTATATTGAACAAAATAAGGTAGTTACTAAAATTTAATTCAAGTGCGATGCAATGAAAAATATTTAATATTTGTATTACCAGAATTATAGGGTAAAATATGAAGAACTACTACCTCGTTTATTAAAAAACGGATTAAAATGCCACATGGCCTAACGTATGTGTACATTTTATGTCATAAATACTTGAATTCTAAACTTGAAAAAATTTAGGTATAATATTCAAATCGAGACATTTTTATTTCGAAATCTGTTTTCCGGCCGTAAAGACAGATGCAAGTATGCTACACAGCTTTCCTACGGCGCACAGTGTGGCCGATTCGCATCGGTGCGGACAGCCCCCCCTCCCCCCCGCGGGGGGGGGTAAAAATAAAACTTAAAATTTTGCATTTCTGTTAGTATATCTATTTCTAGCATACTTTAAAACATAGAAATATGGAATATCAATTCATTTACGTAAGTAGTTATCTCAACAATAATTCGCAAAGTTGAACAATTTATGCTAATGAGTTTGGTAAGAAATAAGCGTTCTAATAATTTCAATACTAAAGCCTTACAAATAATTTCCAAATAGTTGTTTTTTTTTTCTGAATATAATATGAGTATGGCACTTTTCAATAGAACAGAAATTTTATCAAGAAGAAGTAAAATACCTTAGATATGAATTTTTAAAAATGATCAATTTTAAAAATGAAATTACAACTTTGTTGGACTCGCAGTCCTTTTAATCAAATAGGAATGTAATACTGCTTAGATCATGATATTCTGTAATTATCTATCTATCTAACCATGTCAACCTTTTATTTAAGTCGATCCATCCGCCGAAGTGATGATTTTTTTTCCACCGAAGGATTACATTTTTATACAAATTGGAGCGCGTTACATACGCATGATAAACAGCCGCGCGCCGCGCCACACAAATGCCAGTCTAAATTCAACGCATAGAATTATTACAAGAGGTTTATTATTCAATATTTTCATAAGTTAACTGTCATTGTATTATAATATTAATAATTTATTTTAGTGATTATTAATTTTAACATATTCTTTTATTGGGGATTGAAGTGAATAAACTTTCATATATGTATGTACAAACTCACCTAAAAATTCGGCCATTCGCATTCCTCTTCCGGATCAATATCTTCTTCTGAATCGCTTGAATCAACATTCGGGGAAATTAATGCAATTACCTCATTAGGCAATTCTCTTTTCTTTGGTATAGGTGCACTTATTTTTGAAGATATATACGGATCGGACCAAACCAATAACATTTTAAATAAATCATTTATTGTATTTTGCCGTGAAGTTTTTCTTGTATGGTGCTCTCGAATTCTTCTATAAATTTTGTTACTCGATTCTTGAGCTTCTTCTGTCAATTCCCCAATGGGCACCAAGAACTCACTTAAAAATTGCGATCCATGTATTAGTATTTTGTGAACACTTACAGGCATACGGTACCACCCATACAGATAAACAAATAATTCTGCTGTCTCAAAAGTATACTTGTCAAAAGCTGTTAGATTGATATCACAGCCACTTGACAATGTAATTAAAATATTTCCGAACCGTCTTATTAAATTTTCGTCGATTTGTGTGATTTTGGCTACAACTTCGGGATTGTGAAAAAATCGCCTTGCTGTATTTCCAGTGTTTGATGTCCCTGTACCCTGTGTTACAGTATCCACGCGAATTCCTAAGGCTTTTCTTAGTTCTTTTTGAATATTTCCTTTTCTAGCGATCATAATTTCTCTTTGCTCTTGTGGCATTTTGTGTGTTGTGGGTTTTTTTCCACTCTAGTTTGTACGAAATGTGCAATATACATTCCAAAAATTGTATCCAGGCATGCAGTAATGAGATTCCGTATTTAAAATTACTTTGTTTTGGTGTCATTTTTCTGATATTTTCTAAATCATTCATCTGGGTAGGTTTACAATTGCAGATAAAACAATTTGAACTCGAGGTTCCTGTCAAAGCATTAATTACTTTGCCATCAACCATTGTGAAATGTAACTTGAATGTAACAATAATTTGTTTGGTGTCAATTTCATACGTAAAAGCCTGTAATTTTTCCACTTCACACTCTATTTTTCTTACTTCATCCTTAATATTTTGAATGCTTTCCTTCATATATAAAAATTTTATAGGACGACAAAACTTTGTCGACGATGGCTTAATATTTTTCCATAAAATCGATTCTTCATTATCCAACATTCTTAAAGGAACCAAAGAGAAAAGAAAAACGCTTTTGTCACTATAGTCCTCGTCATCTTCAGTGCTGCTTTCACTAGATTTTGTTTGCATGAATTCACTGTGCCCAGAACTACCATGACAGCCGTATTTACAAATCATACGAATCGTAGTAACGTTATTAAAATTTAATAAGTTTATATTTTTCATTATTCTTATAAAAGTATTGCCCAACAAATTTTGTAAAGGTACCGAAGCACACTTTATATCAATATATAACAACGGATTCGCCTAAAGTTGAAGGCCCTGGTGTAGGTTCCATATTTTCAATATTTTCTGCGAGTGAATGTGTTTCAGCCTCAACATTATCTTCAATAAAGATTTTATTTAACCATTGTTCATTTTTCTTATTGAAATTATGTAAAGAATACTGTGCACATTTCCATTTAGTTCTTGCACTTCGACAAAAATTACCAAGCTTTATATTAGTTCTGTCTAAATCACTTATAACATATCCCTGTTTTATAATTTCTTATTGTAAGAGAACAACAGACTCTTCAAGGGATAATTTAGAGTTTATTATGATTATACCATGCAGTAAAAAGTGTTCTATTTGTAATAGTCACCATGATTTCGAATCACTAACACGAACACAAAGCGAAGAATACTAATACTAATATATAAACTATTGACACTAACTAGAAATTAAATTAAGAATATCACAAACACTATTAATAACAAATAAGTTCAGTTTATAGATTCAAAAACGAAAACACATTTGCACTGGGCGAAATCGTTTTAACTTCTGAAAAAGTTTTCTTCAGAAAACTATTTTATGATCATATTAGGAACATCTGTTTTCAAAATTCTAGAAAACGCCTTCAAGAATGTGAAAAAAGGACTCAATGACCCGCACCATAAATCAGCATCGAGATAACAAGTGGAGTGTCACCCTTAAGTTTTATTATTTCCAGAATCGAATGAATGTTTACTTGTAAAGGTTACATTGGAGATAAATCTACCCTTTGTATTTGTAAAATAGTTATTTAATTTAAAAAATAATAATACTGCATATTCATTTACTAATTAATTAATTAAACTAATAGCCGATAGCAATTATTAGGTTCACGGGAAGGTAACGACGATGGCTAGGCGCGTTGTATTTATCCTGCCCGCGTATGTAGCGCGCTCCAAATTATATAAAAATGTAATCCTTCGGTGGAAAAAAAATCATAACTTCGGCGGATGGATCGACTTAAAAAAAAGGTTCACATGGTTAGATAGATAGATAATTACAGAATATCATGATCTAAGCAGTATTACATTCCTATTTGATTAAAAGAACTGCGAGTCCAACAAAGTTGTAATTTCATTTTTAAAATTGATCATTTTTAAAAATTCATATCTAAGTTATTTTACTTCTTCTTGATAAAATTTCTGTTCTATTGAAAAGTGCCTTACTCATATTATATTCAGAAAAAAAAAACAACTATTTGGAAATTATTTGTAAGGCTTTAGTATTGAAATTATTAGAACGCTTATTTCTTACCAAACTCATTAGCATAAATTGTTCAACTTTGCGAATTATTTTTGAGATAACTACTTGCGTAAATGAATTCAAATTCCATATTTCTATGATTTAAAGTATGCCAAATATAGATATACTAACAGAAATGCTAAATTTTAAGTTTTATTTTGACCCCCCCGCGGGGGGCTGGCCGCACCGATGCGAATCGGCGATAGTGTGCGGCGATCATACACTTGTCGTTGAAGCAGTGGGGGAAATCCAAGAACTGTGTATAGAGCAAGGCCCTCTCTTCCCCGCGCCTCACATCGACCGTAAATATTTTCCATCTTTTGGTAGCGTTTTCAATCTACTAATAATCCAACATTTTATTTGTTTATAATTTAATCATATATTTTGCAATTTAATTGTGTAATGTATAACTTTGGATTTTTTTGTATTAATATATTGTTAAATAACCGAGAACGTAGGGCTCGACTTTTTTCAAAATAGGGTCTTAATGGGTTGACACATTCAATTTTTATTAGCGTTACTATATAAATATAGGTTTTATCTAGTACCTGTATTTTTTTCAAATTTTTATATACAGCCAATCAAGTTCTATACAGTGTGTCCGTATTTCAACAGAATGTATGGGGATCTCGGTTATTTGAAGAGATAGAGAGTCGGTTAAAGTTGCGTAATTTAGGGCCCAATAATAATCAAAAACAAATTTGAAATATCTTATTTTGTTTTTGAGATATTGTCAAAAAATTGATTTTTTGAAATTTCGTTTTTATTTTTTTATTCAAAATCTATTGAATCCAGACATTTACAACTTTGACATTATACAGGCACTTTTTAACAATAAATCTAGTAACATATTTTATTTTAAGATAACTATAACATTTACCCAGGAACCATAGCTAACTTCTGTTTTTGTTATGGGCGCCATTTTGGATTTTCATATATTTTGGAAGAATATTTTTTACTGAATTCAATGATGTACACACTAATAGTTTATTGTTCAGTTTATATGTAGAATTTTAATCTTTTGGTTTTTGTAAAGAGTGCCTTGGAAACAGTTGAGTAATTCACTTATTTGACAACTCCTAGGACCTATAATTTGCTTACATATCACCTCAGGGGCATCCGACGATACATACTTTAACAGTTGTGATGTATTTTAAACTAACGAGTGTCTTCCCCTTCCAGACTAAGCATGAAGTAAAATTTCGAGTTTAGAAAAGCCCCGCGTAGATAATCGAGGGTCGCGCAGCGACCCGAGACAAATTTTCACGGGGCTTTTCTAAAGCCGAAATTTTACTTCATGCGCCACGCGTATAAACCACTGATTTACAGTAAAGTTAAAAATATACAGGGTGAGTCGGGAGGAGCGCACCAAACTCTAGGAGTGTATTATACACGTGAAAATAATGTAAAAAAACTCATTTGTTCTTATACGATTTTTATTTGTTTTCAAGTTATAGCATATTAACAAATAAACAAGTTATTATACAAAAAAATGTTCTTAATCATAGCGTTCTTTCAACAAATGTTCAAAAATACCGCCATTGACTTCTAAACATGTTCTGCTTCGTCTACGAAGAGCGTTTGTTGCTCTCCCAATTGATTCATTTCTTTCTTCTTTTATATGGGCTGCAGTATTCTCAATTCGTCTAATTAGTGATTCCCGTGTGTCCACTTTTATTTTGTAGACTTCATTTTTCATCCAGCCCCATAAACAAAAATCTAGTGGTGTGAGGTCTGGAGATCTTGCAGGTCAATTAATAGGACCTCCACGACCAATCCAACGCCCTGGAAAACGTTCGTCCAAATGTTGCTTGACTTGACGAGCGACATGTGCAGGAGCTCCATCGTGCTGATAGTACATCTGCATTCTAATATTTATAGGAACATCTTCTAGCAGGCCTTGTAATTCATTTTGTAAAAAATTGAGGTAGTTGCCTCCTGTGAGACGATTCTCCAAAATGAAAGGGCCGATTAAATAACTGTCAACCATACCACACCACACGTTTACAGAAAACCGATGTTGAAAATTGCTTTCGACTGTTGCGTGGGGATTGTCATCAGACCATACATGAGAGTTACGAGTGTTGTTAATGCCATCACGGGTCAATGTAGCTTCATCCGTAAAGAGTATACTCGATACATTACGATGATTATTATTTATCCACCGACAAAATTCCGTACGGTTAGCGTAATCCCCTGGTTGTAGGTGCTGTACTCTCTGAACGTGATAAGGATATAAGCCTTGCTCGTGTAGCGTGTTCATCACTCTTTTTTGTGGAATTGCCAATTGAGTGGTAATTCTCCGTGAGCTAGTAGTTGCATCTTCTTCTACTAGATGCAGAATATTTTCTACTTCTACAAAACCTTGTCGAGCAGCGCGCTCATATGTTATGTTAGCACTGGGAAGCTTACCAGTCTCGCACAATTTGTTGAAAACTCTAATAAATATGTTTTTATCAGGATGTCTTTGGTGTGGAAAACGTTCACGATATTCTTCAACAGCAGCTGTAGCATTTCCATTACAGAAACCATATACAAACACCATATTTGCATATTCTAAATTTGAATAAGTATGTGGCATTTTGCAACACTAACAATCACATTAATTCGAACTTAAACCTTCAGTTACTGTTCACCGTACACTGACAGTTCATCAAAACGTCAGAATTATCAAATGTTTATAAGCCTCGAACATGGCATACTTTGATAATGTTAAAATTCAGATAGAAGTGGAAAGCTAGATGAACATTTTTAATTACGCCATAACTTGAAAACAAATGAAAATCGGATAAGAACAAATGAGTTTTTTTACATTATTTTCACGTGTATAATACACTCCTAGAGTTTGGTGCGCTCCTCCCGACTCACCCTGTATAATGCTTAGATGTGATGGTGATCAATATTTACAGAGATGTAGCAAAAAAATGCAAAAATTACTTTTTTTGTAAATAGTTTTGGAATAATAATAATAAAAGTAGAATACATTTAGTTTGTGCAACTTTTTTGTGATAATCGATACTTATTATAATTATTACAAAAGATTGAGTTATTAATTAATTTTGAGTGCTAACAATAATTGACTGCTGTCAAGATTTTATTGATTAACAGATATGACGTTATTGTTTTCAAGGCACTCTTTGCAAAAAAGAAAATATCATAATTTTAAATATCAAATCTAAAATAAATGATGAGTGTGATACATCAGTGAGTCCAGAAAAAAATATTCTTTCAAAAAATATGCAAATCCAAAATGGCGCCCATGAGAAAAACAAAAGTTGGCTATGGTCCCCAGGTAAATGTTATAGTTATCTTAAAAAAATTTATGCTACTAGATTCTTCATTAAAAAGTGCCTGTATATTGTCAAAGTTCTAAATGTCCAGATTCAGTAGTTTTTAAATAAAAAAATAAAAACAATTTTTTAAAAAATCAGTTTTTTGTTGATATCTCGAAAACAAAATAAGACATTTGAAAATTGTTTTCAGATTATTGTTAGGCCCTAGAATACGCAACTTTGCCCCAATTTAACCGACTCTCTATCTCTTCAAATAACTGAGATCCCCATACATTCTGTCGAAATACGGGCACCCTGTATAACGTTAAAGTTGGTCTTTGTAAAAGTACACAAAAGTGTAGGTAACTTTTTACGCATTTTTATTATCTCGGTAAATAATTGTGATAAAATTAGATTTTCTCAATGATTATAAAAAAACATGCCAAGGAATGTAAATCGGTATTCACATATTTTCTGAGATTTTTTATTTTTAAAATACAGTACTCGAAAGTGACTTGCCTTGCTTTTTGAAAAGGATAGATGCCAGTAACTGCCTAATTATGTTCAACTATTACAAAATGTCATTTTGAAAAATGAATCACACAAAACCACACCTTCAATTATTTATTATCTTTCAATTTATTATACTGATTATAAGTTTACATGTTTATTTAATAATTTATTAAATTTTAGATTAAGTCACACCCAATTACAGCATAACTGATAAGGAAAGCCAGTGTGTTATTATTAATGGAAATGTTATAAAGATGAAGCAAATAAAATGAGTCAAGTAATCATAGATTAATTGAAAGTATTTAGATAAGAAAACAATGAGTATGTAATCAAGTCTGGTTTCATATATGTATTTTGTGTCATTACATTTCATGTTGCAAATGTTTTTAATTACATATATGTAATTGGGCATTATTAAAAAAATATTTATTAAATTGAAGCTATTGTAGATACACTTATTCATTTATTTTATGTGCTCGTGTACTTACTGTTAGCTTAAAATCTCAAAGGGTGCGGTAGCAAGGATTAATAAGCTGTTCATACAACAAAAATTAATATTGCATCTCATATTTAAAATTAAGCTGCCTATCACCTGTAAGGAAATGTTCAGACAAAATAAAATGGTAACTGTACTTTTCATATTCATTCTAAAGTGCCGACATTTTTCTTTAAAGTATACATAAACTAGTGCATACTCTGTAAATAATTCTGGATATTTAATTAAAACACTTGGTTTGTTTCCCTAATTTATATTTGCTCTGACTATATCTAAGCAACAATATATATATATACAAATACAAACTATCATAAAACATCAGGTAATAAGGGCGGACGTTATAACTCTCCTATAACAACCACCCTTATTACCTGATGTTTTATGCTAGTTTGTATTTGTAGATATATATTGTTGCTTAGATATTTTTTGTACATTTCTCCTTGAAGATGACCAATGGTTGAAACTAGTCGGAAAAAATATAAATTAGTGAAACAAACCAAGTGTATTCATTAAATATCCAGAATTATTTCAAAAATGTTTCACCACGGGTTAATTGAGAAACTAATTAAACATAAATGTAAATGTTCCGGCATTCGTTGTTTTTTATAAAAGTGTTCAGTTCGAAACTTCTAATGGGTGTTTCCACTCCTTGATTAAGCATAAAGTAAAATTTCGAGTTTAGAAAAGCCTGGAAATATGGTTTGGTCGCGTAGCGAAGCGGAGCAACCAAACCAAATTTTCAGACTCTTCTAAACTCGAAATTTTACTTCATGTGCCAGGCCCATATAACACTGATTTAATGTGAAGTATATTTTAAACTTCACTTGAAATCAGTGTTTTATAAGCGTGGCGCATGAAGTCAAATTTCAAGTTTAGAAAAGCCTGAAATTTTACTTTATGCTTAATCAACGAATGCTTAAAAATGTACAGAATACATAATATAAAATATATACTGTTACAATCATGATGTTAATGTCAATTTTTTATTAAAATGTCAAATAAATTACATATGCATTTCCTATTCAAATATAACAGTGTTGTCAAACTTCCTAATTTTTAAGTGGCATGTAGGAGAAACTCTTGATGCATGGGTTTCTCCTACATAACAGTTATTAAGTCTTCACTCAATTTAGAATAATGTTATCTGAATAATAAATTTGTTAACAAGACTATAAATTAAGGCTGGGATTTGAATACAAATAACTGAAATAATCGAATATTCGACTATTTAAATATGAATATTTCTAATCACTGAATTATTCACATATTTGAATATTAGAATATTTGAATATGTTTTTGAACAAATATTTAAATATTCGAATTATTGAAATATTTGAATATGTTTTTGAATGAATATTCGAATACTTCAATTTGAACATTTCCCAGCATTAATCAAAACATATATCTGTATTTTATTTTAATCTTGTGATGGATTAACAGTAACTAAGCTGGTTTTTTAACTTCACATTAAATCAGTATTTTACACGCCCAACGCATTAAGTTAATATTTCGAGTTTAAAAAAGCCGGAAAATTTGGATTTGTCGCTCCACTTCACTTTGTGACCAATCCAAATGTTCAGGCTTTTCTAAACTCGAAATATTTACTTCATGCTTAATTAGGGATTAGAAGACACTTGTTAGAAAACTATTAATATACTGATTTCTTAAAGAAAATGGAAAACAAACACAAACTGTAGTTATTTTCAAAATCATAGAGTTTCGATAATTATCAAAGCATAGACAATACGTCCATATTCTATGCTTCGATAATTAACAGTTTGTGATTGTTTTCCACTTTCTTTAAGAAATTAGTGTTGTCATCAAAGGTTTTACTAGTTTTCTAACAAGTGTTTTCCACTCCCTATTAAGTGTTATAAATTTAAGTATCATTTAGCAAGAATCCTAATTACATTGATAGACATTTTAGTTTTGAATAGGGTTTTCTCAGCCAATGAATAAAGACGCAGGCCACGTCACACTGAAAAAAGCAGCACAGTTTTCAATAAAGCATATATTTAAATGCGACAGCGCAAATTTCATCGCAGAGTGACATGACGCAATTTTCTGTGGGTAGTTGAAGTGACTTTCTCAGAATAATGGATAAAATGTTACTGAGGCTGTGCGTACAAGACTATTTTATACGATATGCACAGTGTTTGTTAAAAACTGCATTCCAATATGTGTTCGGTACCTGTGTAGAGTTTTCCTGTGCGGCTTTTTCCTGCGTAACGAGAGTCACCTGTGTTCGGCCTTAACGAGAATACTGCCAAATGTAAATAAATCTTAAAAACACTATTAACCAGAAATATATTTAAAATGGAATTGGCTATTAAAAGTAAACAATTTATCATTTTTAGTGATTCTAAAAATAATAATTGCATTTTTTTAAATTATATAAATGTAAGGAATTACCTGCTCCCGTAACTTTTCCATCCACAGGATTTAAGCTATCGAAAATTGGGTCAGTCTCCGGTTTAATCTTGGCCACAATCCATTCAGGTTCGCCGTACCCAGCATCGATTCCCTCTCCTCTCTTATAACCGAACGGCGAAACTGTATCTTCCACGCTCTCGAACGCCCCACCCTTAATATTTTCATGGCTTTCATTATTCATATCCTCTTGAGGAATCTTCGCCATCAACACAGCAATATCTTCCGCTAACATTCTATCGACAATATCTAACAATTTTGGCTTGATCGGGTGGAATTTCGTGAAGTCTAAATTAACCAATACTTCCTGCATTGTTTTAATCTCAGGGAAATCCCCAGGAGAAATTTTATGCTCTTTCTGGATCCTCTCATATATTTGATCTAAATTTTTGATAAGCTCCTTTTTCTTTCCGTCTTTTCCGAACACAGATGGCATATCTTTTCTCAATTCAGAAATGATAAAAGCATGGACCTTCGCTAATCTAGCACGTTTGATTAGGTCGTTTAATTTGCGCAAAGCGGCGTTACGAGGTAATGATTGCAAATCTTTGAATAAATCTTGCTCTTCGTCCTCGAATAATTTCCTATTAACATCGTAACGAAGGGGTTGATCCCAGAATGAACCAATGTACACGCGGGCAACTTCGGGCGTTTGGAGGACCTTCCCGAGGGACCACATTAAGGCACCATAAACACGCATTAATTGTTGGTGGTCGATCATATCAGCTTTGTTCAAGACGATCCTGATCTTATCATCATGGCCTCGCAAGGCTTCAATTGACCTTCGGAATTCATCAGAAATATCTAGCTTATGTGCGTCAAAGAGAAGTATGATTCTATCTACCCGCTCGGCGAACCATTGTAACACACCGGTAAAATCATAGCCTCGATCCACTCTTTGCTTTTCGCCAGAGAGGATACCCGGGGTGTCGACAATTGAAATGTTTTCTAATACTGGGGATTTTACCATGGAACATTGTAGCCGATTAAGGAAAGCATTTCCAAATTTCGAAAGCGGCCTGAACTGCTTTTTAGGATCAACTACGAGGGCATTACCAGGAATCATTCCCTCTTTCTCATCATACATAACTGCGATAAACCTATCTGTTGTCGGTTCAGGCCCGATACGTATTCCAGGGAAATCTTTCTCTAGCAGGTACTTAATAAAAGTTGTTTTACCCGTTGAATACTGTCCGACAAGCAGGATCATCGGTTTGGCATCGAAGTCCGTATCCTCCAGTTGGGGTGAATGAAAGTCATGGAACTGGTAGTGCGTCTCAAGGGGCAGCAACTTGTGTTTATAAATATTCTTCAGTCCGGTCACAACATCCTCATACACCTCCTGTTTATTGTTATCCTTAGTTAACCAACTAAACATTTTACCGAATTTCTTTGTACATAAAATTTACAAAACTAGCACTTGGGTGGAACAGTCCCACTGAGCGTTTAGCGGCTATTCAATTACTGACTGTTTCGAAGGCTCGAATGTCCTCGAATACTGCAACGATATGAAATGGGTGTACCGTTGTCCACGAATATCGTATGATTGTAGCTCGCTTACCACGTAATGAGGATCTAAAATGTGTATCACAGATTGACTTAAATTACAGCTAGATGTAGGCAACCTAAATTGCGCAATGTTTGAATACGGCGGTAAATTTGAAACGGTTTATCAACATCCTTCCTCTCCAGTGATTCTCAAACATTATTTGTGCTAATTGTTTTATTAACGAAATTATTGATTTAGCTTACAGTTATCTAATAATGATAAGATAAAGTTTTGATATAATGATTAAATGTAAAAATTATAAGTGCAAATAGAATATGAAATTGAAAACAACAAATTAGTGTCAAATTGTATAATATAAATTTATTAATTGACAAGATGTGGCAGAGACAGTAGCGTAGCCAGGTTTTTGCCTTAGGAGAGGCCCAAACAAAGTCACAAATGAAATATTCTATTTAATATAGTAACATTTCGAGTTTAGAAAAGGGTGAAAATGTTGTTTGGTCACGTAGCGAAGCGAAGCGACCAATCCAAATCAGGCTTTTCTGAACTCGAAATTTTACTTCATGCGCCACGCGTATAAAACACTGATTTCAAGTGAAGTTCAAAATACACTGTTTTAACATAGTGATTTAGAAGTATATTTTAAATATCGCGTTTAGTCTGGACAAAAAGCGTTTTGTCTAATTTTGTGTTTTGTCTGTAACATACATACACAGGTTTAAATGCGTGAGCCCCCATAAGATCAGGATGGGCCCCCTTCAAGCCCCCCCGAAGACAAATTTCTGGGTGTGCGCCTGATATTGCATACAGTACATACATGTTTTTATTTTGCGTGATATTCATCATTTTAGAAACATTTTATGTGAGACAAGATAATTGAAGTTCAAATGTTGATACAATTAACAAAACGTGTTGAAAAATAGTAGAATATTAAACCAATTAAAAAGTTTTGCCTGGAACAGTATACATTTTTTTGAAGACAACGTAAATTAATATCTCTCTTTTTTGAAATCCGTGATTTCATTAAATGTTTTTATAGTTTTCTAGTAAGTGTTTTCCACTCCTTGATTACGCATGAAGTGAATATTTCAAGTTTAGAGAAGCCTGAAAGCGAAGCGACCAACCTAAATTCTCAGGCTTATCTAAACTCTAAATACTTATTTAAATAATTAACACTGATTACTTTTTTGTATTCACTTTTTATTTTGTACTGTGACTAGTTTCGACTCAACAGCGAGTCATTCTCAAACTAACTACTTAAAACTAACATTGCAATCTTATATGTACTTAAAATTATTTATCAGGTAGAAAAGCGTCAAATAGAGGCGTATACATAAGTTCCGTCTGGTCGTTTATTAGCGGGATTCCCGGATTCAGTTTTGCTTTATGAATCTCTAATGACTCCAGAAGGTTCATTTTACGGCCTTTTTCTACACAATGCAAAACTGAAAGTACATCTTTATCAAAAGTATGTCCTTCTTCCATGAGGTGATTAGAAAACGTGGATTTATCCTGTTTTAATTTATACGCTCTAAGATGTTCTTTCAGCCTAATATTGAAATTTCTACCAGACTGACCTATATATACCCCTTTACAAGACTGACATGTTAACTTATATAAAAATAAAAAGTGAATACAAAAAAGTAATCAGTGTTAATTATTTAAATATTTACAATGTATCACAAAGTAACCGCCTCCACCACAAGATATCTAAATACTTACTTCATGCGCCTGGCGCATTAAATACTGACTTATTATAAGTTCAAAAACATACTCTATCTATAATAACGATCCATTCTAATATTAAATTAAAACCAAGATTTGTTTTTGACATTTAAAATGACAAAATTAACTAAAACTGGCTAAAACAATAAAATCAAGTCAATTTTGAACGAATTTCGCTTTAGTTTGTGTGCTGTTTATCGCCCTCTACACGACCAACAACAAGGACCAACAAGGAGTGGAAACACTTGTTAGTAGCTTTAAATTCATTCATATAATAAATTATACAAATTTCAAATTTCACGTCAACAACTGTGAGTGACATTTTCAACAATCACTGCAAATTTTGTAAATATTTATTACTACTATAACATCTGTATTCAGAAAAAAAATGAAATACGTAATATATATATATATATATATATATATATATATATATATATATATATATATATATATATATATGTTTAGATCTTTCTTTTTTTCTTCTCCACATGGGCTATCGACCATAGGTCTTTCTGCCCTATATTATGTTTTATTCGGGTTTCAGTCGATTTCAAGGTGGGAAAGTAGGATAAAAGGAAGAGATGTATTCGTATAGGGTTATAAGTGGGTTTTTGTATTTTGGGGCTTTGTCGGGGTTTTGTCGGGGTTTCTGGGGATGCACATTTTTTTAAGGTGTTCGTAATTCGACTCTTTACATGCGAATCGTTCTGCAAGAAATCGAAGTCTGTCTTATTGGGGTAATTTGTGTTGTTTGGTAATGGAGTATATTGAATGGGTTATGGAGGGGATTTTGCGGGTGTCGAAGTTTAGTAAGGGTACGGAGGGAGGATCTTTCGGCTACTTCGAGGTTGTTTATGGCGGCATTACATGGATTTATATAAAGGATGGAGCTGTAGTCTAGGATGGGACGGCAAATCATTTTATCAGGCAACGAAAATATTTCGCTCGCT
The DNA here is from genome assembly GCA_932526585.2 of Philonthus cognatus. Classification (NCBI taxonomy): domain Eukaryota; kingdom Metazoa; phylum Arthropoda; class Insecta; order Coleoptera; family Staphylinidae; genus Philonthus; species Philonthus cognatus. The sequence continues at coordinate 80,518,286 of OW052243.1, forward strand.
TTACGATGTTTTCTTTTATATAGGAGGTGTGTTTTTTAAAGGATAGTTTTGGGTCTAAAAGGATTCCTAGGTATATACATGATGGGGTGGACTATATAGTGGACCCGTTAATGGTTATAGAAAGAGGATTAGGTGGAATGCGGTGGTAGGGTAGGAATAGTTGGGATTTGTTGGGATTAATTTTGAGCCTCCACTTGGAAAACCAAGTGGCTGTTTGGTTGTTGGTTGCTGAATGGGAGATTAAGGCAGTATCGTCCGCAAACTGCAGAGGATAACAGGTTGGGCTTATAAAGTTTAGATTGGAATGGTATAAGTCGAAGCAATAAATGTTGTATAATAGAGGAGATAGGGGGAAGCCTTGAGGAACACCTTGTTCAGGATGGAATTTGGAAGATAAAGTTTGACGTAAACGGATTTGTAGTTTGGGGTTGAGAAGGAAGTTTTAGATTAGGTTGATAAGATGATGGGGTAGATTAAGGATGCTACATTTAGATAAAAGGCCTCGGTGCCAAACGGAATCGAATGCCTTAGATATATCAAGAAGTAGCGTAGCCGATTTCTTGCCTTCTAAATGAGCTGTTTAGCAGTTTGAGGTAAGGATAGTTAAAGAGAGTGTTGTGGAGCGACTTGGAAGGAAGTTATATTGGTAGATTGGGATATGGCGAAATATTTATTATTTTTATTGACTTTAATAATTTTTATGTGTTCTATAAATTTCGTCATGTTTGCCGATTCTGGTATTGTTCACGATTTTAGTAAATGTTATTTACATGTTTTTAGTGATTTGGTCAATTTTTACGGTTCCAATTTCGCAAATATTGACGTCTATTGTTGATCTGTTCAATTTTTATGATTATGTCTTATTTGAACGGTTTTATTTGAACGGTTTTGTTAAGTTAATCCAAAATTCATTGAGTTATGTTATTTTTGCGATCTTGAACTCTTTGGATTCCGTTTTTTTATTATTAACGTAATTCCAACTTCTTCTTAGCTTCATAACGTTCTTAAATATTATTTATTTGTTTTATTTAATTATTAATTAAGTGCGATAATTAGCGATGAGGGTTTATAAGGAAATAATTTAAAGTATTCACTGCTGTAATTTACACTACCAACTAAAAGCATCTCTATATTCAAAGCTTGAAAAGTACAATATTTTTTAAGAAAATTAAATTTACTGTGCCGGATTAACTATTGGATTTCAAAGGTATTAAAGATTATATATCACTTGAAGTTAAAGCAGTGCGCGCAACTAGTTTAGACACTGCCATAGAAGTTATTTATTTATAAATGCTAAATACTTCCTCGGAGTACTTCCATATAAACTTAAACGCAATCAAGTCGCATCAACGACGTAATTCGGCCATTATTGAAATATTTAAATATTAAAAAGAATATCCTGGACATCCTCTATCACATCCAATTTATTAGCACGCCGAACCACACAATCGAAACAAATTGAATAGTTTCGTTATTATTTTGAGTTTTCAAAAACATCAGCATTATGCGATTAAAGTAGTGACGTCTTTTCCTGCAAGTTACACACAATTTACGTGCAATTAGACGATTACATAACAACTTCCTCGATACACGTCCAAGCTATTTCTTAAACGACCGCCAAAATAAATGAGTTTAAAATGATAGGCGTAGCATCTATTCTTTAAATTCTGACCATAAAGCTAAAAAGTGATTGCAGTTTATTACGCAAATAAGATTATAATTAATAAATAATTATGCAAATCAATTACATTCAATTTATTATAAAACAAATACTATAAAATAAGTTGTACCTATATTTCAAATGCATATCGTCATAAAATTGCGAAGTTATGCAACTAGCTAGACAAAATTCACAAAAAAATCGAGTCTAAACATCATCTATAATCAAACTCCGAATTGCACCAGACGTTTGGAATTTCAACGATTTGGTTACACGAAAAAAACATTTGGAATATTTAATACCGTGAGATCAATGTTAAGCAGCATATTCTGAACATTACTTCAAATAAGTGTTTTATTCGCGTGGCGCGTGAAGTAAAATTTCGAGTTTTGACAGGCCAAAAATTTGGATTGGTCGCTCCGCACAGTATACGATTTAACCGATCTATAGGAATACTATTCAAATTACTAAAACATTCACATGTTTTGTGTCATACATCGTCATAATTTACTACCTGTTTTCTAATGATCCTGAAAATGTCTTGTAAAGTTTCGAGGTTAGAAAAGCCTGAAAATTATGTTCGGTCTTTCCGCGAGGATGAGAGACCAAACCAAATTTTCAGGCTTTTCTAAACTCGAAATTTTACTTTATGCGCCACGCATATAAAACACTGATATATTGTAAAATTCAATATATTCTTGTTTAGCAGTATACTTTTAATCCTGCTTTAGCAGTATTTTTTAATACTGATTTAACAGTCCCAGCAAACACATATTATATATATGTAAATAAAATGTTAAAATATATACTTAATATGTATGTAAAGATATTCTATATATTTTATGTAATGTAATTTATATCAATTTTATTACATGATATATACATAATGATTATTATGTCTATATTATATAAGAAATATTATACAGGGATTTTTTCTTTTAAGTATACTTTCACATATTCCATATAAACATTTGTAAAATGAATTACCATGTGATCAAACCTAAGCAGTATATTTTGAATTTCATCTAAACCAGTGTTTTATACGCGTGGCACATGAAGTAAAATTTCGAGTTTATAAAAGCCTGAAAGCCAAACTTTTAGGCTTTTCTAAATTCAAAATTTTAATTCGTACTTAATCTGACATTAGAAACTCTCTTTACAGGCCTCAAATTGTTTTTTTTTTTATATAAAACAACGAATGTCTGATATACATAACTCGAAATTGCACTTGATCCTCTATTCACAGATGCCACAGATTTAAAGTAAATCACGAATTTAAAAGTATACATTATTATTGTTTAGTAAGAAAGCTTATAGATATATTACGTAAAAACTATAGTGATATTATAGATATATTATTGAAGATTTATGGATATCTTACGTATAAATTATACAAAGCTTTTTATATAATATATATGTAAGTTTGTATCCTCAAAAATAGCGGACTTTTATCTATATATTATCCAGATATTATACAATATTTATAAAATATTGCATTAATATTATGTATATTTTATATGATTTGGTTTGCTGATGTGTATGTTTAGTTTCACAATATCTCAGTGATTTATACGCGTCTCGCATGAAGTAAAATTTCGAGTTTAGAAAAGCCTGAAAATTTCGTTTGGTCGCTCCGCTTCGCGGAGCGACCAAACGAAATTTTCAGGCTTTTCTAAACTCGAAATTTTACTTCATGCTTAATCTGGGAGTGAAAAGACTCGATTACAGCTTCAAATTGAACTATTTAGAAAAATAAAAATTCCCAGTATAAAAAATGTTTTATAAAAGTCAGTCGCTTGTGATTAGTCTAAAAGTATACACAGTGATATATATTGTAAATAAGAAAATCTCCACAACATGAGTTGAGTGAAAAACATAATGCTAATTTATGTAAAATGAACTACAAGAAAAAAATATTTGTTTGTTGATAATACACCTCAAATCTCTTACTGAATTTATTTATAGACTCATTTAAATAACTTATGAAAAACTATCTATTTTTATACTAAAGTTAATCCAAAATGTCCATGAATTTTGTTCTGCTAGATTGGTTAAATCGTATACTGTGCTCCGCTTTGCTACGCAAGTTACTTTTACTTACATACATTTAAGGTACTGTTTTCTGTAATATTTTCAAACCAAAAATTTTAGAGTTGATTAAGATTATTTTTGAAAAATCGTTATGACGCTACAGCTTTAGATATAAAGATGAAACTTTAAACTATTTATTGCAATCGTATTAACTCAAATAAAATAAATACATAAAATGTACCATCAAGTGAACTTCTTCAATTCAATTCAAGAACTGATCTTTAATTATTAGTTTTGGATAATAAGTATAAACAATTTTTATGTTTATTGCACAACAACAATAGCTCTAATACAATTCTAGAATGTTTGCATTTAATCAACTTAATTAAATATGACCTATTTATATCTAGAATGATCGTGATAATAATGACATTTGTATTTTTGGAATATTTAGTATTGATTACCATCATACATATGTTTTTATAAAACTCATAAAAATATGCAATGAAAAAAAATCAATAGATACTATTTTACAAAATTAAAACACGTACGTTTGGTTTGATACATTATAATAAATAAATAATATAAAGATTATTTTCCTTAAAGAGTTGCAAATAGCTAACAGATAAAATCTTTATATAATTAAAATAGTATAAGAAATTAATTGTTTACGTTTGTTTGCGTATACAGGGTGTCCCGTTAATGTGGGGAAATGGCTTAACCATAGATTCCTGGGATTAAAATATGATGATTTAACATAACTTATCTATATCCAAAAGTTTACGGTTAAGCCGGAATTAATTTTCAAAGATCAAAAAATATTACTCATTTTATTTATAACAATTAAACACTAAATTCGATCAGACTAAAATTTATTATGGTTGATTATCATAATATAACACACCATTTCAGTTATTATGGTCATCATTGATTGACAAGAAATATAAAAAACAACAATGTTTTTGTCGGCGCCCCTTATAAAAATTTAAAAAAAAGGTCTTGAAAGATTAGTTTATTTAAAAGCTTTTTTGTCTCTTAATAATGTTCCATATCTTGTACGGTTTTGCCACCAAAAAATAAAATGCAAATAAATTATTTTTTATTATTTAGTAAGAACGAAATCTAGTTTTACAGATGATTAAAAATACATGTTTTTTCTTTGTCGTCGCCATTTGTTAAACACAAACGTCAATTGTGTATAATATTAATTAACGAGTGTTTTTGGAGAATTAATTGTTTGATATCTTCATTATGGTTTATAATTAGCAAACAGATACAGGGAGTTCTTCTTTTAAGTATACATATTTCAAATTCATCCTATTTTCTGTAAATCTTTAGATATTTCTTGCTTTTTTAAGTTCAATTTGAAGCTTTAAACGAGTGTTTTCCACTCCCAGACTAAGCATGAAGTAAAATTTCGAGTTTAGAAAAGCCCCGTGAAAATGTTCAAATTTTCTTGGCTTTTCTAAACTCGAAATTTTCTTCATGCGCCACGCGTATAAAACACTAAAATATAGTGAAATTTATGTATATTCGAACATCACTTGAAATTTGTGTTTTATACGCGTGGCGCATGAAGTAAAATTTCGAGTTTAGAAAAGCCCAGAAAATTTGTGTCGGGTCGCTGCGCGACCCGAGACAAATTTTAACGGGGCTTTTTTCAAATTGAACTCTTTTCAAAAACAACGAATTTCGGAAAATTTACAGCTTATGTGTTTACCTAAAGGAAAAAAAACACTGTATGTTGCTTGTATTAGGATTTTGCCAAGGAAATTGAGGATAATATATTCATAATTTATACTTTTGTGGCAAAGCCGTAGAAGATATCAAACATTATTAAGAGACAAATAAGCTTTCAAATGAACCAATCTTTGAAGTAATATTTTTTTAATATTTATAGGATGAGCCAGTAAAAACATATTTTAGTTTTTATGCTGTGGTACTACTGTTTTTCATACTTCTTGTCAATTTTTGATGACCATAACAATTTAAATGATGTGTTATATTATCATAATCAACCATAATAAATTTCAGTCAAATCGAATATAGCGCTCAATCGTTACAAATACAATTAATAATATTTTTTTGAACTTTAAAGACTAATTCCGGTTTAACCGTAAAGTTTTGGATATAGATAACTTGTGTTAAATCATTATATTTTTATCCCAGGTGTTTTAGAGAAGTTATCGTTTTGTTTTTAATGAATGAAGATAATTCTCTGTGGTGATTTCTGTTTGACTGGTTCGGAAATCGCCACTGTTTCTGATGCGGGTGAATAAGTTAAGTAATAAAATTCGTAGCACTTAACGTTATATATTCACCGTAAATAATATATACACAATATATACAGAATAAAGTTTAACTAAATTTGAATGCGTTTTAAGTATTTTTGAGTTGAATGTAGTGTAAGTTAACAAGGCGCGATGTGTATAGTTTGAGGTTTTTGAAGCAAGTGCTTTACATTTTGAAATTTTAAATTCGAGAAATATGCAATGAGTGGGGGTGCGTTGTGCCGTATATTTCCAAGTTACCAATTAGATAAAAGAAGGGAGGTGCCTTCGTTTACCTAAACTTGTAATTTTCCGTTAAGGGATGCATTTCTGAGAATTGGCCACATGGCCATGTACATATCTGAACGCAGACTTTTTCCGAAATACGCCGTGACCAAAACAACACCCCCTCGTCATAAAAAGGGTCCGTGCAGATTTACAAAAGCCCATTAACCGAGAAGAAATTCGACACGTCCTTGTTAGCTTACATTCCTTAAAATATTAAATAGACTAATAGAGCAATAAAATGTCACAGCAAGCAGAACTAATATATAGAAAGCAATTCAGCACAATAGTATAAAAATAAGGTTGAAACATGTTTAGGAATAGAGTTATACGTGGAAAAGTATTTAGAAATAAAAACGTATTTACAAATTCACATTTCAAGAAACACACAATTTCACAAATAATAATTGTCGCGAGATATCCGCAACATGCCGCCCCCCTTGAAATATCTTGATGTTTCAAAGGTTTTCGTGATTAATTGCTGCATCTTGATCTGCTGTGTCCATTGGAAGAATTGATATCTTGCTAATAGCACGTTTATATGTGCCGTTAGCAGTTTTTGCTGTCACGACTCGTACGTGGTTGTCGTCTCCAGGATGCACTTCAACTATTCGGCCCAGAAGCCATTTCGAGGGTGGTAGATTGTCATCTCTAAGGATAACCATCGTTCCGACGGAGATGTCTTGAGTTGGCTCCCATTTCCATTTTCCTCTTGGTTGCAGAGTAGTTAGGTATTCATTTGACCATCTTTTCCAGAATTGCTGAGTGAGTTGCTGTAAAAGTTGAAACTGATTCAATCTGTTTTGCGGTAAATGTGTGGTATCAGGATCTGGAGTAGACATAATTGGTCGTCCAATGAGGAAGTGTGCAGGAGTTAAGGGTTCGAGGTCAGTCGGGTTATTCGAGAGAGGTGAGATTGGACGGGAATTTAATACACCTTCAATCTGAATTAAAACTGTTATGAATTCTTCGTATGTTAATAAAGCATTTGCGGCAATTCGTTTCAAGTGCGTTTTAACAGACTTTACACCTGATTCCCAGAGCCCGCCAAAATGTGGTGATCTAGGAGGTATAAAGTGCCACTGAATTGATTGTGTGTTTGCAAAGTTTATAATTTTGTCGTGATGTTCGTCGTTGTTTAAAAAGGTATATAGCTCTCTAATCTCTGAATTAGCACCGACAAAGGTAGTTCCATTATCAGAATACATATTCATAGGAGCTCCGCGTCTCGACGCGAATCGTCTTAGAGCCGCTATAAATGATTCGCTGGATAGATCTGTAACCAATTCTAAATGTATTGCCTTGGTTGCAAAAGTAACGCGTAGAAGTTTACTTAAATTTGAAAATTTTGATATTAATTCTAAATCGTTTAAAATATGAACATTGTATGTGTGCGATTTTTTAATTTCTAATTTAGTTAGATCAATAGTTTCATCGATTTCGCTAATTGGCCATTCATTAGCCTCATTTTGCAACCATAAAGGTCCGTTCCACCATAGCTTAGTTGTTTGTAAAGTAAGCGCATTAGTTCCGCGAGTTATTAGGTCAGATGGATTATCAAATGTTCTTACGTGGTGTCAATCTTGGATATTGGTAATGTTTTGTATTTCCCCTACCCTATTGGCAACAAATGTTTGCCATCTAGAACTATCACCTTTAATCCAATGTAGTGTAATTGTTGAATCACACCAAAGGTGTCTGGAATCAAAGTTGAGTTCTAAAATGGTTTTTAATTTAGATATTAATTTTGACAAGAGTACTGCACCGCATAATTCTAATCTTGGTAGTGAAGTTTGTTTAATTGGTGCTACCCGCGATTTTGAACATATGAGATTCGTAAATATTTTTCCAGAATTGTCTATTGTTCGAGCATACACACAAGCGCCATATGCGACTTCCGATGCGTCACAAAAACCGTGAAGCTCGACGCGATTCGGAGATTGTGGTATTAAGCGACGGTTAATTTTAATATCTGATAGTAATTGCAGATCATCAACGTATTTGATCCACATGCAATGTAAATTAAGTGGCAATGATTCGTCCCAATATATATGTTGCTTCCATATTTGTTGCATAATTAATTTGGCTCGTATAGTAATGGGAGATATTAATCCCAACGGATCATAAATTTGCGCAGTTGATGAAAGTATAGTGCGTTTTGTGAATTTTTTATTTTTATTCGAGTTTTCAAAAGTTGTAAAATATAAATAATCGTGTTCAGGATTCCATAATACTCCTAAAGATTTTGTAGTATTTGTCTCCCCTAATTGAATGTTAGAATTAGTGTGATTTAGGCTGTTGGTCACTAATGAATTATTTGATACCCATTTATGTAAATTAAATCGGGCACCTGTCAAAATTTTAGTAACGTCAGTTTTAATTTTAATGACTTCTTCGAAAGTACTCCCTCCTGTTAGCATGTCATCTACATAAAAATCACTTTTTATAACTGAACTAGCTAACGGATATTCGTCTTTGTTGATATGTGACAATTCTAAGAGCGTGCGAATGGATAAAAATGGTGCCGAAGCCGTACCATATGTTACGGTATTTAACTCGTAGCATTTAATATCGGAATTGTAATCTGATCGCCAAAATATTCGTTGTAATGATCTATGATCGGGGTGAATCAATATCTGACGGTACATTTTTTCAATATCCGCGGTTATTACAATGGCATGTCGCCTAAATCTCACTAAAATGGAAGAAATATCCCTTTTGATAGTGGGCCCTACTTCTTGTATACTGTCTAAACTTAACTTGTTATTATTAACCCTTGCTGAGCCATCAAACACAACTCTCAATTTAGTAGTTGTGCTCGACTCTTTAATCACGGGGTGATGAGGTAAGTAATATGTTAATTTATTTAACGGAAAGGTTTCTTTAATTTCAGTCATGTGACCTAACTTCTTATATTCAGACATAAACTCCGAATACATTTTCTTTAACTCGTAATTTTTATCAAGTTGTTTCTCAAGTGAATTAAAACGTCTTAAAGCGATATTTCGTGATTCTGTAAGATCACACAGTTGATTATGAATTGGTATTTTTACCATAAAACGCCCAGTAGGCAAACGCGTGGTATTTGACACATAATGATTTTCACAGGCAATTTCCAGTTGGATGAAGTTGTTTTCACTCGGTGAAATCTCCTCTAATTCCCAGAATTTTGCAATGTTATCGTTAATTTGTTGGTTCGTACTGACATTACATGTTAATGAATTTACTGCGTAATTTGATGGCATATTTCCGGCTATGATCCAACCAAGTTTCGTTTTCTGAAGTAAAGGTAGATTTTTGCCAAGTTTTATTTGCCCTATACATAATAAATCCCAAAATATATTAGCACCAATCAGCATATCAATTGTATTTGATATGTTGTATGTTTCATCAGCTAAAACTATATTTTTAGGAATGTTTAATAAATTACAGTTAAATGAGTATGATGGCAAATTTGAGGTAATTGATTCTAAAATTAAGCAATTGATAGTTGATTTATAAGATGTTGTTTTAGATTTAATTGTTATTTTTGTTTGGTTGGAAACATCCGTGCTACTATTCGAAATTCCCGAAATCCCTATGTTGCTATTAAAAATGTTTAAACCTAAAGTATCAACTAATTTACGAGTTATAAAACACGACTGTGATCCTGAATCTAACAATACTCGGCAATTTCGATAGTTACCTCGTTTATCACAAATTAAAATTTGTGCCGTTGATAATAAGGTTTCACATTGAAAATTAGTAGTATGATAAGATGTGGATTGTTCTGAATTAGATGAACTTTGAGCAACACAATTTTTTGTAATTACTTGATTGTTTTCTTTTGGTTTTAAATTCAAATGTAGTAACGAATGATGTTTCTTTTCACATGTTTTACAATTGCCTACATTACGACATTCCTTATTAGTGTGATTAGATTTTAGACAATTTGTGCATAGTCCCAATGAACGGGCACGATTTAGTCTACCACTTGGTGTTAGTTTTAAAAAATCTTCACACAAATGAATAAAGTGATCCCTTTTGCATAATTTACATTGAGGTTCAAAGGTTGATACGTAAGATTTAGGTTTAATATAATTAGGTTTCGATGATTGTGATTTTGTTGAATGTGATTTCTTGGATTGGATATTTTCTAACATTTTGCATTTTTGCTTGATAAAAGTTTTTAAATCGTCGACAGATGGAGATGTGATGTCACAAATCTGTTTTTCCCCGTCTAGATTAGTGATATCGTCAAATGACCTTACAATAAAATAAATTACTATGGAATCCCATTTTTCTACAGGCTCATCAAGGTTTTGAAGAGACTTAAAATTAACTGAAATGCTGTCATGAAGTGCGCGAAGTTCAGACAAGCTTTCTTTCGCCATATGTGGCATCTCAAACAATGCGCTCTAGTGTTTATTTTTAATTACTCTTTTATTTTCAAATCTATTTTTTAAGAGTTTCCAAGCAACCTCATAATTACTTGTGACTATTTCTAAAGATTTAATAGTGTCAGCAGCGTCGCCTTGCAAGCACGATCGAAGATAATGAAACTTCTGTACATTGTCAAAAAGAATCGTTTGAATCTATTAATGAGCTGAACGTTTCGAAAAAGTCTGTCCAATCTTCTAACTTACCACTAAATGTAATTAAATTTAGTACTGGTAATTGAACAGGAACCTTAATATTACTATTAGTCTGATTACTGTTTGAATTAGATGAACCATTGACTTGTGAAATGTTAGTTGATATTGGTTTCAGATCATCCAAGCGAATTTCAATTTCCGTTTTTAAATCAAAGAAGGTATTTTCAAACACTTCCCGGTCTTTATCATACTCGTCTTTAGTACCCGGAATGAATTCGATTTCATCCATTATGACATTATATTGACTTAAAATCGGAAGTAATGTATCTAAACGCGACATGATATTTTTTATTAATTGAGTGTTAGTTAGTTCGGCCTCATCAAGCTCTTTAATGGCATTTCTAATTCGGGTTACATTACCCTTCAAACTGCGACGCTTATTGAGCGAAGTGTTTACTTTCTCTTCGATGGCCATTGTTTGAAATATGAAGGTGTATTAAAATAAAGGATTGGACTTACAGAGGTAGTGATTGAATCGGTGCAACTTCAAAGCCTCTACGGAGATGCTCGCTTCGGGTGGACCACAGGCCGCTTTCCGGAAATGATGATCTCGGCGAGTTCTGATTTCTGCACTCAATGTTCTCGGGATTTTCACTGCCTCCTTAATAATGATGTTTTATCGCCTCAGGGAAGTTCGGCTCGACGGGGGTGCTCGCCTCAGGTGGACCAATTGTCGCTGTCTGGAGTTGATGTTCCCGGTGAGTTGAAATTTCCCACGAAATGGCGGTGGACGCTTCTGATATTCCCTCGTTGGCGGTGGACGCCCGCTTTGACTTCTGATGATGATTTTAGGAATTATCGAATCAAATTGTTTCGATATCCGGTTCGAAGGACCCATGTTTTAGAGAAGTTATCGTTTTGTTTTTAATGAATGAAGATAATTCTCTGTGGTGATTTCTGTTTGACTGGTTCGGAAATCGCCACTGTTTCCGATGCGGGTAAATAAGTGAAGTAATAAAATTCGTAGCAGTTAACGTTATATATTCACCGTAAATAATATATACACAATATATACAGAATAAAGTTTAACTAAATTTGAATGCGTTTTAAGTATTTTTGAGTTGAATGTAGTGTAAGTTAACAAGGCGCGATGTGTATAGTTTGAGGTTTTTAAAGCAAGTGCTTTACATTTTGAAATTCTAAATTCGAGAAATATGCAAAGAGTGGGGGTGCGTTGTGCCGTATATTTCCAAGTTACCAATTAGATAAAAGAAGGGAGGTGCCTTCGTTTACCTAAACTTGTAATTTTCCGTTAAGGGATGCATTTCTGAGAATTGGCCACATGGCCATGTACATATCTGAACGCAGACTTTCTCCGAAATACGCCGTGACCAAAACAACACCCCCTCGTCATAAAAAGGGTCCGTGCAGATTTACAAAAGCCCATTAACCGAGAAGAAATTCGACACGTCCTTGTTAGCTTACATTCCTTAAAATATTAAATAGACTAATAGAGCAATAAAATGTCACAGCAAGCAGAACTAATATATAGAAAGCAATTCAGCACAATAGTGTAAAAATAAGGTTGAAACATGTTTAGGAATAGAGTTATACGTGGAAAAGTATTTAGAAATAAAAACGTATTTACAAATTCACATTTCAAGAAACACACAATTTCACAAATAATAATTGTCGCGAGATATCCGCAACACCAGGAATCTATGGTTAAACCATTTCCCCACATTAACGGGACAGCTTGTATATCGAACTTAAGTTATGTTTATAATTTTTAATTGTACCACTAGTGGCTTGGTGGCTCGTCCATAAGAACTGCGGAGCTGCACCCCCTCCCCCCCTTTCCATTTCTAGTTTATTTTCTGTTAGTAATATATTTTTGTAGAATAAAGGAACAGAAAAAAATTGGTAAAATAATAGGATTACCGGCAAGTAATGCCGTTTTTGCGCATGTTGGTCTTTGTGGTCGCCTAGCAGCTCATTGGGTAATTTAAAGTACTGTCAAAGACATTTTAAGGTTAGAGTGACTTGTTTTCTTGTAAGTTATAAAATTTTTAAGTTTTTTTACAATGTTTGGTGAAATGGTCAGTCAAAAACCAGAAGAGATACATACCCGGCATTGTATGCTTTTTTAGTTTCATAAGGGTATTAATGCAACGGTTGCTACCAAAAGCAATTGCGATATTTATCCGAATGCTTTAGATGTTCGTAAATGCCAAAAGTGGTTTTCCAAGTTCAAATCCGGTGATTTCAGTCTTTCTGACTCTCATCGATCAGGAAGACCAACAACTCTGGATAATGACATTTTAAGGGCGGAAGTGGAAGCAAATCCATGTCAGACCATTGAAGAACTTTCGAACAATCTTAACGCACCTTAGTCAACTATCTAGGAACATTTGAAGCAGATTGGGAAAGTAAGCAGAGCAGGTGTTTGGGTCCCGCACAATCTATCCGAGGAAAACAAATCTAATCGTTCCAATACCTGCAATTTATTGCTTCAGCGGTATAACACAGAAGCGTTTTTTGATAGACTAATTACCGGGGATGAAAAATGGGTCCTTTACGATAACCCAAAACGCAAAAGGCAGTGGCTCTCTCCAAATGACGCGCCACGAGCGCTTTTGTGTGTGTGGTAGAATACTCGTGGGGTTGTTCATTTTGTAGTGTTAAAACGTGGTCAAACTGTTAATGCAGACCTTTATTGTGAACAATTGGATAGAGTACATCAATTTTTAATTCAAAAGTACCCTCTTGTTTACAGAAAAGGTGTAGTTTTGCAACACGGCAATGCAAGACAGCACTGCGCAAGACAAACTCTAGAAAAAAATAATTAATTAGGATAGGAAGTATTGCCACACCCACCATACTCATCTGATATAGCGCCATCTGGTTTCCACTTGTTTCGACCGCTATAGCATTTTTTAGGTGGAAAAAAATTTAAAAATTTTGAAGAAGTTGAAAATGCCATCTTCAAATATTTTTATGAGAAACCTGGTGATTTTTATTGATCCGGGATTGAAAACTTGCACACTACCCACTGAGCAAAAAACAAACAAATAACGTTATATTAATGTTGATGAAACATTACTTCAATGTGTTTGCTCAGTGGGTAGATGGCAAAAAGTAATAGAAAATCAGGGTGATTATGTTATTGATTAAATTTAAATATCGATAAAAATTTTGTTGTTTGAATTTAATGTAAAAAAACGAGATTACTCTTCGGTCCCCCTAATATATACATAGTACCAAATGGTCCACTATAAGAGATGGCACTGAAAATCGGAACATTGCTAGTCGATTTTTTTTATTCACAGAGTAAAGAATAATATTTTACCCTGTGCTTTCGTGGACATTTTATACGAATATAACGCCCGGTGGTAATGTTGATATTTGAAATGGTTGTTCTATGGTGTATTGTACTAATTTGTCCGAAGAACATTTAGGTAGCAATCGATAAAATAAATAAAAAAATTAAATGGCTATTGAAATTATCGCGATAATATTGCAATGTGCATAACTATGCTGCAATAAGAATGCGTTTTCGGAAGAGTCGAATTTTGTTTAAAATATGCCGTTTTCAAATTTAAATTACACATAAAATAATAATAATTTTATATTCCTTTTTGGTAGACGGTGTTTTTAACAATTAAAAATATTATTTAATAGTCATTTTATTCGAAAATTTCTTACATCCAAGAAAAAATGTTGTAATCTACATCTTGCTAAAACTATATTTATTGCTGTTGTAAATGTAATAGAATATTACAGAATTTTGCATCAAATAATAAATAGTTCACAATAGTGGGCGCTAGGTGCTACACTCACTTATTACTTTTCCAGTGGCGGTTGGACCACACGAACATTTGGAAAAATTTTCCTAAGCTACAAAATCATAAAAAAACTGCTTGAAATAAATCGAAAGTGGTTAAGATATGGTTATATTCTTTGCATATTTTCATGTTATCAGCTATTTTTGAGATTGTGAACTGTTGCCACGATTTCAGTATTTTTTTATCACAAATGAATTTGTGTTCGGCGTTCCAACAGGCTTGGGTGACATACGGACAAACACACACATTTTTTTTTAAGTATTCTTTATTATACAATATAAATTAAGTTTACACATCATATTGTAAAATGTTTTATTTGTTCCTCCCTTCTTCTTCACTACGGCATTTGCTGGCGTTGATTTCCATCTCGGGCTAATGGTATTAAGAGAGTCAAATTTTGCTGGTTGTGTGTTTCTGGGATACGAGATGGCGCAGAAATAGCAAAATTGTAGAAAGTAGTTTTGACTATGTATTGGTTTATAGTGCCTGCCGAATTTTACATAGCGCCGCGCGAATGAATGAATGGGTATTGAATTACAGAAGACACCAGTAGACTGGATAAATATTCACGATTTTAATTTCTATCGACATACATACAACTGTATAACAAAACAGATGCCTTTTTAGTTTGATATTCCATATGAGTATACAGGGAGTTTTTCACTCCCAGACTAAGCATGAAGTAACATTTCTAGTTTAGAAAAGCCCCGTGAAAATTTGTCGAGGGTCGCATAGCGACCGGAGACAAATTTTCTGAGCTTTTCTAAACTCGAAATTTTACTTCATGCGCCACGCGTATAAAACACTAAAATTCTGTGAAATTTATGTATATTTGAACCTCACTTGAAATCAGTGTTTTATACGCGTGGCGCATGAAGTAAAATTTCGAGTTTAGAAAAGCACAGAAAATTTGTCTCTTGTCGCAAATTCCAATAACCCAATTCGAGCTCTAGACGCTAAGCTGACTAAGTGCCTCTGTAATCAAATCGCCGAGTGTCGCACATTCAATTTGGTAAATAAATGAAAAAGGAATTTTTCCGACTCATCACTTGAATTAACATATACCGGCATTCTACATTCCTATTCAAAACATGAATCCAGAAAGGCACTTATATTTAAAGAATGTATTGGGAATTATTTTAATATTGTCTTTCTTTGTTGTGTATCAACAACATAATCAATGAAAAGTCCGCAGCAGAAACATTACATTCGCAATTCAAGGCCACGCACCGGGAACCCGTGTCGCAACAAATGCCGTACACGAATTCTACATATCAAACCCAATTTGTTTTCACATGTTTTTGGAAAATTTAGATTAATCTACTTAATATAATATGTTTACAATAATTACTTCAATAAATTAAAGCAGCATGAAGAAGAAATAATGTTTTCTATAGAAGTATTACACGGATTTATGTGGTCATTTAAGAGTGTAGTTGATTTATAAATAATTTAAGAAACATTGTTTTTTAAAAAGAATAGTGTCAATATATTCGCAAAGCTTCAATGTACAATATGTATAAGTTTCAAAAATCTATTTTCATTATTGTGGAAGATTAATTGTTGTTCGTTCTTATGG
Organism: Philonthus cognatus; assembly: GCA_932526585.2. Taxonomy (NCBI): domain Eukaryota; kingdom Metazoa; phylum Arthropoda; class Insecta; order Coleoptera; family Staphylinidae; genus Philonthus; species Philonthus cognatus. The sequence continues at coordinate 80,534,530 of OW052243.1, forward strand.
CTAAATAACATGTGAATTTCCGACCTTAAGGAATTATTATTGTCAAATTTATTTTATCTTATTGTTAAGTATTAGATTTTTTATTTTTAGTTTAAATGTAACATAATTTAATTCTTTCATGCTTTTTTCTAGTCTGTTATATTGTCGTATCGTTTCTGAGGTTAATGTTATCGTCGTTTTCTTTGTTGTGAACTTTTCTGTCCTTATGTTCGATCATCTTCTTGTTTCATAATCGTGGATTTGCTTGTTGATTTTCATGTCAATGTTTGTTTTAATTAGGTTATTTTTAATTTCATAAATTAGTAATAAGTTACTTAGTTTTATCGTTTTTTGTATATTTATTTCTTGTGTTTGCTGGTATAGTTGTTCCGTATTTGTTCTTCTGTCTAATTTATAAATTATTTTTAGTGTTTTGTTTTGTTGGATTTGCAGTTTATTTAGATTTTTTGTGTTCTGCCTGGGGCAGCTATTATAATAACAGGTTAATTTGCCTGTCAGATTTGTTGATAATATTTAGCTCTCTTAAGTTAAATGAAACACCCTGTATAAGTTATAATAATAATAATTTATATCTTAGCAACACGCTACTCGTCAAATTTCGCGGAATATCTGAAAATAATTACATTGTAGGTTAGCACTATCTTGCACAGATCCCTTCAATGGTGATAGGTATAGAAACTACATTACATTATTTAATTTAGTAACAATGTTTGTTTTTATTATTTTAATAAAATATTTCTTAAAAAGCCTTGACATGAACTTGAAGCGGAATTTTAATAATCTTAATAAATCATGTTGCGTGTTGTTTAGCATAGTAAAAGATGTTGCAATATGATTATATAAATATACAGCGTTGATAAAAATAAACATTCATTAGCTTCCAACTTTCTGGCCGAAGCACCGAAATAATATCCGCATGCAGGAGGTCGGTCCCATAGATACACCGCTTTTCCCTGAACCTAGTTACACAGTATGAAGAAGCATTCTCGGATGTCTAGTCTAGTAGGTTTAGCCCTCTAAAGTGAAAAGTAATGTTCAAGAATACCGCGACTGAAATAGCCAATCGCACAAATTGGCATTTTTCATACTACAGCTTTTTATTTATTTATTACTTGCCCAGCGGCTAAGCCAGGTTTTCGTCTCAGGGTTCCCAAACAAAGTCAAAAATTAAATATGTAATATAACGTAAATTTAAATATATACAGGAAATTTTACTTTTAAGTATACAAATCCAGATAATTACAGCGTTTGGTAAATTTCCAGAAATCAGTTGTTTATATAGAAGCGGTCAATTTAAAGTCTTTGACGAGTGTTTTTACTCCTTGATTTAGCATTAAGTAACATTTTCAGGCTTTACTCGAAATTTGACTTCGTGCGTCACGAGTACAAAACACTTATTTAAAGCAAACTTCAAAATATACTGCTTAATATATTAACAATAATTTGAATTAATAACACTTGGTTTGTTTTACTCAGTGAAAAGTGTTTTTTAGTTAAAATTATTATTAATTAATGAGAACATACTGAAACATAATGTACTGCTTAGGTTTAATCTCACGTTAATAAATATTATAAATGTTTATTTCGTGTAACCGAATCTTCCACAATTCAAGCACCAAGAGTAATTTGTATTCGGATTTTCTTTAAATTATTACTAAATTAATTATTAATACTTACACATTACGAAGAAAATTGCTCGAATTTTGATATCGCAAGATTTTGTTAGACGAAATAAATATTTCTAAAATTTATTGACGTGAGATTAAACTTAAGAGGGCCAATTTTTGCTGGCTGTGTGTTTCTGGGATACGAGATGCGCAAAAATAACAAAATTGTAGAAAGTAGTTTTGACTATGGATTGGTTTATAGTGCCTGCCGAATTTTATCACAACGAATAATACAAATAATGAGTGCTGAGCGAGGTGTTTCTTTGTTTACGTAGCGCCGTGCGAATGAATGAATGGGTATTGAATTACAGAAGACAAGTAAACTGGATAAATATTCACGATTTTAATTTCTATCGATATACATACAACTGTATAACGAATCAGTTTTTTCTTTAAAGTATACGTATTCTAAATTCAGATTATTTTTTTTAAATATTTAGGTATTCGTTGTTTTTTAAAAGAGTTCAATTTAAAATTTTAAACGAGTGTTTTCCACTCCCAGATTAAGCATGAAGTAAAATTTTGAGTTTAGAAAAGCCCCGTGAAAATTTGTCGAGGGTCGCGCAGCGACCCGAGACAAATTTTCTGGGCTTTTCTAAACTCGAAATTTTACTTCATGCGCCATGCGTATAAAACACTAAAAAATAAAACGCGACCCTCGACAGATTTTCACGGGGCTTTTCTAAACTCGAAATGTTACTTCATGCTCAGTCTGGGAGTGGAAAACACTCGTTTAAAGCTTCAAATTGAACTCTTTTAAAAAACAACGCATGTCGGAAAGTTTACAGCTTATGCACATGTTTACCTAAAAGAAAAATTCCCTGTATTTATATTGTAGACAAACAGTTAAATTCTAGTAACATAAAATATATATTCATGTTATTTGCAACTACATAAGTGATTTAAATGATTACTATCAAAAATCAAATATCGTACATGACTGTCGCGTGCTGCACTCCTTACTTTGGTAAATTGCGATGAAGCACACAAAAGCAATAGATGCGAACACGAGAGGAGGTCTACCCTCTAAGCTGGGTAGGCGACACTTCAAGCTGAGTAGGCTAAGCCGTACAAAAAATGAGAAATTACAATAACCCAATTCGAACTCTGGACGGTAAGCTGACTAAAGTGCTGACTAAGTGGTAATCAAATCGCCAAATGTCGCACATTCAATTTAGTAAATAAATGAAAAAGGCATTTTTCCGACTCATTACTTAAATCAACATATACCGGCATTATACATTCCTATTTAAAACACAAATACAGAAATTGACGTGAGATTAAACTTAAGAGGGCCAATTTTTGCTGGCTGTGTGTTTCTGGGATACGAGATGGCGCAAAAATAACAAAATTGCAGAAAGTAGTTTTGACTATAGATTGGTTTATAGTGCCTGCCGAATTTTATCACAACGAATAATACAAATAATGAGTGCGGAGCGAGGTGTTTGTTTACGTAGCGCCGTGCGAATGAATGAATGGGTATTGAATTACAGAAGACAAGTAAACTGGATAAATATTCACGAATTTAATTTCTATCGACATACATACAACTGTATAACGAATCAGTTTTTTCTTTAAAGTATACGTATTCTAAATTCAGAATATTTTTTAAAAATATTTAGGTATTCGTTGTTTTTTAAAAGAGTTCAATTTAAAATTGTAAACGAGTGTTTTCCACTCCCAAATTAAGCATGAAGTAAAATTTTGAGTTTAGAAAAGCCCCATGAAAATTTGTCGAGGGTCGCGCAGCGACCCGAGACAAATTTTCTGGGCTTTTCTAAACTCGAAATTTTACTTCATGCGCCATGCGTATAAAACACTAAAATACTGTGAAATTTATGTATATTTGAACCTTACTTAAAATCAGTCTTTTATACGCGTGGCGCATGAAGTAAAATTTTGAGTTTCGAAAAGCCCAGAAAATTTGTCTCGGGTCGTTGCGCGACCCTCGACAAATTTTCGCGGGGCTTTTCTAAACTCGAAATTTTACTTCATGCTCAGTCTGGGAGTGGAAAACACTCGTTTAAAGCTTCAAATTGAACTCTTTTAAGAAACAACGCATGTCGGAAAGTTTACAGCTTATGCACATGTTTACCTAAAAGAAAAATTCCCTGTATTTATATTGTAGACAAACAATTAAATTCTAGTAACATAAAATATATATTCATGTTATTTGCAACTACATAAGTGATTTAAATGATTACTATCAAAAATCAAATATCGTACATGACTGTCGCGTGTGATTATTTAAGAGTGTTGCATTAGTTGATTTATATATAATTCAAGACACATTTTAAAAAAAAGAATAGTGTCAATTTATTAGCAAAGCTTCAGTGTGCAATATGTATAAGTTTCAAAAATCTATTTTCATTATTGTGGAAGATTAATCGTTGTTCGTTCTTATGGCCAAATACCATGTGAATTTCCGACTTTAAGCAGTATATTTGTAACTTTACTTTAAATTAGTGTTTTATAGGCGTGGCGTATAAAGTAAAATTTCGAGTTTAGAAAAACGTGAAAAATTTGAATAGACGGTCCGCTTTGGTTCGCTTCGTTACACGACCAAGTTACTTCATGCTTAATCAAGAAGTGAAAACACTCGTTGGAACCTTTAAATTTATTATAAATTATATGAATTTTGAAAATCTTCACGAATTAGTCAATTTTTACGGTTCCAATTTTGCAAATTTAAACAGTTATTGTTGATCTGTTTAATGTTTATAATTTTGTTGATTTTGTTCTATTTTGATTATTGTTCATTTTATCCTATTTTGATATATTCTCAAAATTAACGAGTTTTTAGAATTAAGTTATTTTGGCGATCTTGAACTTTTGGAATCCCTGTTTGTGAATTTATTCCAATATCCTCTTAGTTTCATGACTTTCTGAAATATTAATTATTGCGCCACTACTTACCTAATGTACAGTGGATTAATTTATATACAGGGCGTTTTTCTATTAAGTATACATGTCCTAATTTACAGCCTATATGCTGTAAATCTTTAAATTTGCTAATATATTTAAATTGGTTGTTTTATGAAAGAGTTCAATTTGAAACTTTAATCAAGTGTTTTCCACTCCTAGATTAGGTATAAAGTAAAATTTCGAGTTTAGAAGAGCCTGAAAATGTTCAGGATTTTATACATTCGAAATTTTAAAATGGTCCACAAGTTGAGCCTTAAAGCACATTAATTGAGAAATAACTCAAAAAGTCTCAATATTTCCATATTTTTATGTATTCTGAAATCCTCTCAAAATCCACAGCAAACTAAATGAAGTTTAGAAAAGCCTGAAAATGTTCAGGATTTTCTAAATTCGAAATTTTGCTTCATGCGCCACGCGTCTAAAACAATATAATATTGTTAAGTACACAATATCTTACTAAAGCAGTATGCCAAAGACGTATATTTTGAACTTCACTTAAAACTTTCGTTTCATACGCGTGGCGAATGAAGTAAAATTTCGAGTTTAGAAAATCCTACGCAACCAAATGAAATTTCCAGAATTTTCTAAACTAGAAGTTTTACTTCATGCTTAATCTGGGAGTGGAAAACATTCGTTTAAAGTTTCAAATTGGACTCTTTTAAAAAGACAACGAATGTTAAAAATTTTACTCTATATGCACATGTATACCTAATAGAAAAATATCCTGTATAATCAATCTGAACTATAGGATTAAATACGTGCCAGAAAATTTGTTAAAAGGCAATATTATTTTATTTCTAAATTTGGGCAGTTTTAATCGTTTATATACAACATTCTAATCAAAGGCTTTAGCATAGAAATAATGAATCATCGATAGTTGTATCCTTATATGAACACCGACAAAACATTTCGTGTTAAAAGTAAATGTGGCTAAAAACGATAAAAATATACACTACAACAGCGGATCTGGGACCAAGTTCAATGTCTTGAACGCTCTGTGGGAAATGACGATTTAACTCGATAAACAGAATCGTGGGCTTAAAATACGTAATGCAAAACCCACACAGTTGGGTTGGGTTGGGGAAAATCCCTTTTATCGATTTATTAAAAATAGGATTAACGTCTTCTACGCATAATATTGCGTAACTTAGTTGTTATTCAAAATTAAATTAATATTATATATTTATAAATATATTGATTTCGGTTATACACAGGGTTTTCAGAGGGGAGTAGACGCCCCCTCACAATATCACAATATGAGGTACCTCAACTTAGGATCTCAGTTCTTTATTCAACAATTGAATGTATATATAATATTGATAATTCATAGAATGGCAATAATAATGACTATAAGCTACGAATATCGACCAAAATCAAAAATGTTTATAGATATAATTAAAATAATGTAATCATGTTTCACGAAGTGATTAATGAGAATATAGTGAATTATATTAAACGTGTTTATTATTAAAAATAAAATAACATATTAAATCTCTAAATAATTGTTAAATATAAATATAATTTAGGGTTATGCTATTGATCGCGTCTGTCGATTTTTGATTAGATTATTATAAAAAGGGCCAAAATTTAAAACATTAATAAATGTTTATTATTAGCTTAAAATTACAACAAAAACCAAGTGAGATATTATAACTTACTTTGCTGATTCTTAAAGAGCAATCGTTATAGTTATATACAAAACATATTAGTTTTGAATTAAAGGGACTTATTTTCTTAATATCAATATTTATTAAATTTTAACATCGAATCCTAAAATATTGGTGCAATTAAGTAACAATTCAAGATGTTTAAGACAATTAGAATGTGTGATACAAATCGTGAAAAATTGAAAATGACTGAAATTTTGAAAATTAATTTATAATCTTTAAAGTTGTTTCATGCACAACTTTCAGATATTTTAAATTTTTCATGATTTGTATCACACATTCTAATTGTCTTAAACATTTGATCATTTTTATGTAATTTTATGGATATATTTTTGGTGTCATATCATTTTCGTAAATGTTCGCGCCGGCAAATCCAAATGTTCTTGCTTTTTAAACTCGAAATTATAGCTCATGCTTAATCAAAGGATGATAACTCTTGCTAGAGGTAATTGGTTTTGTTTTTGTATTTAACAGCGATATTGTGATTTAGCGGGAAATTATCGGTATGTGATCGGTCGAAAATTGGCATCCATTTTTTTTACGGAAATATGCTTTTTGTCAGTCTATAGCACGACTTCAGCGAAAACGGCTGTAGATTTTCATCAAATTTGGTATTTGGGTTCTATTGTATAATATCTCGCGAAGATACAAAAATAGGCGGAAACCGGAAGTGGATGTTTACTCCTAGCGTTTTCTTCGTACCTCGTAAATTATTAACATAATCAAAAAATCTTTCAAATAAAAGTTGTAGAGAATCAAAAATGTAGTATACCGTGCGTTTTATTTAAGTATGGCCATCGGGATTTACAATTGTACCCCGTGTAAACTTTTGTTGTCGTCCAAATTTTAAAAATTTTTTTGTTTTTATTAATAAATCAAACACTTTTCTGCAAAATTTTCATTGTTAGAAGGACATAAACATGTTAGAATTCTTTATTTTGGCTTTCAAGTTTAGCTAAACAAATACTTACATTATAACATTTTCGTCAAGTTGATTTTGTAGCTTAATTATTTGTATTATTAAAACAGCGAATTTTTCTTTTAAGTGTACAAATCCTAATAATTATAGCGATAATAAATTGGTATTTTTTTTATAATTTAAACCTTCTAACGAGTGTTTCGACTCGCAGACTAAGCGTGAAGTAAAATTTCGAGTTTAGAAAAGCCCCGCGTAGAAAATTTTCACGGGGCTTTTCTAAACTCGAAATTTTACTTCATTCGCCACACGTATAAAACACTGATTTCATGTTCGAAAGTAAAAAAATACTTCTTAAACAGTATATTTGGACATTTACTTGAAATCAGTGATTTATAGGCGTGGCGCATGAAGTAAAATTTCCAGATTAGAATAGCCTGAATTTGGATTTGGACTAAGCGTCTAAATCCGAATTCTTGAGGCTTTTCTAACCTTGAAATTTTACTTCATGCTTAGTCTGGGAGTGGAAATACTTGTTCGAAACTTTAAATTGAACGCTTTTATAAAATCGACGAATGCCTGAAACTTTGCAAATGGGTACATGTGTACTCAAAGGAAAAATTCCTTTTTGAGATCAGAAGGACATTAACATGGTAGAATTCTTTATTTTGGCTTTCAAGTTTAGAAAAACAAATACATTATCACATTTTGGCCAAGATGATTTTGTAACTTAATTATTTGTATTATTAATATAGCGATTTTTTCTTTTAAGTGTACATATCCTAATAATTATAGCGATGATAAATTTGTATTTTTTTTATAGTTTAAACCTTCTAACGAGTGTTTCCACTCCCAGACTAAGCATGAAGTAAAATTTCGAGTTTAGAAAAGCCCCGCGTAGAAAATTTGTCTAGGGTCGCGCAGCGACCCGAGACAAATTTTCACGGGGCTTTTCTTAACTCGAAATTTTACTTTATTCTTTATTTTGACTTTCAAGTTTAGAAAAACAAATACATTATCACACTTTCGCCAAGATGATTTTGTAACTTAATTATTTGTATTATTAATATAGCGATTTTTTCTTTTAAGTGTACATATCCTAATAATTATAGGGATGATAAATTTGTATTTTAGTTTAAACCTTCTAACGAGTGTTTCCACTCCCAGACTAAGCATGAAGTAAAATTTCGAGTTTAGAAAAGCCCCGCGTAGAAAATTTGTCGAGGGTCGCGCAGCGACCCGAGACAAATTTTCACGGGGCTATTCTTAACTCGAAATTTTACTTTATGCGTATAAAACACTGATTTCAAGTTCGAAAGTAAAAAAATACTTCTTAAGCGGTATATTTTGACATTTTTGGCGCATGAAGTAAAATTTCGAGTTTAGAAAAGCCTCAAGAATTTGGATTTGGACGCGTTCTTTTAAGTGTACATATCCTAATAATTATAGCGATAATAAATTTGTATTTTTTTTTTTTATATAGTTTAAACCTTCTAACGAGTGTTTCCAATCCCAGACTAAGCATGAAGTAAAATTTCGAGTTTAGAAAAGCCCCGCGTAGAAAATTTTCACGGGGCTATGCTGCCATATCAGGAAGACTATATTTTATTTTTTAAGAATTACTGTATATTGGATAATATTTCGCCCCCACTTAAGTTTCATTGTCTTCTCCCTGGTCGTTCCAGAAACTCCTGTTGCTCGAATGTATTGTATTAAAACATGCTTCACCCCACGTCTCTTAAACAAATTTGAATGTCATCCCCCGCAAAAATCGATTCCCTCGAGAAGGTTGCGCAACATTGCATTTTAGTCGAAATTTCAGACTACAAAAAATCTACGCCATAAATAAACAATAAGCACGAAAGTTCCAATATCAGAGGATATGCATAAATATGCCATAATTTACATAAAACATATGTTAGTAATAAAGATAGTTGTTATACCGGGCCAGAATGTAAAATTGTTTCAGGAATTTCCTGTTTAAAATCCGAGCAAATGATGTTCTTGACAAGAAATTGCCACATAGAAAGATAATTTCACTGATATTTTCCTTGATACCATTTAGTGTTAATAATCTTTCTGGTTGAAATAAATAAAATATAAATACAGTTCGCCTAACGTTTTAATGTCTTATGTAACAGTAAATATTATCATTAAATATCAATAAACTCAAATCTACCATGGTACATTTCACTTATACAATATATGACATATCACATCAGATAGTTATATCTTGGCAAACATTTAAAAGGTATAAAGTAGGACTATTTACTATCTGGAATGATTTTGCTATGCATTCTCTTGAAATAAAATTATTTCTACAATTAATATTCCTTGATTACATAAAGTAGCGTGGTGCATTATAGTGCATTTTATTGATTATGCCTCAACTAATCTTGTAGACAGAAGTATTAAAGTATTAAGACCATTTACTTTGCATGTTTAAAGTATTTTGAATCATTAAGATAATGCAACAACATAGGAAGGGATTATATACATATAACAATATTTGAAATGAAGGAATGTATTTTTATTAAATATTTTTTCATAAAATTTGGCAACGGGATTATAAATCTCAATTCCCATCTGACAAAGAAAAGAAATAATACAAAAAACGTGGCTTTCTTAATTACAAAAATAATATCTAAAGTGATCGGAAGATCTTCAATATTTGAACACAATGCTGAGTAGCACACTCAACGAATTGATACTTACAAATCATCAAAACATTCACATCACATGGTTTTGTTGTAATCTCTGGTTTTCAAAAAAATATAATTAGCTAGTATTGCTTATATCTACAACTGACAATAAATAATAAATAAAATACATAGTTATTGATTAAAATTTTGGTTTCAGGAAAACAAAACAACAAACGCTGGTGTAATTGCTAAAGCTAAATAAGTAATTCCTAATAATAACATAACGTTTTTTTAAATTGTTTTTTAAACAATCTATTTACAAATAGTTGTGAGTAATTGTATTCGATCTTAGAGGAAGACCAAAACCTGGCGTTCTTATCAATCTGTGATTGGTTTCCAATAATTTTATGAATTAGCTGTATTAACGCTTTTATACATCTTTATCCTGAATTATAATTTATAGCGTTTTCTGCTTACTGCCCTAGTGCGCACTAGTGCCGCACTCGCCGAGGTTTTGCGTTTTCTGCTTTCGGACTTTTTACAGAAAAATGTGTATTCGAGCCGACTAGCTACTAAAGGCAAGAAAGCGACACTGGCCCATGTAGTGAGTGCTTCATTTCCAGTGTACTTATTTTGGCGGACAAAATAACGCGGTTTGAAAACCACTGAATGACGGCACTGCCCGCGTTCGGTACGCACCGATTCTCTGTAAGCCGAAAACGCTGTTAGATGATTTATTAAAAAAATAACGTCCCTTGGATTCTTTGTTTTTATGTTCCAAATTATTAACATTTATTGTTTCAATGATTTTTTGGATATGATAACTAACTAATGTCATCATTTTCTAGTCTTTTACTACTAACTACATCACATCTTGAACTATTGTTCAATCGTATGATAATTTGGGCGATGTTTTTTTTCCCGTTCCTTATTCTGACAATGTAGTTAATTTTTGATTTCTAGTTACTAAATCAACTAAACCAAAAATGTTTAACAATAAGTTAGTTTTTATAGTATATTTAAATAAAATTCCGAGTACATTTTAAAGAAATAATACGGCAGACAAAAGACAAACAATTAAAATTAATACATGGGCATTATCATATATCACTTACCAATGAGGTTTTTACCAACAAAAAGTCATTCTTTACAAAAAGTTTTGGATAAGCTGAAAATACTATTTTTATTATTAAATCTTAAATTTACTTTAAAGGGCTCTAAAGAGAGTAATACCTCTCATTTTAATTTTAGAGAAAAATGTTTTTGGAAAAAGTAATTTTCAATCGAGAATTATGTCTATATACACTATATGACCTTAATACAAATGATTGTATAATTTTTTAAAAATAATTATTTTTATAATTATTTATGGTATATTTTTGACGTTTATTTATTTAAAAAATGTATTTCTAATTAATTATTTTTTTTTATATCAAATTTGGTGGTATTTATCCAATCAAATTGAACATGCATTCCAAATTAAATAATTTTCTAAATTTCTTAAATGAACTTAAATTACTAATATCAAGTTGAAATTATAAATTTAGATCAATTTTGTTATTAAATATATTTTTTTCTTATAACTTTTTTCTTTAAAGTCAATATTTAAGCTATTTTAACTAACTTTATTCTCTGTCAATTATAAAGATCTATATGTCATAATGTCTTTATGGATGGTAATGGTGTTGTTTTTAAGAGAGGCAACACTTTTATAAAGAATTACTTTTACTTGAAAAATTGATAATAAAAAAGTTATACCTATCTGGGCAGTAATACAAGGACATATGGTATATACCATAATTTGATTGAAAAAAAATAATTTAATAGAAATGCAAATATTTTTAAAGAAAAACCGTCAAAAATATATGAAAAATGATTAAAAAATTAAAAAAAAATTAAAATTAAAATTGTTTCTATTGAGCTAAAATTATGTACTTACACTTAATTCTCCATTACAAATTATTTTTTCCAATAACATTTTTCTCTAAAATTATAATTAGAGGTACTTCCCTCTCATTATACCTTCTGTTTTTCTTGTGGCTTGAGTGTCCTCTGTGGACAAATTACGAGTTGATAATGGAAAAGTGTTTTTATGTAATACAAAAATGTTTGTAAAGAATTACTTTTTTTTTGAAAAATGGATAATAGAAAAGTATTTCTCATATAAAGTTTAGATAGACTGAAAAACATAGGTCTGTCATTTGTAACACTGTAACGGTGGATTTTCACAAAAAATATGTCCATTTAAGTTGGGCTTGTATTTATTATCACCTTTGTGAAATCCACGTTAAGTGACTTCAATATAATTATTTTCATTATTTTTTTTTAAATGAATCCTAACAAAGTTCACCCCTAATATTCTTCCACAGATATCTAAGTCATTAAATACATCCAAAACGCAAAAAATATAAATTAATAACATATAATTAAATTTAGTTAGCGTGTGAATAATGATAATGCACAAACTAGTATCTACTTTGAAAATATTGCAGTGTAAAAATATGTACTCGTAAATCATTTCGAATAGGTGTTAACATTGTAGCTTTAATTCAATGAAATTGTCAAGATCCATGCGGAATATCTGCGTCTAATACTTACCAATTGTTTAATTTCTATAATTGGAAAGAAGGAATCACTACTAGAGTGCAATGAAAGTATAAAATGGCTAACTATTATTTGCTTTTATTTCTAATAAACTTTGTTACATATTTAATAGTTTTTTGTCAGAATAAAAAATAAATAAAACAACAACAATTGAAAACAGTAAAGAAATATGATTTCTGTGAGATATATCGAATTGACATCATGTTCTATGATTAATTAAGGCATAAATACTAAACTATTGTCATATCAGATTTTATTTTTGAGTTAAAATCGTGATAGGTACGATATCACAATAAGAACATGCTGGAGGTATACAAAGGAACATATGCGATGCACGTCGGGGTTGTTATTGCGAAGTACATTTTGATACAAAAATGTATGTTCAAAATTTGCATGTACTAAGAAAAAGGGTTTGGGTTTATATCTGATTTAAAATATAAGGATTGGTTTTAATTAGAAAAAAAAACTATTTTCTATATATAGTCTCCAGGTACTTTGGCCTGAATTACTGAACTTGGCTAGATAATTGATAAAAAAAATAATCTCGTGTTGAAATTGTGTATTGTAAAATATCATCATTATTCTACAAAAATATTTTTTTCTGATTTGCGTGTCAATTATATATTATATAAATTAAAAAACGATTTGATGTAATTGAGATGAATGGCTTACAAAATTATTAAAAGAAGATAGAAGAAATTTTTACTTTAGCTGAATAGGATAAGAAAACATGTTGCTGATGCGCAGTCTTTCAATAAATAACAAAACTTTCACATTTAAAATATATCACTAAACGAAACTACATTGAATATAATTTAAACAGGCATGAAGAGCATTGGCCGACGTCTGTGTCAAGTATCGAACGCAGGGCTTGACGTTATGTTAAGAACCTTAGCATTAGTGTTTGGTGACATTATCACAAATATTGTCTACAATTTATATCAAGTATAATATATTTGGTGTATTTGTTATGAGGTACCTTTTCATTGTTGATTCTCGCTTATTATAATTCAAAACTCGGACAGGCTTTACGTTCGTTACCTGATAGTTTACACCAGCAGTAATTGCAAACTTTTGCACTATAATTTTTGCATCAATATGTAATGAGATGAACGATTGTTAATGTATTCATCGGTCGCCGGGGTCGGGGATCTCGTGGTCCCCTACGAGATACAGGAATTGGAATGCAATTGCTAAAAGTGATATACCGAGAAGATCGCCCATTGAGGTGAGATAGGGAATGGCCGAGTTGTCCGGATCAATTTTCCGTTTCCACATCCAATGAATCATGATGTACGCTACATACAAAAGCGTGGCTACTTGCATCGAAGCTGCACACAAATACACGATTACGAATAATGAGCTTAATTGAGTGTCTCCGGTTTTCATGTAATCAATGGTATATATGAAGATCAGATGTCCTGGTATGACCATGGACATTAGGACCCTAGTAGTTTTGGCATGGGACCCTTTACCACAAAACCCGGTAACTGGCGATATAAAAATAACGGTATCTTCATCAGCGTTGGCATCTGAAGTTAATACACCCAATACTGATTGTTTGTGGAGAGCTGTTGAGATTCGACTAGCCTGAACAGCTACTAAGTTACCACCTACACCATTAATAACTGGTTGAAATACTGCAATACCTTCAAATCTAGACACCATAAAGTCTAATATTAAACCCCCCATCGAACTAATTAACATAGCTCCAACAACAGGAGTCCAACCGTTGTAGAGGACGTCTCTGGTCTGGAGATTCCGTTTGGCGATCCAAATCCAAAGTGGAATGACTAAAATATATGCGGCGATGATCAATGGAGCTAACCAATCATGCGTGCCTGCAAAACAAACACGTTCGTAATTGAAATCAAAGCAAAATATATGTCAATTTACCAATAGACTCATAAAGTAATGTTGCAATCCAGGACAACAGAGCAAGAGAGGTGATGTCTCCCAAGCTGGCGGCAATTGGAGTAGCAACATTATCTGGGTTAATGTGGCAGTGTCTTGATAAAACTATTACACCGGCTGTAATAAGGCCCAAAACTAAACTTGCTATTGAGACGGTTACTAGACTACTAGCACACAATAGATAAGCATGATCTAGTTCAACGTCGTTACTTTTGATAGCTCCCATGACCACAGCCACCACAGACCCCAAAAATCCAACCACAATAGCTTGACACTGAAAGATTTGAAGCAGTGAGTAAAAGAATGAGCAGGAAATTAGTAATATTAACCTGGATTAATGTTAGATTCCCTAGGATCATGCTAACTTGCTGCTTAGCGGTGTCCATATGACCCAAATTAGCTTGTGTGGACAATCGAGAAGCTAAAGTCATTTCTAGGTTTCCTTTTAGGCCTAATAACGCTGGAATTAATATGACCAATTCCGTAATTTCTTCAAACACAGGCCAATGCTGGAATGAATAAAAATTTGATGAAAAACTTTTGAAAGAGTTTTTGGTAATAATAATTACCTGTATCCTGTCTAGTACTAATCCCGCAAATACCATGCCAAAGCCAGCAATCAGAAATGGTATAAATACTTGTATGGCAATTGAAAAGTATGTTTCTTGATTTTGATCACTGACATCATCTACGGATATTTTCGCCTCAACGACCACATCTGGCAATCTTCCGTTATCATTATCACTATTTTCGTTAGATGGGCTGACTAAAGTTAATTCCATATCGCTTACTATTCCCGCATCGAAGGCACTTGAAGGGCTAGAACTTTCATTGGGTTTCGAAGAAGAGTTAATAAGGTTATGGCTCTCCATGACTTTAGATCCATAGCTTTCTTTTCTGTAATTTTAAAAAAATTCTCTCACTAAAGGTAATAATGTGTAACATTTTCGGGGCCGCGCTTAGCCGGACGTCACACACTGCATGTGTTTCCACTCGAGTGGCCACTTTATAAAGAAAAAGAACCTCGTGGACTGGCGGTTTTAGTGACGGTATTTAATTAAATATGTAATATACAAATTTTTACAAGGGGTCTCGAAATAATCTCGGCACGTGTTTAACTTAAAGTATAAAAATAATTACATACCAGGTTTATTAGATATATTCCCGATGGTGGGCTTCTTCAGTATTTTATTTAAAATGTTGAATAACGTTTTAGTTATTTAAACACACCAATAATTACAATTTAAAATAGGCTAAAAGCCTGGAGAACGTACTTGTGGCTACATCATGTGCACAACTAAAATGTTTTATCGATCGCGCGCCCGTACTTGCCGCGACGCATGACATTATTTTAGAACTATAGAACTCGGCTCGTGTTCGTAAATTTGGCGGCAAAATATTAGCAACAATCTTACATCATAGTACATCTATTGTCACGTTTCTTATTGAAGATAATCGCGAATTTCCTGTGCTCCTCTAGAAAGTAAGTCAGCCACTGGCCAATATGTGAAGGCGAAATGAATTTTACACGCCGAAATATTGTACCGTTTCATCTAATCCTAATTAACGCTGCGAGAAATTCTGTTGCCGAGAGCGATAACGGCGATTTCCAAAGGTTTGCACTTATTTTTTTCAACCGCAAATTTGCCCTGTAATGATACTCACATTGTGGTCATCTGCAAACCTTTTTATTCTTCACAGTCGATTTGAAATTGAATTC
The DNA here is from genome assembly GCA_932526585.2 of Philonthus cognatus. NCBI lineage: Eukaryota > Metazoa > Arthropoda > Insecta > Coleoptera > Staphylinidae > Philonthus > Philonthus cognatus. Next base: position 80,550,585 of record OW052243.1, read on the forward strand.
CCTTTTAGGCCTCATTTTTTCCACGAGCGCACATTAAATGAATAATCAGTAAAGCACGCACTCGAAACATTAAAGGGATTTTTAACAAAGCAATACGCACTATTCATAAAACAACTCCGCTCTCTTAAAGGTGAAAATTTGATCTTCCTATTTGACCGTTCTACTCCAAACTACTACATGCAATTGACCAGCAATAGCTACAACTTATTATAGTCCATTATGTTATTACGCCCTCGTACCGTCGTTTAAATGCGTGAAAATGGTCCATAGTTGATCTTGAAGACTTTAAATTAAAACCTTGATATAGTTTTACACCCTTCATATCATACCAACTTTACTAAATTATAATACATATAAGTTTCGTCATAAACCACAAGCGAATGCGTTAAGCGCCCAATTTTAAATCAATTTTCAATACTACTTGCGCGTTATAAAAGAAGTGAAAGAACAGCGCTTTTAACTTTCCCGGATATACAGGGATTCTTTTGTTTTAAGTATACATACCACCGATGTATACGTTGTAAATTTTTGGGCATTCATTGATTATATTGAACGCTTTTATTAATGTAAAGCTTCTAACGAGTGTTTCCACTCCTTCATTATTTAAATATCAAAACAACGAATTCCTGTAAATTTACCAAACGTTGTATTTATTTTAATATGTATACTTAAAATAAAAATTCGCTGTATGTATTTTCGGTTTTTTCTAACGTATAGGATAATATTGTGTAAACAAAAATCGGAAACTTTAGAGGAAATATTCATATTTTTGCCACGACCGGACCGATGTAAGGAATATACTTGTACAAAGAACTATATGCTGTCGTTAATTATTGAGCAAAGATGTTAAAATTTAACGTATTGATAAAAATAGTACTTTCTTGCATAGAATACTGTAATTGTCAAAAAAATATTATTTAAAATGAAAAAAATGTGATTTTAAAATTCACCTAAGTGTTTTCATTTAAAATTATAGTTAAATATGTTTCACCACGTGAAAGATAGGAAACTTAGAGAACCCCTATATCCCCCCCTGGCTACGACCTTGAGTATTAATAGTACTTGCATTAATAACAAACATATCTCTACGTCAACAATGTCTATAAAAAAATACACTTTATTTCTATATAATTTGCCAAGCAATCAATAATAATAGATGGCAGTATGCAGTGCACAATACTAACTTTAACATAATCACTTACAAGTGTTTATGGGGATTTCGGATTTCCGAAATATCTCGCTCTTTTCTTATAGTTCTACTTTTTGAAATACGGGATATGAAAATACAGTAGTAGTAAAAAACAACATTTATGAAATATTGAAATTTTTGTGTTTTATCACCTGCAACGAAGAAGTCTATTTTGCAGGATAGTAAATAGCCAGTATGCATAATATATAGCCTATGAATGTTTAAATGTTTGTGGATTCTGCATTGCAAAATTACTTAGAAATACACAAAACATTGTTGGCATAATTATTCTTGTTGGTCAATGCTATTTCAGCTAGGATTAGTTTACAGGGACGCAGCAAAGGGAGGTTGTTTTTTCGCAGGAAATCCAAGAAGCCCGATATGTATATGTTACGGAAAAAGTAGAATATCGGTAAATGTATACATTTTGCGGTAAATAAATACATATCCCAAATCGCTTGGTAAATATAGATAAAGCATCTAACGGTAAATGTACACATGTGATAACGTTGGTAAATGTATAATAAATAAACAAAAAAATGTGTTTTTATTTAAATAATTCAAATATTTCTTCTAACTTGACCTTGAAATGATTAAAACATGTGTATCTATACTTCTTGATTAAGCATGAAGTAAATTCGAAATTCGAAGCAAATAGAAATGTTGGTAGTTTTTATTGTACAAATTGATTACCATTTTAAAAAATTGTAACAAAAAATCGTAACGTATTTTAAGAAAATAGCATTTATGAAAAAGGTTTAGAGACCTCTGTCCTAAATAACCTAAGTTAGAAATTGAGGAAGATTTCAGCATACCCACCGCTATGTGCTGCTGACCTCTGACAAACTATAGAGAACGTCCCCAAGAGTGTATTGCTGCTAATGGTCGCCATCTTGAAGACTTTACTTAAAAAACCCAATGTCAATTAAACCGGCTTTATTGCTGTTCCTAAAAATGAAATCAAACTTCGTACATTTTTATACCCGCTCAAAACCGGTCAGTCGAACAAATGCTCTCCTAATTTAACACCAAATTAACTTACAAAAACTAACATTTGCCATTCGATAAGTCATGAAAAGAAAGTTATTACAGAATTTATAAAATATAAATCACAGTACTTTCCCTGACAAGCGACCATAAAAAACGTTTTCAACATTTTTAAAAAATCCCACAACTACCAGTTTTTATCAAAATAATTGAATGCGTGTGGTTTTGAATGTTTGAAATCGGCGTTTTTCACGCCTGGCGCATGAAGTAAATATTTCGAGTTTAGAAAAGCATGAACATTTGGATTGATCGCTACGCTTCGCATCGCGACCATCCAAATTACTTCATGCTTAATCAAGGAGTGGAAACACTCGTTAGAATAATATTTACGTCAATAAACATATAGCACTAAAAGAAGAAAATCAAACTAATTACTTAATATTATTTTAAATATACATCAATAAAAAAATCACATGTGTTAAAGATTAAACGAAAGTTGATTTTAATTTGTAAAGGGAGATAAAAGGCTTAAAATATTGAATAGAGATGTATCACTCACTGAGCAAAACACAAATAAATATCGTTATATCAACATTGTAGCAACATTAAACGTTATTTTAATGTTGATAAAACATTATTTAAATGTGTAAAGATTGATTATCTCTGAGCAAATCCGGTGGATTGTGTATTAATCTAATTTATTTCTAAAATTTTTATTTTTGGTACGTTATGGTTTCTTTTACTAAAATTTATGTCGATTAACCAATATAAATTTTTTTTATTGCTTTTTCTACTGTATTTTTAAAATATGACTTTTTAATTACTGCCAAAACTTACAACACAGAGTTTATACTCAATTTTGTTTTCTATTACCAGCAAATGAATTTAAGTCAAAATTTACAGATATTTTTAAGAAATGATTTAGTTTGATGTAAACTGTGAAAAAGATTAAATTAGACCAACAAAACATACAATTACAGAAGCTTTTAAAATAGATTTAAAGTTGAGACTTGCAAGAAGTAAAATGAACGCCATACTTTGATAGAATTAATAGATATTTTTTAGAGATGCATAGATTTTGTTTTAATGTGATACACAAATAAAAGTTGGCCGTTAAAAGTAACTTTACAAAATTTAAAATGTTAATGAATTGAAGTTGTCGTTTAGTAGAATCATAAAAAAATTAAAAATATATTTAGCACATCAAATTGATCAAGTTTATCAACAATAGAACAGATAATATTTAAATGAAAAAAAAAACAAAAATGATCACTATTAAGAAAACAAAACTAAAAGATATGTTAAAAAAACATAGCGATTGTATCAATGAAAAATATATATTTAGTTTAGTTGAATTAATCTAACACCTAAGATATTTATTGAAACAAAACTTAAAATCACTGTATTGGTATTTTCATGAGTATTAAATGTATGCTTCTTCTTATTACATAAAATAGTTGAACCGTAAAGTAATAAATAAAATACTCGCGTGAATTTTATCACAATTTTTAACTTAGGCTCAATCACTGATAAAAATCTGTTAAGAAATTTTAATTTAAAAAAAACGAAAAGTCCCAATAATTTAGCTATACGGATTGACGTATACTCAATGACATTAGAAGCGTAACACCCAGAAGGAGTTATTATTTTAACTTGATTTTTTGCCAGTATGGTAGTCTTACATCAAGAATAAAATGATTACATTTTCAAGAAATTTTATTGAAAAACAATCTAAAAAAAATTAATAATGTGTTTGGCGACCCCTTTGCTGTATACACTCCTGTAGACGTCTGGGCATCGACAAAATGAGATGGTCGATGTCTTCTTGAGGCATCTCGTTCCAAGCAACTTGAATTTCATCGATCAACTGTGCTAGAGTCTGTGGAGGATGGTGCAAAGAGAATATTCTTCTTCCCATGATATCCCACACATGTTCAATGGGATTTAAATCCGGCGAACGGGGCGGCCACGCCAAAACATTAACACCAGCTTCATTAAGAAAGTTCATAGTTCGACGAGCAATATGGGGACGTGCGTTATCTTGTTGAAAAAGTACGTCTGGGCGGCCATCTAAATAAGGCAACAAAGTCGGTCGTATGACGTCTTCAACATAACGCGCAGCTGTCATACTGCCTCGAATGAATACAAGAGGTGATCGACTACCATAAGCAATAGCCTCCCAAACCATTACTCCAGCAGTCCTGTGTACATGCCTCTCAATAGCAAACCTAAGATCAGGTTGTTCTCCACGGTAGCGTCGTACCCTTCTACGGCCATCATGCGTGCCTAGGCAAAATCATGATTCATCGCTGAATACGACATCGTGCCATTCTGCCTCCCAATGCTGCCGTTCTCTGCACCAGTCCAACCTTTGGCGACAGTGTCTCGCTGTTAAAGGAAGCACTAATCTTGGACGGTACGAAAGAAGCCCAAAGGATTGAATGCGGCGATATAAGGTTCGCATACTAACGGGCCTACCTTCTTCTCCAATCCATTGATCACCGATTTGACGCGTAGTAGCGAAACGGTCTCGCAGGGCTATTTGTCTTAGGACCTGATCGTAACCTCTAAAAATCGGTAGGACCCCCGACCGCTATGTAATGAATACATTTCTGCGGGGGATGGGCCCGAATTTCACGCCTTGTTATAACATCTAGCGTTCCGGAACCGAATGCAAAATAGGAAAGGGTCTTGAAAGGGAAATACTACCTGATGCCATTGACACACTTTTACTTATATGAGTTGTAATTACTACAATTAACTTAACATAAGTTAATAAATTCCTCATAGTAAGTTAATTATAACACATAATTCGTTTCATATAGAAAGAATATGAAAAAGGAAGTGAGCAACGAAAACAACAAAAATGCAGATTGCGGGTAATGAAAAGATATTGATTTAATAAAAAAATATATTAATTGTTCTAAAAACTAAAATTGGTAATAAAAAACAAATTAAATTGATTTTCATGAAAGAAAAGTCTACAAAAAAGAATACTTATGCACAAGGTGATTCAACATAAATGTCCACCCATGTCAAATTGAAGCTTTAAGCGAGTGTTTTCCACTCCTAGGCGAAGCATGAAGTAAAATTTCGATATTAAAAAATCCTGAAAATTCCCTTAGTGACCAAGCCAATTTAGGATTTTCTAAACTCGAAATTTGACTTCATGCGCCACGCTTATAAAATATTGTGAAATTAAAAATAAACTATTTATATTTCAAAATTAACAATATTTCAATACCTAGTAGAGACAATTGAAAGATTCTCATTGGGTTCTACGTAAATTATCGAAACTGGAAATTACACTAATAAATAATTCATTTAGGAAGGGCATGCAAATTTTGATAAATAATTAGTTATGTTTTAAATTAATTGCTTTTGCCGTACACTGAATGCAATAATAACAATATTCATATATACCTCCAGAATGAGTTACCTCTTCATCAATAATAATTTGTTTGTAGGGCAATACAGAGTCTCTACTTCTCTGTTTTATCACCTTAATGAATTTTAGTTTATCGATTTCATCTTCAGACGAAGGATGAATATGTGCACGTCCAATAATGATTACTTCTTCTTTCATTCTTAGGGTTCCCGAACACTCACTCTTTTGGCAATGGAAATATGTTGTCCCATTAATAACACATTTTTTTAAATAAATAAAGTTATTAAAAATATAAAATGTTTTGGCGTTATCTCGTATAATTTCCATGTTTCTGCGACAAACTCTCGATAAGGACTGAAGATCTTCTTAATATTAGTCAAAAAGTAATTTCAATATTTTTCAAAATGTAATAAAATTTCCAGTTGTAGTTAGTATCATAAAACGATTTGCAACGAGGAGAAGGGCCGAGATTAGGTATCTGGGAAAGTACGTACATGTGTTCTCACCAAATAAAGAAAAGTTTTTTCAGTTTTGGTTTAAAAAGCAATAAAATATCCAGTTGTACCAATAAATAGTTTACAATGAGGATACGGCGGCCGAGTTAAAGTTTGTCTGGGAAAATATGTAGATATATTTACACCAAATATTCTTATACAAAATTTAAAAGGCAATAAATTACCCGGTTGTAGATAATACCATAAAATTGTTAACATTGAAGAAACGGATGGATTAATAAATAAAGCTAAACATTTTGAAAATACAAAATATATATTCAATACATAACAATGTAATCAATGAAACAAGCCGTATACTTACCGTTACTTGCCGTATGCAAGTATAGCGTTTTTTTTTCACAGCTGTCATTCCCGTAAATATTAATATTTTTGAAATCCCGTATGTGGTTTATTAGTCTCTTTCATGTAGTTCGAGGAATTATTTTTCTTTTTCACATTACAGAAAATTTACAAACGAGCATTTTCCTCTCCCAGGCGAAGCATGAAGTAAAATTTCGAGTTTAGAAAAGCCCAGAGAATTTGGCGTGGTAGTGCAGTGCAGCGGAGCGTATAAAACGACGATTTCAAGTAAAGTTCATTTGTTCACAATATTTCAGTTATTTCAGCGTTTAATACGCTCGGCTGCGCATGAAGTAAAATTTCGAGTTTAGAAAAGCCCGAATTTGGCTCGGCCGGTCCGCTGCGCTGCCCGACCTCGCAAAATTCTCTGGGCTTTTAGAACAATTCAAATATTTTTTTATTAAATCAATATCTTTTCATTACCCGTAATCTGCATTTTTGTTGTTTTCGTTGCTCACTTCCTTTTTCATTTTCTTTATATTAGGTTTTAAATATGAAACGAATTATGTGTTATATTTAACTTACTATGAGGAATTTATTAACTTATGTTAAGTTAATTGTAGTAATTACAATTCATATAAGTAAAAGTGTGTCAATGGCATCAGGTAGTATTTCCCTTTCAAGACCCTTTCCTATTTTGCATTCGGTTCCGGAACGCCAGATGTTATAATAAGGCGTGAAATTCGGGCCCATCCCCCGCAGAAATGCATCCATTACATAGCGGTCGGGGGTCCTACCGATTTTTAGAGGTTACGATCTGGTCGCTTTGTCTTAAGCGCCGATCTTGACGTTCTGTGGTACGCCTTGGTTGACCAATTGGTCTTCTTCTTGCTCCTCTACCTTCTTCTGTCCATACCTGATACACACGTATTACAGTTGCTGCAGTGGAATCAATACGGCGCACAGTGGTCGATTTTCAAATTTAGCCGAACATTTCGCGAAAAATAAAGTATTTAGAAAAACGAATATTTGTGTAAATATCACTAGTATAATGACCCATTGGTGCGCAGGTAAAAGCATAATCCCCTCAACCCTCTTTCCTGGTAATTATCGGTACCCAAAGTACACCCTATTGAGACACCGATCATTAGTTGTTTGTACGCTCTTAAACGCATAAGTTTTAAATATTTAGTTTTCAGTTGTGTGAAGTGAAATTTTTAAAACAACGATGGATATACATTCTACTGGTATGTATTTATCATTTGTGTTTATTTGTTTTTTTATATTTTTATGCAACAATAATAAATAATGACATAAATTACTCATACAATTTTTCATTGTAAATTAAAATTTCTTAAGTATGATAGAGAAAAAGTATATTCCGTACGCAGCGGTACGCATTGGGATTTTTTTCAGTTATAGAGCAACTATTTAACTTATCATATAAACAAAAATTATATGCAGCCACGTGCAACCATTCAAGTAATAATTTTTTTTCAGGCCGCGTAACCGTTCGCCGAAGCGCTCTCTTCAATGTTTGGCGTATGGAGCGCACGGTGGAAGAGAAAAACAGCGCCGTTCAAAAATATATTTTTGATTTAATGAACTTTAATGTTCAAGACCAAAATGAAAATATAAATATATTAAAAGATCAAATACGTTCTTTTACGTCATCTTTAAATTCTAAGTGGCAAAAAGTATTTAGAGTATGTTCCCGATTTGAAAATAATTATGCAGAGTGGCTAAACGAAACACAGACATTTTCTTTGAGTGATACAATCGATGAACCTGTACCTGGACCATCTTCGAGAGGGCCGTACAAATCATTTAGTGATTTATCAAATTTTTCGAAAAAAAGAAAAGTTAGGCCATTGATGGAAAATTATTCCGAAGAGGAAATTGCGTTCGCCACTCAGGTTAATTTTCGAGCATCTGGAAAGAGGGATAGTGCAGAAATAGTGAACGAGGTTACAACAAATTCACCAACAAGAGGTTCCAGTATTAAGCAGGCTTGGAAATCACCCCAACAAAAAGTTCAAAAATATACACCAGAAGAAGCCTTGGCGTTATATATCGACGGAAGATTTACAAAGCATTCCTATAAATTGATACAATTTGGAGCTAAGGTACGTAATGCAAATATTTACCCAAGCTATGATAGTATTTTGAAAGCAAAAAAAGCATGTTATCCCGCAGAAGTTAGTATATCATACACTGAAACTGCTGCAGAAGTTACTTTGCAAGCCTTGGTCGACCATACTAGTCAAAGATTATTCATTTCTCTGGGAAATTTGAGTTCATTTGATGAAATTGGAAACGAGTTTAAAATTATGTACAAATGGGGCTGTGATGGTAGTTCAGGTCACTCATTATATAAGCAAAAATTCGCTAATGAGTCCGAAAGTGATGAATATATATTTTCTGCGTGCTTAGTGCCTCTTCAAATAATATCAATAAAATATGATAATATTTTATGGCAAAATCCGAAACCATCCTCAACTAGATTTTGTAGACCAATTAAGATTATGTTTGAAAAGGAGTCTAAAGAAATTATAAAACTTGTGGTAAATGATATTGAAAATCAAATTGAAACCATTTTACCAACGAATGTAGAGTTAAACAATATACAAATTATAATTAATCATAGTTTTCAAATGACTATGATTAATGGCAAGACTTATAGCACAGTTACAGACACTTCAACTCAAACGTGTGCTATATGTGGAGCTACCCCTAAAATAATGAATCAATTAGAAAAAGTAAAAAATTTACCGAAAATTGAAAAATACTATGATTATGGTATTTCTTCTTTACATGCTTGGATTCGTTCATTAGAATGCATGCTGCATATAGCATATCGTCTCGATATCAAAAAATAGCAAGTTCGAGATATCAATGAAAAAAAAAACATTAGAAATTACAAAATTAAAAATTCAAAAGGAATTAAAATCTAAATTAGGATTATTAGTTGATGTGGTAAAACCTAATTTCGGAACAACAAATGATGGTAATACCGCAAGTCGTTTCTTTGAAGAATATAAGACAACATCAAAAATTACAGGGTTAGACGAAAATTTTTTAAAAAGAATTAAAATAATTTTGCAAGTCATTTCTTGCGGAGAAGCTACAAATATAGAAGCGTTTCGTTTGTATTTGGATGAAACAGCAAAAAAATATATCGAATTATATCCATGGTATTACATGCCCACCTCTTTGCATAAAATTTTAATTCATGGTGCGGATATAATTCAATCAGCAACATTGCCAATTGGGATGTTATCCGAAGAGGCACTAGAAGCTCGCAATAAAGATTTAAAGAAATACCGAGAACATCACACTCGAAAATTTTCCCGCTTACAAACCATCACAGACCTATTTCATACATTGTTATATTCTTCTGATCCATATATTTCAACTATATCAAAAAGAAATCATGTATCAAGATCTGCTATAATTAAAACATTTGACGATGAGGCTGTTAAATTGGTACACATTTCAAATAATTTTGATTTATCAGATAATTCAAACTCCGACAGTGATACTGAATAGTTTGGTGTAAATGTGTATTTGCATTATGTACCTAATATTCTGGTTTCAATTGAACATGTGTATATATATTTATGTGTATATAGTGTTTCCATGTATAATATGTATATATAATATATTTGTGTAAATAATGTTGTAAATATATAGTTTTCTAATAATAGAAACATTCTCTAATGCAATTAATTGGATTACCCTTAAACACAAAATAAAATTAAAAAAAAACAATTTGTTTTTTGTTATTTTCATACAAGTCTACAAAATTCGCTAAGACGTTTTATATTTTCGCACAGAATTTCGGGGGGTTCAAACCCCCATATTCCCCACCCCCCTAGCTACGGCCTTGTGTTTCTAGTATAAAATAAACATGTAATCTTTATAGGAACCATTCCAAGTAAAATAATCTCATATTTTGTTACAAAATTTTAAATTATTTTGAAATATGAGAGTGTTTTCTATATAAATCAGATGGGGGGGGGGGTTGTTTAAAACTTTTTATTATTTTTTTTTATTTTGCGAAGAATGGCTCATTATATTTGTTTAAAATATTAAAAAAAAAGATTTTTTTTACAAAAAAATCTTTGATTAGGGGTTGGTAGTGGGGTGGAAAATGTGTCCATAACATAAATGACAATTAAATACTTAATTGAAAAAATATTTCTTTCTATTAGACAGAATTAAAAAAAAACAAAACAAATAATAACGAAATGTTCAGTTAAATTTGAAAATCGACCACTGTGCGGCGGGCAATTTCGCGATAGGACATACCGACATCTCGATAAGCAACAACTCGACCCCGGTCAAAATCGCTCAAATGGTGATATTGTGGATGTCTTCGGACTCGAGGCATTTTATTTAAGCTTAACACACTCAACGGAAACACGAAAACTAAAAACATCTGTACTAAACAGCTCATATAAATAATTTTATCAAAAAAGAAAAAGTGAAATATTTTTTTTTCACAATAAATATAAAAGGCACAAGGTTGAAATTGTTATCAATGTATGCTTTAAATATAGTCACTCTGTTGCTAAAATATAAATTCAAAAAAATCATTCCTTCTTGGTGTTACGCTTCTAATGTCATTGAGTATATTTTAATTTTCTGTAAAATAGGTCAAATGCATGCAAATCTTACAAAATCTAGAGAATTTTATTCAACAATCGCTTCATTTTCACAATTGTTAAAACAAAATATTCGCCTAATAATCATCTATTTGTTTAACCTAATTTTAATTTCGGTTTTAGGAGTAAATAAAAGTCATTAAATATGTGTTAAATAAATACTTATATTATTTAATGATTTATCTTTAACTAGGGCTTTCCATCCCTAGTTAAGCATGAAGTAATATTTTGAGTTTAGAAAAGCCTGATAATTTGGTTTGGTCGCTCCGCGAAGCGAAGTGCCCAATCTAAATTTAAGTTTGAATTGCCTTCGATGTAAAGTTTTTCATACTTTCATAGAACTCGTAGTCCGATAGATTTTTTATATCTCTTACTTGCTTTATCCCATTCCTCAATGTTCATCTTTTTTTGTCTTATGTTGGGGCTGCCCTTTTTAAAGAACGAAAAGCTTTAAAGCCGCATGTTTATCAAACAGTTATATTAATTTATTATTAAAAAGTGGTAATTGTTCAGTTATATCATCAACATTGTATATTTCATGACAGTTTAATTTATATAAATCTTTGAGAAAACGACATATTTTTAAAAATTCGTGTGTTGATTATTTTAGGTTAAGTTTGAAGTATTTCTATAGAGCATTGACAAAAAACCAATGCATGATCAGATGTATCAATAATGTCGGAAACACCACAATAACGAATGAAAAGTTGTCAGTAAATAATCAATAAATCTAATAGATGCTCGGATGTTGGAGTAATTCAAGTTAGCTCACTTATTATTTGTTTAAGAGATACATAATCAGAATAAAGGCTGCATATCAGTTAGAGCAATGCACGGGCCGATTTTTCTGGGCCCGGCCCGTTCCGCTAGTCAATTTTACGAGCCCGGTCCGGCCCGGTCATGAAATAATTGACTTAAGTCCAGCCCGGCCCGGATAAATATTAGAACAACCCCGACCCTACCCGGTCACTATTTTATTGTGAATAGTTTAAAATTTGTACAGAGTTTTAAAACACTAATTTATATAGATTTCTTGTAAATACTAGTTTGTAGATATATAGATACTCGTTTATAGATATAATTTTAAAACAAAGATAAAAACAAACTTTAAACAAATCAGTCAGGTCTGGCCCGGCTCGGCCCTTATTATTTTGGATGGGAGGCGCGGCTCGGCCAGCTTGAGATAATTGAAGGCTAGGCCCGGCCTGTGCAAAGCTGTAATATCAATAACGTTATTTTTTCAAATGAGTTCAGAAATTCTTTACACTCTCTTCTAGGAAGACGTTATACTACTTCAGCAGCAAAATACTTATGGTTTATAATAATTTATACCTATGGGATGGATAAGTGCTCGATTTATGGATGTGAATCAGTATGCATAATCGAACAATCAAACATATTTTTCTTATAAAATGCGACTCCACCTTTGGGGGTCGTTTTTTATAAGATTGAAACCATTGTTTAAAAATATGCGCTAAGAGTTAATAACCACTTCCGCATTTTAACTAAAAACTTTTCAGAGATTGTAATAATTATATCCTGAGATTGTAATACAGGCATTCACTTTCAGATTTTGGCAAATCAAAAATGTTAGTGAAATGAAAATACGTGTTGAGGTACCTTAGTCGATTAAGACTATTTAAGAAAAATAGGTCTAAGTGTCAACCCCTAGAGATTTTGTGGTCAAGTTTCATTTCAAAATCTCTTTTAAACTCTTTTATCTTTTTAACTTTCACTTATGTTTGAGAATGACTATTAAAAAACTATAGTCATAAGTTACAGTGGTTAAATGTATTTTATATACAAGTGTATTTAAGCTTTTTATTACAATCTCATTATCTAAAAAGCTTTTGGTCAAAATCCGGAAGTGGTTATTCACTCTTAGGGTATTTTCTTGATACTTTGTTGAATACCGACCATATCGGAAAATGATTGAAATAATTGAGAATGAAGAAATAAAAAAATATATTGTTTATACACTTTTACCGTAGTACTCTTACTGTTTGAGAAAATTTGAATTTTGTATTTAATGTCGGTTATGTCAAAGTAAATATTGACTAATCTCTCATATGCAAGTTGTAGATAATAAAAAATTGAATACTTTTTTCTATATAAACTTGTCTATTGTAGCTCTCTTGACTGGGAAAGTACTGTGATGGGCACATTACTATTTTTTACTTCCGGTCATTGAATTTTATACAAAGGTAATTAAATGATTAAATACCTCAAATATCCATTTTAGTTTTGGACTAATTGTGGAAATGCCAAAATAAAATGCTTCTATTTATGTTTAACTCAGGTTTATATAATATCCCGAATAAAATTGACGAAATATTTGATGCGAATAGCATTTATTGTACATATTACGTATATATGAAATTCAACTTTTATGTTAGTCTATGCATACGAATTGTATTTGAAAATCTGTCTGGTGACTGCATATTTTTATTGTCACAGTGCTTTGTTACAATTATACAGTAAAATAAATCAAAGAACTCCGTTTTTTAGACTAAATACGAAATGGAATTTCATAAACAATAAATTTAAGTATAATCAATTTATACCACAACAACACTGAAGCCAAAACTCTATGGCTCACCATTCATTAAAAACACGGCAATGATTTAAAAAATCTGACTTGGCATACAATCAAATCTGACATTCATGTACATTATTTATTAATATTATACAAAATTTAAATACTTACCGAAGTGTGTAGTTGTAATCCACATTAGGTTTCTTTTTTTCGCGTGAAACGCGAAGCGGCATTACGATTAAGAGAGAAACAACTGAATTTTACACGGTGTCTAAACAAGCACCGATAAAATTGTGAATATATTAAAATATTAAATTGCTGTCCTCCAAAATTCCCATTTTGCAGACGTTTAAGCATAATTATTTATTTTAAGTCAGGAAACGTACAATAAATAAAAGTAAACTAATGACTAATGCCCACTTGCACCGAGTAATCCTTGGATTAAGTCAAATTTCGAGAATATAAAAATGTTTTAAATTTGTAAGAAATCCCAAACATGTCTCCTTCACCAAACTGTAAATCTGTAAAATAGAATTATTGTGTTTTTAAGAAGTACTTATCAGTGATAGACACTGATAAAAGCTAATCAGCTGTGGTGCAAGAGGGTAATAAGAAGAAGAAGAACAAGTCAGGAAACGTTCAAAATTATTTACATGTAAGGCAACTGCGGCCCGCGACTTCCATGAGTACATTTTGATTAAATGTCATATTTTTATATTTTATAACGATTTTTTTGTTGAAGTTTATGAAAACGGTTTTAAAATTAGTTGGATCCTGGCACACTTGATAATGTAGAATTGTATATGTAGCCCGAGCATTGAATTGTGTAAACAAACAAAAAAAAAACAGCAATAAAATGGTTAATATCGCAGCATATTGCAAATAAAATTATGTATACAGAATTACACAGTATTTAAGAAACCATTAATTTACTCAATTTCTTAAGAAAGAAGAAATTCATTTTCTTTGCAAAAAGTTATGCCTGTCTTAAAAAAATAATATTTTACCCACTTATACATCTTATCAATACAAAAAAAAGTAGTAATAAACAAAGATGCGAAAATCAACCGTATTTGAGTTAGATCCTAATTACTTACGCTGTGTAGGAGTGCATTCTCGTATTTAGTATTTATCACGTCTAATGTAAGTAGATAAAACTAACCTTTACAAAAACTTGATAGGCTATAATTGAAAGTCACGGGATATTTCAAAATATCAAATAATATTTTAATTTTGATTTGAAATAATTATGAGTATTTTTATATTGAATTAAATTCTATTCACTTTGAATAATTTCTGAGCATTTCGAACTTTTGTAATTATTTACTAGGCTATATTTTACATAATTTAAGCTTTTCCAATTGGTTCGTCGAAGTTTAGTAACACAGAAATAATGCACAGGAATTTGTTTTCGTTCTAAACTTGAAGTGAGAAATAACATCAACTCTATTTATTTTAAGTCATAAATTTTACAATAAAGGAAATTGCAAACAAAGTTCCTGATTGATCGTCTAACAAGGGTTTCCACTCCCAGATTAAGCATGAAGTAAAATTTCAAGTTTAGGAAAGCCTGAAAATTTGGATTTGTTGTTGGATTGTTGTTGGGGCGCGACGCGCTTAGCTCGCGCGCCCTAGCAAATCCAAATTTTAATTCTTTTTTAAACTCGAAATTTTACTTCATACGCCAAGCGTATAAAGCACTAACTTCAAATGAAATCTTTAACTAATTGGTTAGAGTCAAATAAATTTAGTATGTTAAAACTTACTTACTTTTCCACGCTTTGTCCAAATTTGTAATAAAAAATAGGGGTTCGCATTTAGATTTAAAATTTACCGCCTGCCTTAAGACTAAAAGAACATTTAAGGTCATATAAGTTGAAACAAGACAAATCAACATTCTC
Organism: Philonthus cognatus; assembly: GCA_932526585.2. Lineage (NCBI taxonomy): Eukaryota > Metazoa > Arthropoda > Insecta > Coleoptera > Staphylinidae > Philonthus > Philonthus cognatus. The sequence continues at coordinate 80,566,047 of OW052243.1, forward strand.
TCATCACTTACTAGAAGAAAAACATACTTTCGGTAGAAATGTATATTCGGATTTACATTACTATATACAGTCTGTTTGATTTATTGTGACACAGCACATATGTCCGTTATTAGTACAGATAGAAAAAAAAGTTAAAGACAATAGTTTTAGTATTTTTCATGATCTATTCAGTAGCATTGTCAGAAAAACAATTGAAAATCAAATAAACACGTGATAGCTTCATTTTCTTTAATGGAACACCCTGTATATTTTGTTTATTTCAAATAGGTAATAACCTTAGCTTTATAATGTTACCACATAAGTACCCCTTCATTATACAAATAACGCGACAATTGCAAATAAATGAAATTTATCAGTTGCCATGGATAACAATTGACATAAAACAATTTGTTAACGCTTTAATGTCAAAGTGGTGTAGTAACTTCCCGTCTTGCGTGTTGTTGATTCAAATCTTTAGAGATGGGTGATAATTACTATTCTAATGATGAAAAAATGGATATGCTAAAGGTCTTCGTTAGATGCAACGATAATTCTAGAGAAGCTAGTATCACTTATGGAAACATGTATCCAGAAAGAAGACAACCACATTATTGCACTTTTGCAAGACTTGAACAAAATTTACGGAGAAATGGGTGTTTTAATAATAAATTACGAAGGAGAAGACAAGAAAGAGAAGATAATAATGAAGTATTGATATTGGCCTATTTTAGAGCACATCCACGTAATTCAATACGCGAAGCAGTGGCTGACTTAGGAAAAAGTATGCATAAAATATTTTCTATTCTGAGAAAACATAAAATGAGACCATATAAAATTAAGTTAGTACAAGGTTTAAGAGATGGTGATTCTAACAGGAGGAGTATTCTGTAATTGGCTTAGCAACAATCAACATTTATTAAATTTAATTCTTTGGAGTGATGAATCAAATTTCAACAACAACGGAATCTCCAACCGAAAAAACGACCATTACTGGGATACTGAGAATCCACGTCAAATTTGAGAATGCAGATTCCAACAAAGATTTGCAGTTAATGTGTGGCTTGGTGTGTTAGGTGATACCATAATAGGACCATTTTTTTTATCAAGGAACGTTGAATGCGGAGCGATATGCCAACTTTCTTACGATAGAATTTGAAGATTATTTAGATGATATCCCCCTAGAAATACGTCGAGATATGTGGTTCCAACAAGATGGAGCTCCTCCCCATAACGCAAGAAATGTCAAAGATATTTTGGAAAGAAAGTTTGGTGTGAAATTAATTGCAAATGGTGGCCCCATAAACTGGCCAGCAAGATCGCCAGATCTGTCTATTTTAGATTTTTTTATTTGGGGATTTTTAAAGCAAAAATTTTATGTTACTCGTCCAGAAAATCTAGACGATCTGAAAAATCGTATTCGTATGGCATGTGGCCAAATAACACCTCGGATGTTGCAAAAAGCACGACGAAATTTAATGAAGAGATGTGAAGAATGTATTGCAAACAACGGACGTCACTTTGAACAGACACTTTAAATAGTTATTCATGTCAACTGATAAATTTCATTTATTGGCATGTTATTTCTATAATAAAGGGGTACTTATGTGGTATCATTATAAGGCTAATATTAATGCCTATTTGAAATAAACAAAATATACAGGGTGTTCCATTAAAGAAAATGAAACTAATAGCTTTCACGTGTTTATTTGATTTTCAACTGTTTTTCTGACATTACGATTGAATAGATCATAAAAAATACTAAAACTTTTGTCTTTAACTTTTTTTTCTATCTGTACTAATAACGGACATATGTGCTGTGTCACAATAAATCAAACAGACTGTATACAGGGTGTCTACGCTAAACCGTTCGTTAAGGGTTTTAGGGGTTGCCGTTGGACTAAAAGTTTGAAAAAAATTACCTTTATATCCCTTCCGGTTCCACCGGAAGTAGCACCAAATTTGTTATTTTGAATTGAACACCCTGTATATTAGTAATTTTTTGAGTTCCTCGTTTAAATTGCAACATATTTTATTCGAACATATGTACACTTATCTCTTATAGATTTCAAGAAAAAAAAAATATTTCTAAAATTCTGACCTCTAAAAGGCATCTTGAAATCTGATGTAACTTCTCTTAAGAATAAGATAAAAATATGATTTATATCTCTACTTGTACCTAGAGGATGCCTCTATGAGTGAATTAATTGGAAACTGTCAATTTTCACAATAAGTGTTCTTAAAATGTCAATATCTAAGTGCCCTCTTCAATATCTAGTAATTCAATTTTTTTAAATGGAATGACCCAATTTTTATCACGTGGTATGATTGGGGAAAAATTTCCTACAAAAAAGTATTATACAGCTATACTCCTAAAGCAAGTAGTTTTCGAATTATTTCGAAAATTCGTTTTTCGTCGCATTTATGCAGGGTATAATGCGCGCATAAGTCGCAATTGAATTTTAGTAGGCCAGTAGTATGCTTTTGTTTTGTCGCGATTGTATTGCAAAATGTCAAATAATAAAAAGAATAAGTACAAAGTTAAATAGAAATCAACAAAATGAATGATTACACTGGTCTGCAAAAAAAATTTTTTTTTCGAGCCCTGACACCATTCCTGCTGATTCTTATGTAAAATGACCTCCTGAATCCGAATATGACCTCCGTTTTCTCCCCCACCTATTTTTATCACTTTTCGATAATTTGGAGGGATGAAAAGGATTATTTTAGTCTTTACATTTCTTCTGAGGGGCTAGAGAGGTGAAAAGTTCCAAAACATGAACATTTGTAGTAAGGAGGTAGATTTAGGGGGGGGATTTGCCCCCTTAAATTGTAAAAAAATCATTAAAAATGATCAATTTTTTCCGTTTTTTTCGCAGTTTCTTCACTTATTTTCTACATATTCCAGCTTCCATTCCCCCTCATCCTCCCCCAAACACCCCCAAATAATAAAAATATATTGCAACAATATATAGCAACAATAATAAAAATATATAGCAACAATAATAAAAATATATAGCAACAGTTCGGAAGACTCACTGTACCACGCTGGCGCTCTCAATACTCCCCCCGTTTCCCCCATCCATTGGAGGGGTGAAAAGGATTATTTTAGCTGTAAAGAATAATAAATAAAAAGTAAAATAATAAATGTAAAATAATAAATGTAAAGAACCTTCATTTGGTGCTTGCTTTCGTTTTGTACCCTGAGGTAGAAGTTTCTCGTATCAAAAACCAGCAGTACTCTGCTAACATGCTCGCATTCCACTTCCCCGAAACTCTCCTCTCGAACTTAGAGATGTCTTGATGAAACCGTTCCCCGTGTTCATCCGAAACTGCTCCTAAATTTTCAGGGAAGAAGTCCAGGTGTGAGTGAAGGAAATGCACTTTAAGAGACATGTTACACCCCATGGCCTTGTACGCTGACAGCAATTCCTCGACATGAGCGACATAATCATCACTTTTGTTGTTACCCAAAAAGTTCTCACACACGTTTTGGAATGCAATCCAAGCTCGTTTTTCTTTTCGATTCAGGTGTTCAATAAACGTCGAATCTTGGAAAAGTTGTCTATTCTGGGGGCCCACGAAAACTCCTTCCTTGATTTTAGCCTCACTAAGACGAGGGAATTTAGTTTTCAAAAATTGAAATGCATCACCGGTCTTGTCCATTGCTTTCACAAACTGTTTGATCAATCCGAGTTTGATGTGCAAAGGCGGCAAGTAAATATTTTCCTTCGGGACCAGAGGATCGTGAGCGACGTTTTTCTGACCGGAAGTAAAACTTTCTCGCAGAGGCCAGTTCCGTACGATGTAATGTTTGTCTCGGGCTCGGCTGTCCCATTCGCATAGGAAGCAGCAGTATTTTGTGAAGCCCGATTGCAGGCCCATGAGTAGAGCAACAACTTTTAAGTCAGCGCAAAGTTTCCAATTATAATCATGGTATTTGATTTTATCAATGATCCGGCTGATGTTTTCGTACGTCTCCTTCATATCCACAGAGTATGCAACCGGGAGTGATGGTAACTCATTCCCATTGGCCAATAGGACAACTTTCAAGCTTGTCTTTGATGAGTCTATAAACAGTCTCCATTTGTCTGGGTCACATGGCATCTTCAGTTCTATCATCAATGCATTTGAATTAGAGCAGAACACTAAGCCTTCATCTGCCGAAAAAAGTAATTTCAGGGTTGACTGCCTAGTCCTGTAAGAAGAGATTTTTACACCCTTTTCTAAGAGATTCCACTGCTGAAGTCGAGATCCAAGAAGTTGAGACTTACTCTTAGGTAACTCCAAATCCCTGACGAGATCATTCAATTTCGACTGAGTAACGAGGTGAGGTTTTCGATGAGCTGAATCAGCAGAACACTCTTCATCATCGGTGAACGTATCATAAGATGGTCCAGGCTGTGGCTCAAAGTCCTTCAAATCCGTTTCTGGCTCTAGAGTATAGGTTTTTGGGGGCACTGGGATTGGCAAAGATTCGTTGTGAGGAACTGGTCTTAGAGCTGAAGGGATATTAGGATACTGAATTGTATGCTTACTTTTGCTAGATAACCCGACGGTGGAAGTCATACAAAAGTAACAATCTGTGAGATGACAGCGAGGTTCGCGCCAAACCATGGGCACAGCAAATAGCATTGATTTACGGGTACCTTTGAGCCATTTGGTCAAGCTACTGTAACAAGTAGTGCAGCAAACTGTTGGAGCCCAATTCTTGTCCTGATCGCCAACTTGGCAATCAAAGTAAAATTTATAAGCAGTTTTAAGAAGCGGAGAAAGGGGTTTTCGTTGCGCTTTTAAAGTCAATTCCCCGCAAACATAGCAGAAGCTATCGGGATAATTTTTACACTCGCGTGGCATAATTAAACAGTAAATAAATGCTCGATATTAATCACAACTCACACTCACGTATTGTAATTCACTTGGATAAAGCCGGAATTAAAAAATTTCTACCGTTATACACAATTTAAACAACTTGGAAACACAGAATCCCCGCCTAGAGCACCGACAAGTTGACTCTACGATCGCTAGAGATGTACTGAGGGAAGATAAGGATTACAGTGCAGGTCTATAGTGACAAGAGCAATGCAAGTTTAAACCTGTCAAAGCATTAAAATTCCTGGGCAAACCTGTGCGCGCGAGTTATTGAGAGCGCCAGCGTGGTACAGTGAATCTTCCGAACTGTTGCTATATATTTTTATTATTGTTGCTATATATTTTTATTGTTTGGGGGAGGATGAGGGGGATGGAAGCTGCAATATGTAGAAAATAAGTGAAAAAACTGCGAAAAAAACGGAAAAATCGATCATTTTTAAGGATTTTTTTACAATTTAAGGGGGCAAATCCCCCCCCCAAATCTACCACCTTGCTACAAATGTTCATGTTGTGGAACTTTTCGCCTCTCTAGCCCCTCAGAAGAAACGTAAAGGCTAAAATAATCCTTTTCATCCCTCCAAATTATCGAAAAGTGATAAAAATAGGTGGGGGGGCCTCCCCCGAAAACGGTGGATGATGGGGGAAAACAGGGGTCATATTCGGATTCAGGAGGTCATTTTACATAAGAATCAGCAGGAATGGTGTCAGGGCCGATTTTCATGCCGACCAGTGTTACACAAATCAACAAATTATCAATTTAATCTTTATACATGGCAACTGCCAATTGAACAAAATTTGATTCCAATCTTCTAAATCTTGTTTTATTCATCGGCGGCAAATTTGGATACGTTTCATTAAATATTCTACGTGTTCAAGTAACAATTCTATCGCAGTTGCCATGTATAAAGAATACATTGATAATTTGTTGATGGGTGTATTTTATTCATTTTGTTAATTTCTGTATAACTTTGTACTAATTGTTTTTATTATTTGACATTTCGCATTACATACGTGACAAAACAAAAGCATTACTTCTTGCGTACTAAAATTCAGTTATAACCCTTTGAAGTCATTAGAGATTCACAAACCAAAGCTCAATCCGAGAATTACCCTAACAAACGATTAGACTGAACTCATGTACCCTTCTCCCCTCTTTTTGACACGTTTCTACCTGATTTCTAGTTTTTAAGTATATATAAGAACCTCGCTGTTAATTTTAAGTACTTGGTTTGATAATGGCGCGCTGACGAATAGAAACTAGTCACCTTAAAAATAAAAAAGTGAATACACAAAATGAATTAGTGTTATTAAATTAAATAGTTAAAATGTTTTACAAAGTAACCGCCCACACCACAAAATATTTAATCTGTAACACCGTTGCGTGGTACAAAATGTCACGTTACAGTGTTCCGCAACGGGGAAAGGCTCTAGTCGATACGAGTCTTTAGTGGGTACCAGCGGCGGCTCGCAGCCTAACTTCAGGGTAGGGCAGAGACTGACTTTGTTGTGCAACTCCTTGTATTTATAAAGCGCGATTCCAACCTCAAATTTTGTGTGCCTTGGCGCTGTGGCCTACCCTGAAGTTAGGCTGCGAGCCGTCGCTGGTGGGTGCAGGGAAGCGTCGCATAACAACGTGTCCAATTTGGCCACGATGCCAAGCAACGAAGCAGATCTGAAAGTTGGCTGTTTTTCGCCGTGGCATCAAAGAAATTGTTGCGTTAAATTCTCTTTAAACCAACCAACAAATAAAAATGAAAGGAGAAATGACAAGAAATTAGAAATGAAAAGACTTGGATTAAAACGAATGTCTTAGGCCATCTATAGAGATTAGTTTTAATCCAAGTCCTTTCATTTCTAATTTCTCCTTTCATTTTTATTTGTTAGTTGGTTTGTAGAGAATTTGACCTAAATGCTACATATACTTTGATAGAGCGTTGGAACACATCAATTAAAATAAGATTTTAAATATTTCATTGTAAAATTGAATATCCGGAGGTGTATTTGCACAGGAAGTAGTTGTTTCAATGGGTATTTAATTTTATAATTATTTAAAGTGTGCAAACTATAAGAAGCGTAAGTTTATTTTTCGAATTAAAATATTTTTGAATTGAAATTATTCTTATAGAATAATATTTATGATCCTTTTTGTACTTATGCAATACTATAATTCGAGAATTATTTTCATTACACTTACCTTGATTTCGAAAGTAACAATTCCAAAGTGGCCATATTAGTCGATTCCTTTGCATCAGGTGGTGTGCAAAGAATAAATTTATCGGAATCAGTGTTCATTACTATTACACACTTTCTTTACTTGAATATTTAATATTTATTTGAAGTTTGATGTGTCATTAAAAATTAATATCAAATTACTTTTGGGCCTAGGACGAAAATAATTTAAATTTTTGTACATTTAAAAATGTTGTACATTGAAACTATTTAGTATTGTGCACAAATGTCCTTCTTTTTTTTTTACTAATAACTATAAAAATATGGTGTCTTGTTGGAGTAAAAAACTATTTATGTCAATTATTTTTCTGCTTCGCTAGCCAACTAAACCAAATGTTCAGGCTTTTCTAAACTCAAAATTTTACTTCAGGCTCAATCAAGGAGTGAAAACATTTGACAGAAATAAATTTCAATGAAATAATTCAGCAGATTAAATACATTTTTACAAACAAAAACAGTGTAACATAACTTCTAAAAAACTTTAAATTTAATTAGAGAGAAGTTGGAACACATGAAAATCTGATTTGCCAACAAAATTTTAATTTTGGTTGAAAATTAAAGCAACTAAATGAATTATTTTCATGGAGACATTCGAATTTATAAGGTCTACTTCTGTATATGTTTATATTAATCGTCATTGTAGTTTCTATTAATAAGTGTTTCGAAGAAAAGCCTCATATTTTTTGTATTTGAAACTGGCGACCCCCAAAAATGTTCTCGTGGCTTACAGTTTGCGCACCATTAGTCTATTTATGTCAATTATTTTTCTGCTTCGCTAGTCAACTAAACCAAATGTTCAGGCTTTTCTAAACTCAAAATTTTACTTCAGGCTCAATTAAGGAGTGAAAACATTTGACAGAAATAAATTTCAATGAAATAATTCAGCAGATTAAATACATTTTTACAAACAAAAACGTTACACTGTTTTTGTTTGTAAAAATGTATTTAATCTGCTGAATTATTTCATTGAAATTTATTTCTGTCAAATGTTTTCACTCCTTGATTGAGCCTGAAGTAAAATTTTGAGTTTAGAAAAGCCTGAACATTTGGTTTAGTTGGCTAGCGAAGCAGAAAAATAATTGACATAAATAGACTAATGGTGCGCAAAACTGTAAGCCACGAGAACATTTTTGGGGGTCGCCAGTTTCAATGAAACTTCTAAAAAATTAGACGGTTCAAATTATAATATAATAAACAATATATCATTTTTAAAAGAGACGCTTGTGTTTTCGTTTAAATAAATACAGATTAACCCTTAACTTTAAATGTTAATGCAATTTATAGATTATAGAGAAATAAATGAGCTTTGACAAAATCTTTGAAATATTTGAATCGAATAGCTGTAAATAAAATCAGATATGATCAAACCTAACTTTATTAATTATATAAGTGCAAAAAATTGTGTTTTCTTTAAATCAAATTTAAAAAAAATACAGAAATCTTAAAATACTATAAATTCGGTATATTTTAGTCAATTTTGAGCGTCTCCAATTTAATTCAGTACTTCGATTTTCGTTTCTATTATGTAAAAACCTATAAACTTGGTTTTTACATAATAGAAACGAAAATCGAAGTACTGAATTAAATTGGAGACGCTCAAAATTGACTAAAATATACCGAATTTATAATATTGCCAACAATTTGTGTTTTCTTTAAAACAAACTTCAAAAAAATCTTAGAAACCATACATTTGGATAATTTTTATAGTGATTATTGAGAAATGAATAAACTGTGCAAGATCGACTACCCAATCCGTGCCAGTGATCAAGTCGCTTGATCTTTTGTGTTCAATCTTTTCTAGTGATGCGAATAGTCGATATACTCACTAGTAAATTAAACGATATTAGTATGTAGTATCAAATTAGTAGCGATTATTAGCACTGAGGAGTAATAGAGATACGCTAATTGAGAAATGTTTTGTAAGACTTTTTTTGCATTCGATAGTGTTAATGGATTTAGTGTGGATCGATTTGATTTGTTCCTTTTTGCTCTTCACTTACAATCAGTCGACATTTCCATTATAAAAATATCTTACCTCAAAATGATCGATTATTCCCATCACTTAACTTTTGATCGATACATCAATTGATCAAAAAATAAATAAAGGGAAATATATGGGCTATGTAACAAAAGCAAAAGACTACAATCTGAAGGTCTACTTCTACATAAATAACGGAGGTTTGACTTTTTTTACCTGTTTTTTTATATCAAATCATTTTAATTTATGTTCATCGTCACAGGACCCCTAATAATCCCTAGAGTCCATAGGCAGTTGTCATTCGACACTAGGTCCATAATTAAACACAAAAATTACACAATACTAAATTTAAGAATTTGACAATAAACTTTAATTGGGCATTATAATACAATTTAACAATATATATAAATAAACGATAAAATAAATACAAATAACTCATAAATTACATATGTATATTTAAGTATATAATCTCATATAGGAATTTATTTTTATATTTATTTATAAAATAGCACCTCTGGAATAACAGTGAGAAAATATACTAGTGTGATTTTAAATTTCACTGCAACAGTAAACAAGAAATCTTTGGTAAATTTAATAATTTATACAGTTCAATCATAACATATGGCCCCAAGGCCATAAAATACTTGATCGACGTAAGCTAATCTCCCACATCACTATCCCTATCACCTATCATAAAGAGTATTTGGAATGCAATGCCCAAAAGTAGTGTACCTAAAAAATCACCGATTGCCGTTAAATATGGAATCGCTGAATTATCTGGATCAACACCCACTTTCCACATCCACACAATCATCACTTGTGCTATATATAACAATAAGAACACTTGTAACAATGCTGCAGATAAATAAACTAACATAAATATGGGAGTGAATGATGTATGGCCGGCTTGCAAGTAACTTATAGTATAAGAAAAAATTAAATGTCCTGGCACTACCATTAGCATCAACATCCGAGCCGTGGCCGCATGTTGTGTTGCAGTGTAATCACAAAATGCAGCACAAGGACTCAAACAAATGTTCATCCCTGATGGCAATCTCCCCAATACAGCCTTCGAGTGTAATTCTGTAGAAATTCTGCTAGCCTGTACAGCAGCTAAATTTCCACCAATACCATTAATGACTAGTTGAAACACAGCAACTCCTTTATACTGCGACACTGTATAATCCAAAATTAAACCGCCTATACTACTGATAACCATGGCAATGATTACAGGAGACCAGCCTGAATCTAAAACCTTTCTGCTATACTCGTTTTTTGTTGCTAGCCAACCCCAAAGTGGCACAAATATTATGGCAACTACAATTATAGAAACTGACAGCCAAGGCATGCTGTCCATACTATTGTACAAAACCGATGCGAAGTACGACAGTAGAGCTAAAGTTGTTAAATCTCCTAAACTAGCTGCTATGGGCGTGGCTACATTATCCGGATTTATATGAAAATGTCTTGAAAATAATATAACACCCACCATAACTAAACCTAACAAAAAACTGGCCATAAAAGCAGTACCCACACTGCTAGCACATAATAAAAGGGCATGTCTTATATCAAATTTCCCAGCCGGAACCCAACCAAAAATGACAGCTGCTATTGAGGCCAAAAACCCTACAACTATCGCTTGGCACTGTATTAGCGATAAATTTCCCAAAATCAAACTCCACTGTTGGTTTCTGGTATCTAAATGTCCTAAATTTGCGTGTGTTGATAAACGGGATGCTAGAGTCATTTCAAGATTTCCTTTTAAACCCAATAGGGCTGGGACTAATATATACACTTCAGACACATCTTTGTAAACTGGCCAATGTTGCACTAAATCCAGAAGTAAACTAGCTGCTACCATTCCGAATCCAGCCAAAAGAAACGGAATGAACATTTGCACTGACGTGGCCCATATTGATTCCTTGTTGGTGAAAAGCACTTTTGGTTCTTCTCGTAAGCTGTTAGATAACAGCATGCATTTATCTGAATCTTCTTGAACGTCTTCCTGAAATACAAAAAAACCTGTATTTTTTTAACATGCATTGGATACCGGCTTACAGCCCATCAACTAGTAGCCTTTATATATTTTGTTTGTTAATATATTTTGGACATTACAACTCATTCACACGCATCTATGGCCCCCGGTCGAGATAAGAACTCAGGCTATCCGCGATGGTTGATTAGTAAGACCACCACCGCCCCACTTGCCTTTTTATTGGCTATATATTTTTTTTCTAAAGTGTAATTAATGGCCACACCTATAAAATTGTTAACCAGACACAGTAATTATGAATTAATTATTTGAAGATAGATAGAAGAAGATGTTGCAGGAAACGAATAGAGAGAGATTGGAATGTGAGGCGGTGGAGAGAGTGGTGAAGTATGAAATGAAATTATGCGGAGTAGAAGAGGAGAGATTGGGGAGAATAGTATGGGAGGCGTGCATGAAAGTAGAAGGGGGGAGGTGGAGGGAAGAGAGAAGGAGAATGTATGAAAGGGGAGGACTGGCAGAGAGGAAGGTACAGGAATGGTTGGGTAGAGGGGTGAAGGTGGCGGCGTGGATGAGAGAAAAGATGAAGGAGGTGGAAGCGCAGGAGAGACAGGGACGGATAGACAAAAGTGAATATAATGATATGTTTGGGAGATGGCAAGTATATGGGAGGGTGCCGAGATACATGAGTGAGGATGGGTGGAACAGGGATGAAAGGGTGATAATGGCGAGGGCAAGGTGTGGGTCTGGGGAGAGGGGAAGGAAGAGATGGATGGGGGAAGAATATATGAGATGTAGGTTATGTGAATGGGGGAAGGATACGTGGAGGCACTTGGCGGAGGAGTGTGAGGGTGTGAGTGAGGAATGGGTGGGAGTGAAAGGGAATAGAAGGGTGACAGAATGGATGAGGGAGGACGGAGCTAGGGTAAAGACGCTGGAGAAAGTGGGACGGGAGAAAGAGGGCAAGATGTGATATAGTGTCGACATTGTAAATAACTGTAGGATATGCCAATAAAAGTCTTTTTTTTTTTTTTTTATTTGAAGATAATTTAATTTATAGAAGTATCGACAAAATAAATATTTAATGAATGGATGATTGGATGAAATATTAAGTGTAGGGGTAGGTAAAAGAAATAGGCGTGGGTTCTTAAAGGATAAGGTTCAATAGATCAGAATAATGAAAAGGCTGTAATTGATAGAATGTTTAAAAATAAGGAAAACCACCTGGAGGTGGCATTGTTTAGTTCAGCAGATGAATAGTCTGCTTGGGATCAACCAAACTCATTTTTTTATCTTGTTGTGACTTTTCCAAATATATGGAAACTGTATATCTTTCTGTTTCTTTTTATTTTTATGTATTGAAACTCTAAAGCATACTGATGAGAGATAAATCTCAAAACGTATCTATAGATGGCTTAAGACTTTTACTTTAAAATACATTCAGTTTTTTAAAATTCCTATTTGTTTGTTAGTTTGGTTTGAAAATAATATGACCAGATGTTACAATTTGCATATAATTTATGCATAGAAACAGTCAACCTGTCATGTAACCATGGCCCTCACATCATAACTAAGGCCCCCAGTTGAGGACAGCTTAATACCAAATAATAGACAGCTGATATGTCATTTTTGCGTAGCCGCCTTGCAAGGGTAGATTGTGCAGTGTGGCCGAGCTATATCCTCCCTCTACTCACTATGTTACCCACTACCCGCCTGTAGGGTGTGTGGCCTTAGGTTTTGAGTCAAATCACAAAGACTTACCCATTTCTAATTTGCAGAAATGGTTATTATAAGAAAAAAATGTTTTTTAATATACCATTTAAAAGAAACATACAACAAAAAACTACAAATATATTTGATTAATTAACCACATTAATGCTCATTAACCATTCGTTAAGATTGTCAGCCAAAATTATTTCCCGATATTTTTATTAAATTAAATATTATAATGAACATTCATTCTATAACACAAACAGGGAATTTTTCTTTCATGCTTAATCAAGGAGTGGAAACACTTGTTTGAAAGTTTAAAACAAACGCTTTAAAAAAAAGCAATGATGGCCTGAAATTTTACAGCACATACATCGGAATATGTATACTTGAAAGAAAAATTCCCTGTATGGTCTTGGCTAATTGATATATTTTCCATAATTTTTGGTAGGTCAACAGCAAAGAAAATACGCCACTTTCATTTTCAAAACTATAATCTTCTACCCACCATGGGTGAAATAAAATAAAAATCTATAAATCGATATAATAATCAATAACTTTTTTTCTGGCTATGCCCTTGGAATATACAATTATCAGCAAAAACAATTCAGTTGAGTGCAAAGCATGAATATAAATTGTTTCAAGCTTTCTCATAAGTCAGTGATTTTAATATTGTTTTTACAAAAAAATATTCTAAAAACAACATAGAGAATGATTCCCTGAATATCTGAGTATACTAATTAAATAAAAAATAAATATATTAAATACAAAACAATATAATAATTATTATATTTGTTAAACATCAATAATTTATTTACTAATGAATCAGTTCGATATTTGAGGGCCACATTGTTTATTCTAATCTAAGGTAGATTTCAAAATGGAAGACACATCTCTCATTTTCAGATTATTTATAAGGCAGGTCATACCACAAGATCTAATAGATTTTCATTAGATTTTGTGATTTGAGTTCTTAATAGTACTATTAAGAGCGGGTACCGATTCGATCTCTGTTAGATGCTCTTTAATTGTTACTCAATTTCCTCTGGAATATTTCCTTTCTCTGCATTGTATCTTGTAGCACTACTGATTATATGATTTTCATTTTGCAGGATTGCTAAATTGAGAATTTGCTTTCTATTTATTATAAAATCTTGTCTTCGCATCTACAAGGACGCTTTGACGTGGTTTTTTTGTGGTACATTAATGACATCAACTACCTTTTTATCAATTTTGTTCTAAGGTTTTACAGTTCTTACAATACATTTGATCTTAAATATATACATCAATCAAAATATTTGGATAGATATTCACTATCAGATTTATAATACCATTACTTTGATTGAACATTTTATAAGTTGATGAAATCCTAGTAAATAAATGAACTTATAAAAATCACACATACTGGTTAAAATTGGAATATTTAACTAAAATTTTAAAATTGATAAAAACTTTAAATAAGTAATCCTACTAAAACGATCGAAATCATGAGACAGAAAAATGTTCAGTTGATCATTGAAAAATTATTGAAAATTGAAGAAATCAACGAAATAGACATAAAAAGGCGAATATTTTTAAAATATTAATTATAGGTCTATGTTGTATTTTTGCGAGTCTGTATATTTACTATTTTTTTCATAATTATATTAACTAAACTTGACTCACCTATCATTACTTCTAGTTAGAAATAAATAAATTAGATCCGAGAGAATTGGATTTCATGAAAATTACTATAATTTATATTACTTTTATAAAAATTGATCGAAATCTTTAATAATATAAGGACATTTTCTTTTAAGTATACATATTTCAATTACAGTGTGTATGCTGTAATCTTCAGATATCTGTTGTTTTTTTTTTAGAGTTCATTTTGAAGCTTTAAACAAGTGTTTTCCACTCTATACTAAAGCAGAGCAACCTAACCAAACTCAGGCTTTTCTAAATACGAAAATTTGACTTCATGCGCTGCGCTTAGAAAACACTGAAACATTGTGAGGTTCACAATATGCCTTTAAAGAAGTATGCTGAGGACGTATATTTCGAACTTCAGTTAACCCTTTTGCTATGCAGTTTGAATTCAAATGCGTGCCCCGTGTACGGTGCTCGAAAACACAATGTGTATCCGTACGTATTTTGTACCACAGGCTCATACCAGCATATACTGTCTGTAAACATTTCATAGGCTTGCATTACATTTTCTTTGAGGAAAATGCAAGTAACAAAACAAACAAAAGTTGGCCATGGATTTTTTTTTAATTATATTGTATACTGCTCAATAAAGAGGTACACAAATTTCGTGCTCACTCCATTCACGATTTACAGACTTTTGAAAACTAACTCTCTTCGCACATGGAGCACATAAAAGTAAAAGTATAAATACACTTCCTAAAAAAGATTCTGCGGGCGCCCATGGCTGATCCAAAAGCAATTTCTTTGATAATTCAGAATAAAGGTAATAACTGTTATTTAATTTAAAATGTTTCTGGTTAATAGAAAGAAATTAATCTACGACCTCACAAAAAAAGCTTAATTCATGCATCGATTAATATGCGTAAAACTCTACTTTTCAGCACTAGTGTTAAAACGACCAATGCATTTTAAATTGGAGTTACATTTGTAAACACTTTTATCTATACTTTTTAGCACTAGTGCTTAAATAGCTAGTGCATTTGAAATGGGGCTTCCTTCTTCAAACAGTTTTATTATCTGTCATTTATGACAGTTCATGGGCCACTGAAAAAACATTCGTGCATCTATCAAAAATCTAAAGTGAAATAATTGTTGCAGAATATTACCTAAATAACTATTTAAAATGTTGTGTAAAAAATTATAATTATTTAATAAAATATTGATATATCAGTAAGTGACTTGAAAATTACACGGGTCCATAAAGGGTTAATTTACCATATACATACATATTCATTAAACCAAAAACCTAGGTCGATAGCCAGTACTAACTCTTTAAGAGTTCAGTAAAGTGTATTATTGCCATTAATTCTTAAATAAGTACAAAATTTGTTATCTACATCCCAAAATTATTTTATGATAAAATCCAAAAATATTAAATTTTAACCTTCAAATAGTTGTGCTATAATCTGTTACATGAGTAGTCGTGCCTATCTTACAGACCGGATATTTTGTTTAGTAGTATTAGCAATAAAAATATGACAATCTAATCAACACAAGAAAAGTTAGCTAATAAAATACTGATTAATGATTTTTAAATATTTTTTTTTGATTATTTAATCTTTATTAAAATTAAATCCAAATGGGTTTAAATGAAATATGACCATTCAAAAACAAATCGGTAAAAAAAATTTTTTTTTTTGTGATAGTTGAGACCTATTGTATATATAAACCTAATAAAAGGTGATCCAAGTAGAGATACTTTTTTCAATAGCCTTTTTTTGACAGATCACGTGTGAGTCGTGTCATGCTGTCATGTTATTTTTGTTTAGTATTGTTTGGCATTTCATAATAAAAATAAACAACGGTTTGGTGTGGTTTGTGGGCCGGTGAAATCATCGGTCCATATTTCTTTAAAAATGATGCCGGTGCGAACGTAACCGTCAATGGTGACCGTTATCGTGCCATGATAACCGACTATTTGTTGCCTGAAATTGAAGCTCGTAATCTCGGCGACATTTGGTTTCAGCAAAACTTCCCACTTCCCACACATCGCATCAATCTATGGATTTATTGAGAGAACATTTCGGTGAGCACATAATTTCACGTTTTGGGCCAGTCGATTGGCCACCAAGATCGTGTGATATCACACCGTTAGACTTTTTCCTGTGGGGATATGTAAAGTCTAAAGTTTATGCGAACAAACCCGTCTTCTGATAAACATGTTTTTGGCACACTTGGCAAATAGCTGTCAAGCGCACATATATACATTTTTACAAGTTAACACGAAAATATCATTTTCCTGTTTTTTTTTCAGTCACAATATATACATCTATCATGATGACTGCTTCCTGACGATCAAGGCCGTACCTAGAAAAATATTTCGGGGAGGGGGGTTACTGATAAAAATATTGTTCTTGCTCTTTTACGGCCACTTTTACATACAAAAATTTTACATTTTGAAAATTTCGGGGTACGGCCTTGCTAAAGATTATCTTCTTATGCTTTTTAATAACTGTTCGCATTGCAATACTCATGGTTACAATACAGATTTATAGGCATATTTTAGAAAGATACTTAGTGTAGAAATAGTGAGCACGTTATACATCATTAGTAATATTAAAAAATGTATTAGCCTGGACTTAGAGACCATGCACGGCTACTGGAAGGTTAATATACTTACAGGATCCATGTGTGCGGTCATATTTTGTTTCTTGCGCTTTCCTTTATTTCTTCTACGAGTACTATTTTGTTTCGTATTGTATACGGGCATTGTAGAGATATCTAAAAAGGAAATGAAAAACAATGCACATTTATTATCAATTATTAGTAAACTATGAATCAGATAACATTACAACATATTTAATCAGATCTGATTCTACAGCATGCAGGTAGAATTTTAATAGATAAAAAAATAGGAAAAAAGTAATCACAATTCTAACCTCGTTCTCATATTTTAACAGAAATATTTAACACATCCAGTCAACAAACTACGAAAATCTCTGGTAAGAAGATTCGGTGCTTTATCAGCTGTGTTTGGGCCACGGAATATTAATGAGATTTTCGTGTTTGACACATTAACTTTTAAATGTCGGCTGGCTGAGTGGCAACGATAAACACAATTAGCGGTTTTACATATCTCGAAGATGATCGAGAGGCTGTTAGTTCAACGATTCATGCACAGGCGGCTCTGATAATGTGCGATTAGGATTTTTTTATGTTTTGTGTGAACATTTTGAGGTTATTGTTTTTATGATGATGATTATTTATTTATCCGCCATAGGCAACTTATCTTACCTCTTTATTATAACGGTGTTGATAGATAGAGTGGACAGGTTACGCACTTATTTTCTGAGCCGATAAAGTAGACAATGATAGATTAAAATTGATTCTTAATAGAAGATGCCATTTGCTTCTCTTTGAATTTTCTTGGTCACAGTTTGTTTACTTGATAAAAACAATGTACATTGTTATAAAATGTGCGCAAAGAGTATTGCCTTTATTACACTAAAAAATACGATTACAGGTTCCATCAATATCAATATGCAAATAATTTAGGAGAATACACTAGTTCCAATAGATGTCGCACTTATGTCGATTAGTGATATTATTTGAATTTAGAACATTACCCTAATTCTATAAGCAAAAAATTTGACAATCGAAATAATACTCAATGTGAAATGCCAATGTCTTTACTTTAAATCAGTGTTTTATGCGCCTGGTTTTTATGCGCCTAGTGTATGCAATACAAGTTTGAGTTTAGAAATTTTACTTCATGCTTAATCAAGGAGTGAAGACATTCGTTATACAATAATTAATAGCTTATTCTGCCATTATTTTAAAAGCATTGTGAAGAGTTTGTCCTAAATTAAAAAAAAAATGTTTATACAGTGAATTTTTCTTTTAAGTATACATAGTCCGTTGATTTTTGTTGAATTTTTAAGAATTCTTTGTTTTAAAAATAGTTTTTAATTTTTAGCTTCTAACTAGTGCTCACAATCCTTAGAAAAGCCTGAAAATTTGCCCAAATTTTCAGGATTTTCTAAACTCGAAATATTACTTCATGCGCCACGCGTACAAAACACTGATTTAATGTGAGGTTTGAAATAAACTACTCAAGTTTGATCTCACGTTAATAAATATTACGAATGGTTATTTCATGTAACCAAATCTTCAAAAGTGTAAGCACCTAGAGCAACCCAGCAAACACACATATAATACACAGGGTGTACAAAATAATGTAACGGCTCGTTATCTCGGTTTGTGATAAGTTTAGAAAAAAGTGTTTTAAATAAAACTTATAGCTACTAACTTAATCTATTACTTGACAATATTTTTTAATATACAGGGTGATTCATTTTCCTGATAGATATCAAACTTACCTTTTTTAATGAAACACCCTGTATATTTCATTGGTATTCGATAGTATGTTAATAGAAAAGGTCGCCAGTGAAAACCGCATGTTTTTAAGTTGGTCCGTTCAAAAGTTACATATTAATGAAAACATACTTTATTGACAAGGTCTACAATGTTATAATAAAATATTGAACTGTTTTATTAAAGCAGGTGTTCAAAATACCTTCTCCCTTTAATTTGACTCTATCCCATTGCATTTTACAGTGTGCCACTTCCTGATTAATATTTTTGCAGTTTCTTCTATAATTTAAATTTTAATGTAGTCCCGTAGATTCTTGTGCGATCGCCATAACCTTTCATCATTAAAATTGTAGTATTTTTGAGTTGGGTAAGTATACATTTTTATATTTTGGAAAAAACCCAACAATAACAGATAACTTAATAATAACTAATATCAATAACAATAGTTTAAACATTTTGAGACTTCTACACTTGATTATAATAGATATTTTATTTTTGTTCGTACTTTTTCTTGTAACTTTTGGTCCAAGTAACTTAAAATCAGGTGGTTTTTACTAGTATGTTTAAGAAAATGTAAATTTCTTACGTATCTAATAAATGAATCATCCTGTATATCAACAATTATTATTTATTAATAGCTTAAATTAGTAGTTACAAGTTTTATTTAAAACATTTTTTTCTAAACTTATCATAAAGCGAGATATAAAGCCATTACATTACTTTTTGTACACCCTGTATGTAAATAATATGTAAAAACATATACTTATTATACCGTGTGTCCCCGGATTACTGCCCGGGTAGGAAAAACTCTTTAATTACCCATTTTTCGACAAAAATTGATTCTTTAGAAAGAGTTTTGGATGACTCAAAAACAACATTTTCATTATCAAATCCTAGTTTGACCCCAGAGGGCACTTAAAAATTAGGAAAAACAAAACGTATGATAAGAGAGAAGTACCACTATTTATATTTTTAGGCAAAAATATTACTGGAAAAAGTAATTTGTAATCGAGAATTAAGTCTAAATACAAAATTTTGTCTTGATAGAAACAATTTTATTTTTTAGAAATTATTTATTTTTTTAATGTTTTTTTTAATATATTTACTAACATTTATTCATTCAAAATAATTGCATTTCCATTAAATTACCTCTATTTAATCAAGTTATGGTATATATCATGTGTCCCCGGATAAATGACTAGATAGGTATACGTTTTTTATTATCAATTTTTCAACAAAAAGTAATTCTTTATAAAACTGTTTAAAATAAAATTGTTTCTATTAACACGTTGACTGCTAACCAAATTTGGGGTCTATCGTTAGAATCTGATGAGTATTTTTCATGATGTGCCATATTTTTGGTTTCCAAATGTTAAAATAAATGTTACTTATGTTGTATAAATTGTCAGTATATAAATATTTATATGAAACGCGGATCCGCGGCGTGCGCACATGACAAGTATTGTTTTCCAATGTGCTGATTGACGCGAATATGTGTCACAATTATTAGTGCATTGTTTGGGTAAGGTTTTATTCATACAATGTGTTTATGTAATTATATTTATTACAACAAAAGAAAACATTATTTTATATAAGTAAAAAATGGGTAACAAATTAATAGAACGTATATAAATGCGTAGAAAATTAAGAACTAAATATTTTATTGTCTTCGTTGAAGCATTCGCCTACACAGAAACCAGGCATCTTAGGGCATTGTTCACAGTGAAATACTGTATCTTTGCCTATTTTTCTTTCACTACAGTATCTACAAAGAGAAAGAGCTTTGTTTCCCCTTTTTCATTAGTATTTTTTAATTTTATTAGTGAATGCATGCTTACTTTACTTGTTGACGCTTTGTTTGTTTGTGCTTCTTCTATTCTTAAAAGCTCTCATACAATACTCAAGCGATAATCATACAAATTCATTTTCTTTGTTGAATATTCGTTGTACAAATAGTGGGAATTTAGTAGCATTATTTGAAGAAAAAACAATTCCTACTTTCTTATACCAACGGAACGTTTTGCGGCTACATGGATACCGAATCGATTGTATTTTAAAATCGGTAGAGGCTTCAATTTCTCTTGATTGCTTTTATTCCAACACATGGTAATTTCATTGGGAAATTTAGTGCTTATGTATAAGACATCCCTTTTATCTTTCCACTTATCGACCATTACTCCATTTTTGTATTTGCACTTAGATTCTTCTTTAGTGTATTTGGCCGCTGTGACTTCTTTTGGATTACTTTGATGGTCAGATCGTGAAGTACCAATACAATAAGTTTGTGTTTGTAGAAGTTCTTCGGCAGGCGCGAATCTGTTGTAAAAGTTATTTAAATATAACGAGTGACCACAATTCAATCTATCTTTGATTAGGTGTTTTACAACTTTTGATGCATGTCCTTTCCCTCCTATTTCATCTAAATCTCCAGTGTAAACTGTTATATTCACAACTAGTCCATCTGGACTATTTTTTATATACTACACCATAGACTCATTAAGTGATAACTCTTTCCCTGCTTGAAAAATTCTCAGCATTTTGGAGTTGAAAAAATCTATCACCGGTCTAATTTTACATAGTCGATCAGGGTTGGTCTCACCCGCCCTAGGATTAGGAGCGAAGTGCAAGCAACGTAGGGTTAATAGAAAACGGTCCCTACTCATGAAGTCAGAAAAGCATCTTAGTCCAAGAAATGGATCCTTTTTTCAATAAGTAATTATCCTATTTAATTAGATGGTGCCCATGTGTAACAAGAGTCCTAAAAATGTTCGTAACTCTGGTAATGTCACATCCTTTCACGAAGTAATTCTGGACTTATCAGGAACGCCGCCCAAAAAAAGTTCCCTTGCATATAAGTTTGTCTGTCCTATAAGATTTAAAATATTGTCAATAACGAGCAAATAAAAAAAGTCAATAGGATTTTCATCTTCTGGCAAGGCGACAAGTAACGCTTTCCTTTTTGTAAAAACAAATTTTTCTAATATGTTTGTATCTTGCCATTCCATAACCGGCGCAACTGCACTTATAATATCTTCATAATTTTCAGCGTCTAAAGTAAATAAAAAATAAAATTTAAAATTTTACCTTGCAGTGGGCAGCGATAACTATCCTCCTCGAACGAGCTATCGGGATCGCAATTTTTATCCAAGTCGCTTTCATTTTCACAAAGCAAAGCCTCCAACTCTTCATCAGTTAATTTTTTGGGGTTTATAACTTGTAATTTAGGTTTCTTTGCCCGAGATGGCCCCGGTTTACTAGTCGCTATATTGTACATTAAAAACTAGAAACATCCTAAAAAATTAGAACTGAATTTTAAATGAAGTATCAGTTACACTTACCTACGTGCGCGTCACATATAAAGGCCCTAATGTAAATGCTAACTTTACACTGGCAATATGTAACCTCCGCTTCACTTAACGCGAATCCGCGTCAAGCGCACTTGTGTGATGAACATATGGACGCGGATACGCGTCAGCCGCAGTCAACGTGTTAAGTTCATATTTTGTATGTAAACATAATTTTCAATTATAAATTACTTTTTCAAATAACATCTTTTTCTAAAATTATAATTAGAGGTATTGTCTTATGACTATTTTAGTTTTTCATAATTTTTAAGCGCCCTCTATAGTAAATATAAAATTTGACAGTTAAAATAGTGTTTTCAAGTCATCCAAAACTTTTTGTAAAAAATTACGTTTTGTCGAAAAATAGACAGTAAAAAAGTTTTTCCTATCTGTGCAGTAATCCGGGGACACACGGTAAATAGTTAATGTAAATTTTATTACATGATATATACATAATAATTATTATGTCTATACTATATAAGAATTATTATACAGGGATACTTTCACATATTTCATATAAACATTTGTAAAATTAATAAACATGTGATTAAACCTAAGCAGTATATTTTGAACTTCACTTTAAATCAGTGTTTTACATGCGTGGCATATGAAGTAAAATTTCGAGTTTAGAATAGCCTAAATTTAGATTTAGACGCTACGCGTCAAAATCCAAAGGTTCAGGCTTTGCTAAACTCGAAATCTTACTTCATCCTTAATCTGGGATTGAAAACACTCGTTAGATGCTTCAAATTGAATGTTTTTAATATAACAACAATTGTCTGATATATATAACTCTAAATTACATTCGATTTCCTATTCACGGATGCCGCAGATATAAAAGTAAATCACGAATTTAAAAGTACCTACCCAGCAAACACACATATATATATATGTAAATAATATGTAAAAATAGAGACTTAATATACAGGGTGTCCCATTTTAAAGTACCAAGTGGAATATCTTCAGAATCATGCACCGAATGAAAAAATGTTTCAAATAAAAGTTTATTAATTTAGAGGGGGGCATCCAATTCTGTAAGAAAATTCAACGCCCCACCTCCAGGGGAGGCTGGGGAGGAGGTAGCTTTAAAATCTTAAATGCGAACCTGTATTTTTTATTACAGATTTGGATAGAATGTAAAAAAGTAAGTAAGTTTTATCTGAAAACATTTTTTGTTACGCTGCAATCAACAAAATTGTTTTTATTATGTAAATTTCTCGAAACCACTGAAAGCAGCCCGTGTTTTAATGTGTGTATGTTTTTATGTATGCGTGCGTATGTGTGTCAGTAAGACAATCCGATCCTGTGAACAAATTACCGCCGGGATTAGCATTACCCGAGACGTACCACGAGGAGATTGCTCGGTCGGATTTACGCCTCGTATGGATGGGTGTGTATGTGTATTTGTTTGTGTGCTTGAGTAGGTGTGTTTATGTCATTATGTGCGTGTGTGCGCATGTGCAAACACTGACAATCGACTCGCGTGACAGCCAAGTGTCTCGCTAATGCCAATGTTGGCGGTAAATTGTTCACATACGCACGCATACATAAACACACACACACACCCACACACAAAGCCGCACACCGCTTTCATTGGTCGCCTAGGAGAGCAAATTTTCAGGCTTTTCTAAACTCGAAATTTTACTTCATGCTTAATCTGGTAGTGGAAAACACTCGTTTAAATCTTCAAATTAAACTCTTTTAAAAAACAACGTATATCTGAACACTTACAGCATATACGCTGTAATTAGGATATGTATACTTTACAACAAACCTTCTGTGTTTCGGGAGTGTCAAAAACATATAGTTTTAATTTGTAATCAAAAATTGATGTTCAGTTTCATCCATTAGGAGACATTTATTAAAAACCAAAGAAGAAAATGGCAACGCTAATAATATAAACCAACTTAATAAAAAAATCATTAATGATAATGTTAACATAGCGATGCCAAAGGTATGGATTTCTTTTTCAAAATTAGCATCATGAAATCATAAGATGTACCTCATTCATCAGCAGCCATTAGAAAAACAAGATTTGAATAAGACAAAAAAAACAAATACCAATCGCACCACAAATAAAAATTGTATACGATTGAGTGTGTTATGAAAAGTTGGTATAAGAATGCCTTTAAAAAAATGTCGAAATAACAAATTTATTCGCATGTTTTGTAAATCGAAACTAGTTATAACAAAAAGCGACCCATGGATGTCTTTTTCAATCAAATAATCCTTTGCAATCAAACAATTATCGTAGTTTAGACATTATTGTACACGCAGAATCGTACATCGTACAAATAGAGAAATTATCGTACAAATACAATAATTATCGTACATCTGGCAACACTGCGGGCGTCTTTATAGTTTCAGAACCGTAAAACGTTTTGCGATCATTGCGAGAGTGAAAAACGTACAAGCAACACTAACAAGTTACCCTTCGTGGGGCTTCGCGTCAATCGTATATCTTCGCTATATCGACATATTCATTTCTAAAACGGTACCGGAAGAACACTATAGGTTTTTAAAATTGGCAACTGACCAACCCCCTTCTTAAGAGTTTGACGTTTTACTTAGATATGATCAATCATTTATTAATTACAAGCAATGCACTAATAAAGAATTGCGAATGCATTAATCTAACTCATAAAAACACGGTCGACAGAAATATATTTTCAGAATGTCTTATGTGTTACTTACGAAAAAAGTAAGATTGGATTTTCCATGTTTCCTGGTGTGTTACTGCATACAACGTAGACTATATTTAATGGAAAATGTAGCTTTAACAGATACCGGTGGCATTTAGTTAAAATAAGTTGCATTTACGAATAATCATTATCTTTCTAAAAATACCACAGATAGCGTAATTATAGGTGCAAAAATAAAGTCAACAAACGTACACCGTTTTAGTAATAACACTCAGGCTCGTATTTTCCACTAGGTTCGGGCATAGGGCGCCACGAAAAAGGGACGCCAAGAAAGATAGGCACTATCAATAAATTTGTATAGAAAATGCCAAATAAATTTTGATAACTAGAAAAGTTTGATGATTGTTATGAGAGTAGCTTACATCACGTAGATGCTAAACATAATTAAATTATCAGACATTTTAAATTAAAACCCATCTTTTAAGATATAAGATATGAGTTTTAGTCAATTGAAGAAGAAATTAGAAAATGATAGTAACATTATTCTAATCGGTAAAAAGATTAGAATAATTTTTATATATTCCTTTATGATTGATAGCTAGAATCTTTGGCAGGCTCTAAAATCGAGAGTAGCATGATATCAAATGCGATAGCCCGAGGTGCGCCGGGTCCACTTGATACCGGGCTTCAGTGCTAGAGCCCTGCCAGCCCCCTTTGTGGCGGTCATTGTTTAACGTCGAAAAAAATATAGTTATAATACAATAATACTTTTGCGTTGTTCGATTGTTATAAAATTACTCACGAGACTTATTGCGCATGCATGCATGGTCTCAACCACCTTGATACATGAGACACCAAATGTTCGGAAATTTCAAAATGTATTGGGCGCGAAACCGCAGCATATACGTGAAATGTTCGAATCGGTACGGTTATTATTAGAGCTCGGAATTATATTATGCAAAAAAAGGATTATTTTAGATATACAAGAAGCCTTGAAAATGTTTTAAATTGTATAACAATGTATACAAGGATGAAAATCACTTTAAATTTTACTGACAGACTTTGTTTTGGTCATTTGTTAAAATCCTCTTTTGTTTTCAGGACTTCTTGATTGTAGTGAACAAAATAGAATTATGTGAATAACTTTCTTATTTATTATTTTTTTGTAATGATGTATCATAACTGTTTCGTTAAGAATAATCTTCTTTATCGATCCGTAATAAAATGTACAGGGTATTGAATTCAATTGTTTCTCTGATTTTACCATTGTGATTGTCATTAAATTTCCTACTGCTTTCCGCATTTAACCGACTCTGTAACTCAAATGATAACAAAGTTAGCAATAGTGCGCACTTAATTCTAAACATCCTGTATGCAGGGTGTTCCAGAGCTCGAGAGAAAACGGCCTAGAGAGTCGGGACAATAAATATTATTACAAAATCCGTATATGAAGAATAGTTTACTCTTGTACTTTTCCTCTAAGACCATGGAAGCAGAAATTCTGACATTTTTAAGCTCTCAGGGATGTCAACCTTTTTAGGAAAAAAAACAATGTCACCAAAGTCCTCAAAAGGTTGACATCCCTGAGAATTTGCTTAAACATGTCAGAATTTACTGCTTCCATGGTCTCAGAGAAAAAGTACAAGAGTAAACAAAAATTGGGACTAAAAAATGAGGCGACACAAAGTATAACAAATCTACAATAAATAGACGAAAATATTTTATTTTGGGGCTCCGTAAAATATTTAATGATTAAAAAGGGTTCCATCACCAAAAAAGTTTAAAAACCACGAAACCAGATAAAAAAAATAATAATCCACTTTCGCTCTCTTATCTGGGTTTCTAAGCGCTTCATCTTGGCTACTTTCCAAAGCTCCTTATTCTCAAAGTGCTGGGCAAAAATATTTTCAGTATTATTCTCAAAAATTTGTTGACAAACATTTGAATTTTTAATGCTATGGAGGTAGTGACTTTCCATGTTTCGCACCCGTTGAGAAGAACCGACAATACGCTTGATTTGAAAATTCGCTGTTTTACTTCTCCAGTTGGAGCATATATGTACTTAGGTCTCCTTTCTTACTCTAGATAAATTCAAATTCAAAACTATTTGAATTCGAGAATATAAGCTTACGCTTCTTATAGTTTGCACACTTTAAACATAATATATAAAATTACGAAAAAACTATTCGTGGAAATGCAAACAATGTCTTAATTAATAAGACAACTTAAAACGATAAATATCCATTGAAACAACTACAAATACACCTCCGGATATTGAATTATACAATGAAATATTTAAAATCTTATTTAAGTTGTCTTATTATTGTTTGCATTTTCACGAATAGTTTTTTCGTAATTTTATATATTATGTTTCTTAATCTGTTTAATGATAAGGCCCTCTTTCCACGCGGACGGTATTACTTCTGTTTACCATGCTTCTCGTATTAAAGGTGTTATTTGTATATTACTTTTATATAATTGTGCTATTGTTTTTAATTTTTTACTTATATTCTTAATCTGTACACTAGTTTTAAGTTTGTGTAATAGTCCCATATACAATTTTAACTCTTGAACAATTTTAATTTATGTAAGTTTAACATTGTTTTTGTTTTTAAGGGAATTTATTTCTATATACTTCGGTGTGATATTGTTCTAATGTATAGTTATGTATCCCATATGTTCTGACGTGAGTAAACTTTGTATCCATTGCACAAATAAATAAATTGAATTGGAAAAAATGGTAATATGTTTACAATTGATGTAATAACTCTAAGACAAGTTTACACGTCCACCATACTCAAATTATAATAAAATATTCAAATTATAATAATCGATACAGAGAAATAGGCTAATTTCAACTATTAATTACACATATTTTATAAAAAGTACATCGGTCAACTTATAACAACTAATTCTAATAATCAGTAGAAATATTATTAGCACCGTCATGATAGTGTTTTTTTATTTTTTTTAGAATATTTTTTTTGTTATATAAGCGATCTTGTAGATTTTGTATGACAGTATTATTGTCCCGCACTTGTTTTCTAAATTACTATCAATTTTCTATATATATATAATCAATTTTCTGTACCTAAAATTAAATTTTATGAAGTTATAGTAATTCTGGTAATCTATCCATAGTTTTCTATTTACATTTTTATCCATACATACATGGTTTTACGATCGCGGGTCGGTTACGATGTACATATCGAACCCGCACCCGCACCCGACCCGATAATACGCTTCAGACTCGACCCGCACCTGACCCGACCCCACTTTCGCAAATTCCGCGGGTACCCGATGCAGGACTCCACCTCAAGTTCCCACATAAGGCCTAAAAGTGACGATTTTGAGTGAAAATTGATGTTTTGTACATAGTCCAAAATGGACACAATGTTTTGAATAAAATAGAAATTTAACAATGTTCTTCGTATGCTAGAATAATAATAAAAACAGAGTTGGTTTCTGCACATTCTCCCCTATCAAAAAAATTAGGAATACGGTTATTCGGAATATATTTTTAATACAATACAAACTCAAGGCGCAGCCCGCGATTTATTTAACGTTTTTTCAATTATCAGGAAACTTAAATGAAGTACTTTCACGCTTTTGTAAGACGCAATATTGGGTGGTTTTTCTCATTTTTCAAACTTCAGGTCATTTGCGCGAACCAAAGATTATTGATAAGATTTTTTTCAATATTTTTCCGTTAATCAGCATGTGAATACGCAACTTTTACGCATTATTACAATCCGATACTCGAAAATTCGCGTTTTTCCACCTGCACCCTATTTATACATTTTATAGCGGAATTCTGTGATGATTAATCAGAAATGAGTGATGCTAAGGACGGATTGCATTGAATGAAATATGTGCCGCTGAATACGGTTTAAGTAAACCGTGATTTAAAACGTGAAATTCAAAGCGCGAAGTATTGCTTTTTGAGTGAAAAATTACTTTCAGTCGTGATAAAAAATATAAAATTAGTAACACTGTATTTTTTCAATATCAATGACTGAATCAAAGGATCGCGAAACTTTCCATAGGTGTATCTTTTGTCATATCTGAAAAATATTAGAAAAAAAACAATTGTTGGTCATTTTTTAAGATAATAATAAAAGTAGTCGAAGACGAGTAGCGTAATAAATTCAAATGCATGATGGACATTCTTATGTGTTAAATATTGTACATTTTCTACTCGTATTAAATAATTACAATAATAATTGTACACATCCAGGCCCAGATACAGACGGTGTTGTGGGCCGGTGTCCTCTCGAGAATAGAGGACTGTACGGGCCGGGCCTTGGCTATAATGGGCCGGTATGAAGTAATTGTTCTTTCCATAGGCGAATCTTTTTTAGTTCCGGGGCTGTACAGAACAAGGCAAGACATTTTTAAATCATAATTCATAATTCACAAGTTAAACAATTGTGTCGCTGGGTGAAATAACGACTTAAGGGCACTTAAGTCGTTTTTTCCGGAAAGCATGATTTTGGAAATCATTCAAACTCTGGTTTTGAGATGAAAAATGAGGAGAAAATCGATTGTTATCTTATAAAGCACTTAAGGGCACTTAAGTTCTTACGGAGAACATGTTTTTTGAAAGTACATATCCACTTCTATTTAATTTATATTCATATTTTCATTTGTGAGAACTTGCAACTGCGCGCTTCTAAACTAATCCGTCGGTCACATATTGTCACCGTGACCGTAATTTTGGTGTATACGGTTCATTCTTAAAAAAAGTTGATGTGATAGAACTTCCAGATGAATACACAAAGATTATGAAGATGGTTAGACAAAATCCGACTCCTTTCCATTTAACGATAAACCTCGAAATTATGAAAGATTAGTATTAAAAACATGTGCCTAACCAAGCAAAAAGGGCACATTTTATTTATATTCTGAAGATATTTAAATGACTGTACACTGAGCCAGGTGTAGTATCAGTTCATAGCAAATATTTCGGTCAGCCCGAACATTTTCGCGTTTTGTAACAAAATTCTTCAAATATTGAATTACAGCTAACCCATTCACCGAAACCAGGTTTGTCTCAAGCGAAAAAAAATGACGTAATGTCTACTAAAGTACTTGAAAGTAGACAACCAGATATGGTATCGTGAGATTTTACCTACGGTAAATACTAAATCTACGAACTGCAAATCAAATATTCGGGCAATGAATATGCTGGTTACGAAGGTAGTAATAGGTTACGAACTCGCTCATTTGCTGATTATTGTATATTTGTCCTCATATTGTTTACATTTATATGTGTTTCAGTAAGTGTATGGGAAAATGACCTAATTCAAAGCGTGATCAAATCCTATCCCAACATGTTTTATTATAAAACAGTTACTTTTATGTTCTGCCCAGATATTCTTGAGGTGTTGATCATTCATTATGCCAATTACAACATTTTCATGTCCACAGATAGGTACAATATATAAGGATAAAAACTATAAACGTTAATTTCGTATAATAACTTAACTCAATTACTTGTTGCCATATTGAGTTTGTCATGATTTTACAATTTCATTAAATTCGATACATAATTTAAAGGTTGTGTTTAGAACACATCAATGAATCTCCTAGGATTGATCAAACGTAAATACATGTACATGTCAGAGTTGGGTAGAATTCTCAAAAATGTATTATTATTTAATATGATTCGAATTACAAATCTCTGAATCAAAAAACGATAAAATATGATTTGAATCAAAGGATTCGAATAACGAATAAAAATTATTTTTATAACTTTTTTAAATAAATAACATCGCCTAGTCATAATGTGGTTTAGTCGACCAAAGCAAATGTTCAGGCTTCTCTAAAATTGAAATTTTACTTCATGCGCTACGAGAATAAAACACTGACTTCAAGTGAAGTTTCAAATATACTGCTTAAGAATACTGCTTACACAGTATGTTAAGAATGTCACAGTATTTCAGTGTTTTATACTCGTGGCGAATGAAATAAAATTCGAGTTTCGCTACGCGACTAAATCTTTATTCTTTTCTAAACTCGAAATTTTACTTCATGCTTAATTAAGGAGTGGAAACACTCATTAGAAGTTTCAAATTGAATGCCTTTCACAAACAACAAATGCCAAGAAATGTATAATGTATATATCGAGCTATGCATACTTAAAAAGAAAATTCCCTGTATATCGTATCAAGTAGCTCTAATGACTACGAAGACATCTGGAATCCAATTCTTAAACCTCTTTTTACCTGACCGTTTAAAAAAGCTTTATATATACAGGGTGTTTAAAAATTGATGCAAAAGATTCTAAAGGGTGATTTTTCAAAAATGTAGGGAGGTCTTTTATATAATTGTTTGTTCAAAACTTTCAATAAAGTCTTATTTAGTTGTGCAACATGTTTTCAGTCCATACGTATAAAACTCCCTAGTAATTTGAGAAAGTAGTATAAATTCATTTGATATCAGCCTACTTGATTGTTCTTAACAAATAATAACCAATTTCTGAATTGTGTCAAATGAGCCTATGTATTATTTTATTTTTTTGTGATAGAACTAACAATTTTAGGAGAAAATGTCAAGAGACAAAAAAGTTGCAGATTGAATCCCTCCATTTAAATCAATTGAAATAGAAAAATGTAGACGCATAAAAATGTTCTTATGTAAACTATTATAGGGGTTGATTTTTTCGCCCC
Organism: Philonthus cognatus; assembly: GCA_932526585.2. Lineage (NCBI taxonomy): Eukaryota > Metazoa > Arthropoda > Insecta > Coleoptera > Staphylinidae > Philonthus > Philonthus cognatus. The sequence continues at coordinate 80,597,462 of OW052243.1, forward strand.
CTTGTAATAACACTACAAAAAACGTCAAAAAGTGTCATAGTGGAAATATGAAATAAAAACCATTTCTCCCTTAACTTTAGAGGGCTGTAACTTGGAGAGAAAGGGGTTTTAAACAAAAAATTACATGAAAGACCTGCCTTAATTTTTGCTAAAATATCATCCTTTAAAACCTTTCGCATCAATTTAGAAACACCTTGTATATATCTTGTTAAAAGCCTTTCAGAAAGGGTCTAAATCATATATACAAGGTCTTTCTTAATATATGCGGAAAATTCTTAGGGCTGATTACTGGGATTATTTTTATCATAAAACTTCATATAAATAAATGTATAAAGTTGCTTAGTTTTAAAGTAATGGGATATTTAATTATAAATTAAATTAATAGTTTATACAATGAAGGGTAGATAATAAACAAAATAAACTTGTAGAAATTATTTAAAATTATCGCCGCCAAGTGCAATACTGGCTTCTGTTCTTCGTCGTACTGAATGGCGAATACGTTCAAAGATACCGGGGGTGTTTTGAATTGTCTCAAATGATGAAATAATGCGATTTTACAGTTCATCAACAATTTCAATGGGATTCGTATAAACCACATATGGGCAACCCCCGGTCCGCGGGCCGGATCCGGCCCGCTGTAAGATATGACCCGGCCCGCGAGACATTTTGAAAAAACCCAATTAAAAAAATATTACATTAGGTACTTATACTCACGGGAGTGACAGTGAGGCGGCAAACATCAAATTCTTTGATGTTTGCCGCCTCACTCTTTGATAATCGCCGCCACTCGACTTGCCCGATCAAATTCTTTGAGGTTTGTCGCCTCACGGGCGACACATCAAAAGATTTATTGCTTCTCAATTATTCTAAACTAGTGTATTCCAGATTATTCGTTCATTTTGCCCATATAAGCGGGTGGATGGCCCGAACGTTAGTTCAGTTCTATTTGAGCTACCGAGGTGATAACTTGGACAAGCGATATCCTAGCGAACTGCTCGAGCCGTCAACTTGCTTTGTGACTTTGTGTGCATCTTGAGTGGTTACTAACTATAGTTTGCTATTAAGTTTATTGAACGAAAAGTAAACAAAAATGATGTCTGGTCAAAAGAAACGAAAAGTAGATACAGAGGGTCGCCATTTTCAAGAAAAATGGACTGAAGAATTATTTTTTATCTTGCACAATGGTAAGCCTATTTGTTTGCTGTGTAATGAATCCATTTCAGTAATGAAAGAATTCAATATAAAGAGGCATTACTCAACTAAGCATGCTACGCTGCACTCACTGACAGGACAATTAAGAACAGACAAAATCCAGAAGCTTACCGCAAATTTGGAAAAACAGCAACAAATGTTTCATAAACAAAGAACACAACTTGATAATGTTGTAAAGGCTAGTTTTATAGTTAGCTCAAAATTGGCAAAGGCATTAAAACCATTTGCCGAAGGAGAATTTATCAAGGAGTGTATGTTAGAACTTTGCGGTATTATGTGTCTTGAAAAGAAAAAAGAATTTGAAAAAATTAGTTTGTCAAGACGAACTGTTGTTCGACGTATAGAAATGATGGCTAATGATATAAAAACAACATTGACTGATCGTATGGCTGGTTTTGAATCATTTTCCATAGCATTAGACGAGAGCACCGATTTGTCTGACACAGCTCAACTGGCTATATTTATTCGAGGTGTTGATAAGGAGTTCACTGTTACTGAGGAATTGCTTGCTTTACAGCCGCTAAAAGGAACCACTACAGGAGAGGATATTTTTATTGAAGTTCAAAAGGTATTCACAAGTTTTGGCTTGCCATGGTCAAAATTAATTGGAGTATGCACTGATGGTGCACATTCTATGGTCGGCTTACGTAAAGGTTTCATCGGAATTTTGAATGAAAAAGCAACAGAATTAAATGTGCAAAAAGATGATTTGATAGTCCTTCATTGCATTATCCACCAACAGAACTTGTGTTCTAAGTCCATTCGACTCCAGAATGTTATGAATGTGGTAGTAAAAACCATCAACTTTATTCGATCCCGAGGGCTTAACCATCGTCAGTTCAAGGCGTTTTTGGATGAAATATCAGCTGAATATAATGACGTAACATATTATTGTGAAGTCAGATGGCTGAGCAAAGGAAAAATGTTGAAACGGTTTTACGAGCTTAGAAATGAGATAGCAGACTTGTCGAAAATAAAAGATAAACCACTATCTGAATTAAGTGACCCAAACTGGATATGTGACTTAGCATTTCTGGTCGATCTTACAGGCTATTTGAATGATTTAAATTTGAAACTTCAAAAACAATGACAGTTAGTAAATGATTTGTACAGCCATTTAAAAGCGTTTCAGATCAAACTACGCTTGTGGGAGTCACAGATGCTGTCTGGTAACAGTTACCATTTCAACACGCTCTCTGCGTATGAAAATATTGCTTATGCTCAATATGCTGAAGAACTCAAGTTACTGTCGGAACAATTTTCGAACAGATTTTGCGACTTCAAAAACATGGAAGATTGTTTCAGTTTATTTGCTACTCCTACAACATATATTGTACAAAATGCTCTAATACACTTACAAATGGAGTTGATCGAGATTCAAGAAAACTCACTCCTAAAATCCAAATTTGAAGACGTAGAATTGTGCGATTTCTACAAAAAATACCTAGAAGAAGACAATTTTCCGCAGCTTAGAAAATTCGCAAGAAGATTGATTTGTGCGTTTGGCAGTACTTATAAATGCGAACAGTTCTTTTCATTGATGAAAGTTAATAAATCAACACATCGCACAAGACTGACTCACGATAATTTGGAAAATTCTTTACGTCTTTGTGTCAGTAGAATTAATCCAAATATCGATGGATTAGTTTCCCAAATTCAAGCTCAAGTGTCTCATTTCGGTGTATTTAACTTTCGTAGTTTGTAACAATTGCAATTTTTTAAATTTAATTTTGTTATTTTAATAAATTGTACTATAATAACATTGTCGTATTATTTCATGTCTAATATCTATCGCAAAAAATATTATCACTACTTTAAAATGCACTAAGTACTTTTAAACGCGGCCCGCGAACGTATTTGCACGCTAAAGTTTGGCCCTCAACATGTCAAAGGTTGCCCATACCTGGTATAAACTAATGATTTAAATATAAATATCAAACAAAACTGTTCTGGATAAAAGTTCTTATGAATAAATTATAAGAACTTTTATGATCAAAATAACCCCAGGAATCAGCCTTTTAAGTTTGTTGCATATATTAAGAAACACGCTTTATATTATTTATTATTATTACAATAAGTATATAGTCTTAATCGAATGTTTACGAAAACAATAATTTTCCTTTGTATTAATTACATAAAGGGAAGCACCCGATAATTATTATAGGTAATATAATTAATGTAACTTAAACAGCATTTACAATAAAAAATCAAGAGCAACAGGCTGATTTTGCAAAGTTCTTTTCATATTCTTAAAATCCACATAAATCAAGAAACCTTAATTCCTTACATAAATCTTCAATTCAAACCATTAAGCTATTTTTGTATGTATTTTTGCATTATCCCGGTGACGGAGACAAATCCCGCATTAAGTGCCATGAGGGAACTGCACTGTCTTCCCTTCTTTCTTTATCTATTGTGTAATTAAGGATGTAAATATTGCCAATTGCGCTTTTTCCTACACTAAATCCCGTTTAATTGTCTGGCACTCTTCCATTTCGCCCATTTTTCGCCGCGATATAATGTTTTATTTCCTTCACATTTAAGACACCACACGTTATCAACTGACAGTCATTTATCCAGCGAATACATTGGAACATTTCAATTATTTGGTAAATAATAAACTTTGTTATAAGAATATTTTCATACGCTATAAGTTATTTCATTTCAGGCTTTAAATATAAACATAAAGCTTTCGTTTTTAGATTCTTACCAATTTTCCCAATCAAACTTGGTTAACGGAACTGTCAAACCTTATTTAATAAGTACCTTGTATAATTTTAGTTTATATGTTTTATCTGATATCACTGAACCAATTTCAATAAAATTTTAGGCGTATCGCAACCGTGAATAACTTTAACTTGATATTAAGCGGTAATTGGTGATCTCAGGAGAGTCCTCACAATCAGTTATCCAATGTTCTGTATGTAGGAATTTTTCTTTCGTCACCTCTTTGTAACTAAAATTGTAAATTTAATATGAATTGTTTGTTATTGTAGTAATAAAAAAGATATCGTTATATTTCTATCATATTATTACAGCATCATCAATTCGAATTACGACGCGTGCGAATGGAGTTAAATATACCCATTGAGTTGGCGAATCGACTCTAAAAGAGTCACGGTGGCTCTTGAATCCGACTGAGTGGACTGACCTAGCTCACTCATCGGGATCTAACTGCGCGGTTCGTAGTTGAATCGCGATGATACATGACGGTTATCGAACCCAACTGAACCAACTCGTTTTCCGGAGCTTTTGAATCCGACTGAGCTAGCTCACTCATCGGGATTTAATTCCGAGGTTCGGAGTTGGATCGCGATGTTTCCGTGCTTAATGTATATGTGTTTTCATAGGCGCGCACACGTATTCTATATATTTTAACACACTTGAAGTGTAATCGCACGAAATGAATTAATTGATTGAATATTCACTCTTACATTTTTATATAAACTATGATTAAATTATTGCAATCATTGTATAACCGAAATAACGAATACCGCGTCACTCAACTCAATGAATTGGCCAATCAGATGGATCTCTAAGAGTCAGAACTCTCGGCGGATCGCTAGCTCGTAACTGAGTCATGTAACTCTTTTGAGCTGGCTCACTGAACTAGCTCTTTGTCGTAAGTCAGATCTTGTGAACCATCGCACTGAAAAGAGCCATTTCGGTCATCTCTAGTTCGCACCGATGAAATAAACGTGCAATATAGGTACCATATCGCTACAATTCTGAGTCTAGAGCTGTGAATATGATAGCTGTCAAAAGTGACCTTTTATTTAGATATTCAGGATGTCTGTTCTCAAAATACATTTCTTAACAACTTTGTTAATTATAAAGATGAATTCCTAAAAAAAGATGCCCATTCGCAGAATTACATGTACTTTCTATAAATTAAGTAAAATCACTATGTATATTTAGAAAAAAAAAATGCGATTTGGTTCAAAAACACTAGCGACCTTCCAGCCAAGGTCTAAAACGTACCCGCAAAATTTAACATCGATCATTTATTTATTCTCTTCAGAAGTTAGTGTGTTCATAAGCGCATACATATACACATATACACCTACACACTCACACACGCACACACATACAGATATATTCTGTCAAAAAGTGAGATAATTTAAAAATACTTGAAATTAAGCATTACCGACATTACGGTTTTCACAGGAATAAAATTCACTTCCTTTCGGATTCTTTCGGTGCAGGGATCGTCTAGGCCGAATTTAGCTTAAACACCTTCGCTTTAAGATTCACAGAAATAAATTATATCTTCAGAGGTTACGGGATCTAGGAGGCCATAATATACGATTTTTGGAAATTACGTTGTATGGCAGTATGGCATGTAGTTAAAAGAGCATATTCTCATAAGAAATGTTCGAGTTGTGGGACGAATTAATCTCTATCTTTACATAGAATTGTGCGTTAGCAGTAATCGCATTTAATAAAGTTAATTCTTAAAGAAAATTATTATCATAGCAAAAGTACGATTTGCATTTGAATTTCATCCTCAAAGAAAATATTTATCACAGCATGTGCTATTAGTGAATGGTGAGGTTGTAGGAACATGGCAACATCATAAGGGCCTACCTCAATCATCAAATAGGGCTCAAACCTAAACCTAAAATCATCCCATTTCTCTGCCATTTAACATGTTTAATATTATTGTTAAAACGATATTTAAAATCTCATAGCATATAAATAACATGCAACGTGGTTTTCGTTATCTATTCATATTTCTGTGTAAAATAATTACATTTTGTATAGATTTTTAACTATAATATTAATTTGGATACAAAAATATAACAATAGTATTTGCGTTCCAAGTAGGGGTATGGTAAGTGTACTTTTTTATTCGAGGTGGCTGTTTGTGGACCGAAGCGGAGCTGAGGTCCATAAGACAACGAGAATAAAAGAAGAAACTTACCCTACGAGGATACGCATTAAATTTTTCTCGCTACCACAACCACAATTCCCAATAATTATAAATTAATACTCTTAAAAATTGATTACCTAACACATGTCACAATTTTAAAAATATAATCGAGCATTCGTTGTCTGTTGTCATCAAACGTAAACAAGAATTACAATCGACTGACGCGGTGTACTAACGCAAGTTGTGATAACTGATTCAGAAGTTGGTGATTTTACGAAGTGGAAGTTCATATGAATTCAGTGGAGATCAAACATGTAAACACACCGATCAGTATTGTGTATTTTTCGAATTGCATAACAAGTTTTAACATAAATAAATAAACCTGTTCTATCCATTACAATTATTTAATAGTTTTTATACTATAGAGGCAAAAGTACCATGCGCGGAAAGTGACCTGCTGCGGCAAGTGACCTAGCGCGGTAAATCGGCTTAATTGTCCTTAGATACAATCTTAGATACTGTTTATTTGGTTAACTGGTTGTTTTACTTTCCATTATTGTCAAGTTTTTGACAATGTAATAATAGTTTATGGATGTGGTAGCGAGAAAAATATATAATAATAACTTTTGGTACTCTCACGTGACTAAACCTATATTTAGTTCCAGAGTGTTAATGTAATTTCAGCGAGCAAGTTTGTATTCAAGATTAAATAGTTATTTGGACGCCATGTCTTAAATACAAACACCCCGTGGTCTTCAGGGTGTAATATATAATTAATTAAATATACGTGGCACTCTAAATGAAATGTATTTAACGAATGCTCTCAAGTTGGTATTGACATATATAACTCGGGAAATTAGAATAATCATACATACCTATTTTATTTTCCCCATATGTAATACAAAGGGAAAGTATTGTTTTTCATATGAATTTGTTTAGCGGAAACATCCGTTTTGAGATCCTTTGAGTCGATTAAGGTCGATTTTATTTCAACGTTTTGAACGTGAGGCAGTGCGGGAGCGGGCGCAGGCGTTTGCATATGGGTTTATATAAGAGTTCCTAGACAGATAGGTGCGAGGCGTTTTTCAGTTTTAACTCATGGTTTCTATGCGCTCTTTTATATGAGTGAAACGCGTTTTAGAGCGGGCGTTTTGCTCAATATTTTTGAAAAAATAGGCCGAAGCGAGCTAATTTCTTAACATTTTCCTCGTTATTCATATCGGAAAAGCAAATATAAGTATTTTAGAGACAGATAATAAAAAACAAAATTTAGCTTAATCAAATATTTGTATGTAAGGAACATTTGAAAACTTCAGCAGCACATTTTATCATTTTAAAATCACATAGTAAAATGATATAAAAATAATACTGCCTATATTTGTGTAGGCGGGGAAAGTATGGAGCTTGTATGGAGCTTGGCTATGCGCATACACTAGACATTTTATCAATTAATTGGAGGCGACATTAACCGAATACATATTTGTAAGCTTTCTTAATTGTATACGATGAAACATTTAAAATTGTTTACGAATGTTTTCAACAACGGGAAATTGAAACTATTTTTAATTGAGAGTAAATTTAATACGTATTTTGTCATAAACAAATATTCTTTCTTTGGTAATTTAATGATTTGATTTTTTTGGTTTACTTTCAAGGTGATTTCTATAATTATGCTTTCCACACCGGAAAATTTTTGTTTTAAATAAATCTAATTAAAGTCTATTTTAAATTGCTATGTTATAATACAAATATTTAGATCAACTGTAATTTTTTTACATAATTCTGATTGATTTCGAAAGATAAGAATAACGATTATTTGAGATGATAAAATAGTCTTAAAAAAGCGTGATTTAATAAAATCATATTGGGATGTAGGACAACAGCCAAGGGGGTGGAAAACGACTTACTGCTTTTTTTATTCATAAACTAGTATTGACTCGGAGCTGAGTGGCCGGTGTGGCCTGGGAGAGAGATTTGTATAGAAATAGGACAGAGAACTATTAGGTTTGTGTTGCGACTAAAAATACTTTAGTATCTGGCAGGAAAGTGTTGCTTGCGGGAGATTGTTAAAAATGTCCGACCCGGCGAAGTTTCGACAGCACTGTCAGAAATTAGCGAATAAGTTAAGTGATCAAATTAAGGATGAGTTCAAAAAGGCGACCGATGATTTGGCCAGATTGAAATTCCTGTACCCAATAGCTGCTGAATTAAATATTGAATCGAGAGATGAGACGCGGAAAGATTATCAAAGATCGGAATTGTTGAAGATCAGCGGGAATAAATTATTTCAGGGTAGAAGCTATTTTCATGCTGTTCATGTATACAATGAGGCATTGTTCCGATGCCCTCAGGATACTCGTAAGTTTGTTTAACTTGTATTCTCTAATTTACCAATTGAAAAAAATACATTACCACGTGAATTTGTGTATACTCGTTATTAGGAATGTAAATATAAGTTACATTAAACCGTTACGCACCTACGTAATTTGTAGAATTATTTTTAAAAATGATTATCATTTATTTTACATTTTTATCCATTGACAATAAAAAATTATACGTAGACATAGAAAACTGGGAATGGGACGTTTCATCGCCGGGCCAGTTCATCGTATGGCCAGTTCATCGCCGAGCCAGTTCATCGCCGGCTGTTTCATCGCCAAGCCAGTTTATCGCCAGGAGAATGCGACAGGATATGTCAGGATAGGTTAGGATAGGTTAGGATAGGTTAGGATAGGTTAGGATAGGTTAGGATAGGTTAGGATAGGTTAGGATAGGTTAGGATAGGTTAGGATAGGTTAGGATAGGTTAGGATAGGTTAGGATAGGTTAGGATAGGTTAGGATAGGTTAGGATAGGTTAGGATAGGTTAGGATAGGTTAGGATAGGTTAGGATAGGTTAGGATAGGTTAGGATAGGTTAGGATAGGTTAGGATAGGTTAGGATAGGTTAGGATAGGTTAGGATAGGTTAGGATAGGTTAGGATAGGTTAGGATAGGTTAGGATAGGTTAGGATAGGTTAGGATAGGTTAGGATAGGTTAGGATAGGTTAGGATAGGTTAGGATAGGTTAGGATAGGTTAGGATAGGTTAGGATAGGTTAGGATAGGTTAGGATAGGTTAGGATAGGTTAGGATAGGTTAGGATAGGTTAGGATAGGTTAGGATAGGTTAGGATAGGTTAGGATAGGTTAGGATAGGTTAGGATAGGTTAGGATAGGTTAGGATAGGTTAGGGTATGTTTGGATGGGTTATGATAGGTCAGGATAGTTTAGGATAGGTGATTTTGCACGTCGCTTTATAGCAGTAACAGTGGCAGCTACTTCCACATTTATTGCTGAAGAATCACGCGAATGTACATTTAATTCATGTATAACATTTCCATTTTTTGTGTGTATCCTAGCGTTACAACGTCCTACGTGGTCACACCGCCAAAATTTAACACATTGGTCAGACTTACTGTTTCTGTCAAAAATATACATATGTCCTCCGTGGATAAACTTTTCTTTCCCTCTTTTGGTCAAAATTTGTGTTTCCATACTTGCAAATAGTAAATCTTAATCTGAATTGCACTCAATGACATATATAAAAAAATAACAGCATTCTCATTCGATTTTTATTAAGTTTGAGTAACGATTACTTGGTTATAAAACCTAATATTAAATAATCGGACAATTTTCAGAATTGGGTAATATTTGAAATGTTATCATTAGATATGATCTTTTTTTCAAAATTTATTTTATAAAAATATTGGCGATGAACAGGCCTGGTGATGAAACGACCGGCGATAAACTGGCCCGGCGATGGAACGGCGGCGATGAATCGGTGGCGATGAATCGGCGGCGATGAAACGTCCTAGACCGTAGAAAACTATCTTCGTAAACGGTGGTTCTGGAATAGAAAATGTGTCTGTTTACAATACTAAACTTTGTAATGGGGATATCGACCACTAATGATAGGCTAATTATTTATTCCAATAATTTATTAATTTCCAAGCTTTCGGAGCCATTTGGCTCCTTCTTTAGGGAGTTATTATTATTATTATTATGTCTTTATTCAGAAAAATAAGTAATACATTATAATTATACAAAATATATAAGTCTGCGTAGGCGAAGTTCAGGGAGACATACATATATATATATATATGTCTGTCACTGCTCTTCCACTTAACCTACTGTTAATTTTAAGGGACAAAAGCAAGGTATCCATGTCTAGCTATTAATTTAAAGTATATTCAATATGTACAGTTCAGCAACTTTAAAATTCACCACGTAATATAAGGTTCCGTATACTTGATTTAAATATATTTAAACTGAGAGATTTCAGGTTTTTTAGGGAATTTATTGAATATTTTATAAATATTGTATGAAAATGAACGTTTGAATAATTCAGTTTTGTGCTTTGGCGGTGAGATTAATCCCTGAAATCTTACATTAATAGAGTGAACGTCGGTACGAAATACGATTCTATTGTAGAGGTAAGGTGAGGTGCGAAAGTTAATTATTTTGAAATACAAAATTACTGAGTGCAAAATTCTTCGGTCAGCCATTTTTAACCAATTTAACTCACTGAACTTCTCTGAGATGTGATCATATTTACGGATTCCAAAGATTAAGCGAATACATGAGTTTTGAATCTTCTGTATACGATCAGCAGTAATTTTATCAAGACACGAGCCATACACCACATCAGAGAAATTAAAATGGCTTAACACCAAGGAGTCACATAATATACGCTTCATATGCCTACTCAAAATATTGCGATTGGCATAAATCATTTAGAGGTTGCTGTAAGCTTTAAAAATACATTTGTTTATATGCAGCCTAAAACGTAAATCTTTGTCAATAGTTAATCCTAAGTTCCGAACAGAATCAGTAAGTGGAATGATCACACCATCTAATTCCACTTTAAGGAGATTTTTGGTGGCTTCAAGCTTATTTTTGGGACCAAATATTATTGCTGTCGTTTTCTTAGGATTAATCTTTAGGGAGTGTTTCTTAGATATAACCATCAGATTTGACAAATCTTTATTTATTTTGTAAAAAGCACTTCCAATGTCTTCAAATTTAAAAGAATATAATAATTGCGTGTCGTCAGCATATAAATTACAAGTGCAGTATTCAAGTGACTTCGACAGAGATGACGTATATATCGAAAATAAAATTGAGCCCTGTCGTACATCAGCTTCAGGGGTTGCATATTCTGACAGTTGGTCGTTAATTTTAACAAGCTGCTTTCTATTGCAAAGAAAATGTTCTAATAAAGCAGTGGCACTTGGACTAAGTCCAATGTATCTTAATTTAGACACTAGTATTTTATGATTAATAGTGTCAAACGCTTTACTATAATCTACGAGAATTAAACAACTTATCAGCCCATTATCACTAGCAGAAATTATGTCATCAGTAACACTTAACAGTGATGTTGCACAACTACAGTTAGATCTAAAACCGGATTGGTTCGCTGGAAGGATATGATTTTTTTCGATAAAGGTGTTAACTTGTTCCAAAACTTTAGAAAGTACTCGAAGTATACTGATGGGTCTGAGGTCACTTAACTTCTGTGCATTTTGGATTTTTGGAATGAGAGTAACAGTAGCGATTTTCTAAGCGAATGGGAAAATGGACTGCTCTAAACAGCAGTTGATAAGATGGGTAATATATGGAAGTATATAAGGACAACACATCTTTAACATGCGTATAGAAAGACCATCCGAGCCAGTGGCATTTGATGTAATTTTACACAGTATATCTAAAATTACGTCAGGGCTCACAGTTGAGAAAACAAGTGGCTCTTCAATGTCAGGAAGAGAGTTTTGATTATACCAATTAAGTAGATTATTATCAGTTGTTGTGGAGATTGAATTAATAAGATACATATTTGCTAAGTTGGGATCTTTTAAATGGTCAGGAATCGAAATAGATTTTTGTTTAAGTATATCATTATCCTTAAGGCATTTCCACATGGTTTTAGGATTGTTGTTAATTATAAAATGGATGTAGGCCTTCTTCTCATGAGCAATTGCTGAATTTATGTAGTTACGCCACTGTGTGTAGATCCTGTAATCACTAGGTGATTTCGTTGCTTTAAATTTTTTTAGTGTATTATCGCGTGTTGACATCATTAATCTAATTGTACTGGTTAACCACGGAGCAGGCTTCTTAGTTAATCGTGATGTAATTAAAGGTGAGTGAAAGTTAAAGAGTTCAAGTACACTATCAGTAAACATTTTTACTTTATCATCAATATTATTGACATATATTATGTTATTAATACCCGCCGATTCTAAATCTTTTTGAAAATAAAATGTATTTATATGATCTAACTTACGATATGTAATATATTTTACAGGTCTAACACTATTAAATACCAGCTTACAATAAACTAAATCATGATCAGATATATCATGTATTTTGATAACACCCACTTCTTTGCAGTCGGACTTATTAGATAACACGATAAGATCAATTATTGACTCAGAATACGCAGTAATTCGCGTTGGTTGTTTAACAATCTGATGAAATCCATATGCTTCTATGAAGTCATTAAAACGTAAAGTATTATTGGATTCAGGATTTAGCATATTAATATTGAATTCACCAAGAAAAATTATATCATCACACAGTGGTAAGATTTGGCTAACAGAGTTATCAAGTGATTCTATAAAATTATTTATATTAATTATAGGAGGTTTGTATAAAACACCTATACAGTATTTTTTGTTCAAAAATTTACAACTTATCCACATTTGCTCTGAGTCATTAACCGTGATAGGAATTTGCTGAAATTTAATATTATTTTTAATATAGAATCCCACGCCGCCACCACGGCCGCTTTCTCTATCTACATGTATAAACTTATATCTATTAATACCAACAATAAAATCCTCTATCGTATTGTTTAACCAAGTTTTAGTGACAGCGATTATATCATATGAATTAGATGTTACGTGAATTTTAAAGTTACTGAAATTACATACTAAAGATCTTACATTTATATGACACAAAGTTAAAAAAATCATGAAGAATACAAACTGTATGCAGTGCGTATTTAGGAAAATAAAAAATAAACCATAGATCGCAAATTAAGCATAACTGAAAAATTATTTTAATACGAATATATGCATATAAATACTTATTACATACATATTGTAACAAGTTTGAGATCACATTTTAACATAAAAAATAAATACATATTCTGAGAAAAAACAAAAAAGTTGTAATCAACATAAATCATCATATTATAATTTACATATTTAATCACAAAAAATAAATTCTTTTTGTATGTAAAATAAACCCTACAGAATCCACAAATTATATTATTTGTATGAAATAAAATTAAAATTAACGGGAGTACTTTTATAACAATTAAAATAAACAAAATTTGTAGAAAAACAGAACAATGGTAGATTAATTTATAAGTTTACAAAAATAAATGTTGCGATTTAATTAATTAAGTAAAATTACATATATCAAATTTCGCCACTATATTGTCTATATCAGACTCTTCAAATATTTTCAGTTTAAAGTCTTGCCCGTCAATTGTGTATTTCCCATATATTTAACCATTAAAAGACCAAGCGTTATTGAATCCGAGCCTGTCCCGCGCTATTTTTAAAATGTTGTACCTCGAAGGTATTAAATCTTCTGTAATTACAATTCCAGACCTTTTTAAATTACGTCGGTTCTTCAAAATTTTATTAACAGAGTCACGGCTGGCAAGGCGAGTGATTACGGTTCTTGGTCCGGTGACTTTTTTTCCAAATCGGTAACAGGACAATACATTTATATTATCTTTTATTAATAGTTTGTTATTAAATAAATTGTTGAGTTTATTTTCCAAGTGTTCCATAGGTTCTTCAGGGAGTCCCAATATTCGTATATTATTATTACGAGCGGATTGTTCTAGCTCATTGATTCTTTTTTGTTGTAAAATGCGCTCATTGTTTAGTTTGGATATATCTGTTTCGTATTGTTCAAATTTGGAGTGAAATTCGTCACTGACCTTGCTGATTATTTTTTCTATTGTAATTGATAGAAATCCATCGTCTTTAAACAGCTCGTTTACGGCGTCTTTGATGATTACTTTTAGGTCAGTTATCTGCTCTCTCGTAAATCGCATCGTGTTGTTATTTGTACAATATAAAAGTGTACTTACGTACAATAGATAAGCTGATTTTTGGCAATAAACTCCACTTAGAACCCCAGGAAAATGGCATTAAATGCAGAGCACACAGAAATTGAACTACTCATAAGACATAGAAATATGTTATATCATTACAATAAGAATATTACATTGGTGAAAGACCTTACCTCAAAATTTTAAATATCCAGTAGTTATCGTACGTTAAAATAATAAAATGATGTGAAGTGGACCTCGCGAGCTCGCGCTGACACACTGTGCATTGTCAAATGTCAAGATACGTTTAGGGCTATGCATCGCCGCTAAGGGAACCCGCTTTGAAACCGCTTGAATATGTTATTACCAAAGGTCCATGTTATTATTAATTGGTGCTGTTTTGTTGAATTTATTTTGGATAATAAAGATATATTGAAAAATATTTCAGCCACTTATTATCCGTACCTTATACGGGAAATTTTTCTTTTAAGTATACATGTTTCGATGTATCTTTGTACAGTGTTAGATCGTTGTTTTTAAAGAGCGTTCAACTTAATGCTTACTACGAGTATATCCACTCCTTGGTTAAGCATGAAGTACATTTTCAGGCTTTTCTAAACTTGAAATTTTACTTCATGTTTAATCTGGGAGTGAAAATACTTGTTAGAAGTTTCAAATTGATTACTTTTTAAAAGCATCGAATGTCTGAAAATGTACAAATAGTAGGCTATGTATACTTAAAAAAAACCTCCCTGTATATGTAACATTTACGTAAAGTTCTATTCAAACCAACCAAAAAATGAAAATGAAAACTGATACGAGTAATTACATAAATTCAATTATTTCATTGTATAATTTAATATTCGGTGGTGCATTTGGACGGGAAGTAGTTGTTTCAATAGATATTTATTGTCTTGGTAGTCTTATTATGTGATATATTTTGTTTGAAGTTTCGCAAACTAAACGAAACGTAAGCTTAGTTTTTAGAATTAATAATAGTTTTGAATTTAAAATATTACTTTTGATTAAACATATTTTTTAAAGAATAGTTATCGCACTTTCAATATTTCTTGAAATATTTTTCAACCATTGACCATTTTATTTATATAACTAGTAGTGATCTCTTGGATAATGGTGAAGCCCGGTCATTAACCGGATATTTGAGTATTTTCTAAATGGTCTATTATTAATCCAATTTATAATAATTTCAGATTTATTAACATATTTATCATAGAATTTTTTATTACAAGAACATTTTCTGGGGAAAATTAGAACAACTCTGTCATATAAATTGATTCTAAAACTGCCAACATTGTTGGGAACTGCTGATTTATGCTGATGCTGTTCTGCGAGGCAGAAGCCATTGAATATAAATGCACTTATTCTTTAATTTTTCAACCTTGAATCTGTATTAATAGTGAAATAGTGTAACAAACCTAGTGTTGTTTTTGATTTATCCTTGTTGTTAGTTCACAATGTTTCACCAAGTGATAAGTGAGATAGTTATTCGAGAAATATTAATAATGTTAATACGTTTGATTAATATAGAATTAACTTTAGACAAGCAAATTGATGTAGGTTGTAATACTAAATTATTCTTTTAGCGGAGGGAGAAAAACTACGCGATATTCTCATTGCAAACAGAAGCGCTGTGTATTTCGAATCCAAAGACTATCGTAAAGTGCTAAGAGACATAAAAATATTGAAGACATATGGACACCATCCTACGCCTCACAAACTCTACCTCAGAGCTGGAAAAGCCAGCGAAGCCCTCAAACTGTATACCTCTGCATTAAATTACTATGCTCAAGCTGGAGAATTCCTTAAAAACAATGATAACATTAAAGAAGCAGATAAGAAGAAGCAACTATGCGAAATTCAAACTAAACTAAAGGACCTCAAATCGAAAAATGTAAAAGATGCGTGTTATCGTTTGGAATATCCGATTTCTGAGGTTAAAACGAAGCACATGACTTACCCGGCACTATCTTCGAAGCTTGCTGTTAAAAGTGATGTTGATACTGGGCGATATGTCATTGCTAAAGAGGACATCAGAGCTGGAGAAGTGTTAGCTGCAGAAAAACCGTATGTATGTGTTGTCACTGGAGAGACATTTCGCACAAATTGTGCGAATTGTATGATATCCACTGATCAACCTATTACATGTGAAGGCTGTTGTCATGCATGTTTCTGCAACTTTGAATGTAAGGAAGCAGCGTATGCAGTCCATAAAAACGAGTGCGGGCTTTTAGCCAATCTTTTTGACATTGGAGTTTCTGTGAATTGCCTGATGGCGTTTCGTATGATAACACAAAGAAGTTTGAGTGAGATTTTAGATGAAGCAAAAGATTTGATTATAGACAGAAATGTAGTTATTTATAAAGGGAATGATTATTACAATGTACACAATTTAGTTTCACATGCTGACAGAAGGAATTGTGAAGAATTTATCCACTATACATTCATGGCGACGTATTTACTGCGTTTACTTAAAACAACTGATTATTTTGGAAAACCAACTTCAGATGCAATACTCACAGATGATGAAGCCTACATAGGCAGCTTGATGTTAAGAAACTTGCAAATTTTACAATTTAATGCACATGAAATTTCCGAACTGGGAAATGTTTTTTCAGAAGATGGCGTTGCGACTAGTTTTAAATCGGATTCTGTTGGTGCTGGTTTGTATCCAACATTGGCTCTCTTCAATCATTCGTGTGATCCTTCATTAATTAGGTGATTATTTATGTTATATAAATAACTTATGCATTAACTAACTGTTTTTTTTGCGTGTGCAGATATAATGTGGGCAATGTCATGGTACTAAGGGCGATTAAACCAATTAAAATGAATGAGGGTGTTTATGAAAATTATGGCCCTTTGTTTACCTCTGAACCATTGAAAGTGCGCCAGGATAAACTAAGGGAGTCGTATTGGTTTGATTGCAAATGCGCCGCTTGTTTAGAGAATTGGCCATTATTTCAAGAGATTGATTCTAACGTGTTACGGGTTAGGTGTGATTGTGGAGCTGTTATCATGGCTAACAAGGATTTGGAAAATCCGTTTTTGAATTGCTCTAAATGTAAAACGGAAAAGAATATTTTACCCATGCTAGGGGCATTAATTGTAAGTTATGGATAATTAAGAATATAGCTATATACAGCGTGTAATCGAACTAATGTACATCCTCTTAAGGGCGTATACACAAAATATTTTGACACCAATTGCAGCAAAAATAAAATCGGAAAAAAATATTGGATTTTTCATAATATTTCATGCATTTTTTACTTTTTGAGAACTTCTGGTTACCTGTGTTCATGATATTTTTCCTGGATGCGTAAGTTTTTGTATTTTTTATTTACTTTTACTACTGCGAGGCGCATAAATCACTTCGCACGCACTAAACACGCACGCTGTCTCGAATGACTAGATGAAACTAGGTCACTCATTTGTGGTTTTGTTTATTTACTGTTACTACTGCGAGACGTATAAATCACTTAGCACGCACTACACACACACACACTGTCTAGAATTACTAGATGAAACTGGGTCACGTATAAAAAAAATCACAATAAGTGTTCAAATTGACGTCCGCCGCACTCAATGCACATTTGGGCTCTACGTATCCAATTTGCACGAACAGTAGCAAACATTTCACGAGGTTTTTCACGAACGGTATTAGCCGCGGCGTTTACTCGTTGTATCAGCATTTCAGCATTGTCAATTTCCGTAGTGCAGACTTCACCTTTAAAGTATCCCCAAAGAAAAAAATCTAAGGGGTTTAAATCCGGACTTCTTGGAGGCCATGGTACAGGGCCTCCACGACCAACCCAACGTCCTGGAAACTCATCATCCAAATATCTTCTAACGCGCCTTTCATAGTGAGCTGGCGCACCATCTTGCAAATACCACATTCTTCTAAGAACCGCTAAGGGTACATTTTCTAGAAGATCTAAAAGGTCATGTTGCAAAAATCGTAAATATCTTTCTCCATTCAAATTAAATGGGAACATAAATGGCCCAATTAATTGATCATTTAAAATACCTGCCCAGATATTAAGGGAGAAGCGATGCTGGAAATGAGTTCTACGCGTAACACGAGGATTTTCTATTGCATAAACATGCATATTATGAAAATTAAAACTTCCATTACGCGTAAAGCACGATTCGTCGGTCACTAAAATGTCTTTGGTAAAATTAGGATTTTGAACATTTTGTACCAAAATCCATTGTCAAATGCAATTCTTTTGGGAAAATCATGGGGTTGAAGATGTTGTACACGCTGGTAGTGATACGGATAAAAATTATTGTCTCGTATAACACTGCTGACAAATGTGTGCGATACATTTAGCTGAGCGGCGATAATACGGGTACTTAAACCAGGATCCGCTTCCAACAGATTCAAAATTTCATCTTCCGCTTGCAAATATCGCATTGGACGGTCACCACCTCCGGCGGCTCCGGCGGCTCCGGCGGTTCCGGCGACGGGCTGCAAACTTCTAGTGTCGCGTGCTCTTTGTAATAAATTTCTAAATCGGTTTGGCGGTGGTAAGTGTCGTTCAGGAAATCGCTCTTGATAAATTCTTACAGCTTCCGCGGAATTACACCGAGTTTCACCGTAAATAAGAAACATGTCTGCCAATTCAATGTTTGAATAAACGTATCGCGCCATGTTACAAAATGTAGATGTTTCATGGAATAAGTTTCACCATAGACTAAACAACAAACTATTTTTATGTTTAAAAATCGTCCACCCTCGCCGCTCTTATCTAAACATTTCAATAAGAGTGGAGATAAAGTGAAGTGTGAACCTAATAAGGAAAAATATTGAATTTCATTAACACGTTTAGAAAATATTCGGAATTTAGTCAGCAATGGGTACTTATGAAAACGATAACATAGACATAATTCCTCACAATCTGACCCACTTTTCTCTGGATGGTGTAATTCGATATCCAAATCGTTTAAAAACTACCAGTCTATGTGGAATCTCTCTTAAAATACGCAATGTGCGCGTATACCAGATACCACAAAGATGTGGCCTATTATTATTAATTATTTTTAATAATTATTTGTGAGCTATCTACTAAAGGTATGGTAATTTCATATGCAGGTATTGTTTATTTAAACGCTGCCCCTTATGTGGTAGAGAGCCTGTACAGTAGTTCGTTTACACGCTGTATATATATATATATATATATACATATATATATATATATATATATATATATATATATATATATATATATATATATATACAGTCTGTTTGATTTATTGTGACACAGCACATATGTCCGTTATTAGTACAGATAGAAAAAAAAGTTAAACACAAAAGTTTTAGTATTTTTTATGATTTATTCAATCGTAATTTCAGAAAAACAGTTGAAAATCAAATAAACACGTGAAAGCTATTAGTTTCATTTTCTTTAATGGAACACCCTGTATATTTTGTTTATTTCAAATAGGCATTAATATTAGCCTTATAATGATACCACATAAGTACACAGGGTGTTCCATTAAAGAAAATGAAGCTAATAGCTTTCACGTGTTTATTTGATTTTCAATTGTTTATCTGACAATGCTACTGAATAGATCATGAAAAATACTAAAACTATTGTCTTTAACTTTTTTTTCTATCTGTACTAATAACGGATATATGTGCTGTGTCACAATAAATCAAACAGATATATATATATATATATACACATATATATATATATATATATATATATATATATATATATATACACATATATATATATATATAAATTATTATATTATTATATATTATTATATAAATAAGCAAATCTCTTTTCTTGTTTGTATTATTTTTTATTCTCGCGTAACGTTTATTCAGTAATATTTATTTGGTTAAAACAATTTTTTATAGCCTTTGGAAATGAAGTCGGCTAAAGTGGAGGAATATTTCACATCATTGATGTATAAAGAAGCCAGCGACGTGATCGTTGACATGTTACAAATATACACTAAAAATCTGGCCCCACCCCTTGTAGATATGATTTTGCTTCAACAACGGCTTAAAACGTGCATGATACATTTAGGAAATCAAAGATTTGACTACAAACTGATCGCTGAAAGTATCGAAGCACGAATGGAAAAGTTAATGGTGTAATTTTTTTGTACATTTATATGGAGTAATAAAAATGATCAATTTTTGCTTTGCACTTTTTCTTTATTGTTCCGATTTCTTACTTATATTATGAGTGTGTCATACATTGATTTTCTTTCCATTTTGTTAAGTGCTTTATTGTATACTGTGACGTTTACGTATTAGCAAACAAAGAATTCGTTAATTTATATAATTTGTTCAATTCTTGATTTATTATAGTAAGGGCAATTTCCCTTATTTACAAAGATGTAGAAATGAGGGTAGCGTGGACTTGAGCTCTGGAGCATATATATATATATATAAAGAATACTATAATATATACCGAGTTTTAACCTGGCCATAGCAATATAGGATTGTTTTAAATTAATTTAATTATAATATGTTTAGGTATATTTTAAACTTCACTTTAAATCAGTGTTTTACACGCCTGATGCATCAAGTAGGGGACACAGATTTTTTATTTTCTTATTTATTTCTGCATTAAAGCAACTGGTTCATAAAACAGACAATTTTTAACAGTTTTTTAATAATATTTGCCAATAAATAATATTTGAAAACATTTTATTGGCCCTCATAAAAAAAAATGTTACAGTCATCCACATGCTCCCCATAATATGAGTGAATAAATAATTTACATATTTGACATTATTTTTTGATTGTACATTTTATCAATACAAATTGCGGTACAATACATTTTTGGTATAATATAAATGAACCACAATAATTAAATTTAGTACAACTAATGTTTTAAGTAATAGATTTCATTTGACGCTTTTTGTAGCAGATAACAATTTTTATCTAAATGTTTTGACCAAATTTACTAGCTCTGCTGCATATTATTGTTCTTATGTATTATTTCCGTTTTTAAATCCTCCTCTTTCTTTCTAAACTTCGGAATTTTAGGTGTGCGTCCACATGTGTCAATTATAGGTTAGGTAATTAATTCCTACCAAACAGCAGCAGTCAATATTAAAATAACAATACAACATGCCAACAAAACAGTACGTTTAGAGTAATATGATTTGACATATTAAAGTTAATAACGCACTTACCTAAAAAACTTTTATTTCTAATGCGTAAATATGTTACTATTACTCGCGAAATTATTTTTTAATCAAAGAGACACTCCTTAGAAGTATAACTAAAATCTAAATATCAGAGTGGTCCGCATTAGTGGTTAAATCTCGGTATACAGCGTGAACCAGATCATCCGTATCAGGCTAAAAAAAAAAGGCTAGCCGTAGAGAGTTGGGCCAACAAAATTTATTATAAAAGTCGCATTAAAGAATTGAATGGTGATAATGTTACTCCCGCGAAGCGGAGCGACCAAACAAAATTTTTAGGCTATTTCAAACTTGAAATTTTACTTCATGCGGCACGCATATAAAATACTGATTTCAAGTGAAGTTTACAATATACTACTAAAGCAGTATGGTAAAAGTATATACTTTGAACTTTCCAATACTTTAGTGTTTTTCTAAACTCAAAGTTTTACTTTATGCTTAATGTGGAAGTGGAAAGCACTCGCCTAATTTAATAATTTTTAATTTAATAATTTATTAGTGTTTATCACATACATGTGTTAAACAGGTCAAATTATATATTACAATGAAAAGCTTAAAACTAAAAATATTAACATTAATAAAGGACTTACACCGACACAGCAGGAATAATAAAATATTTTGTTCTTAAAATACAAGGAATGTTATTATCACAGTCATTTATAAAATAAAATGAATATAAATACGTTCAAAAACATATAAAAGTTACGGTGAAATAAATTTTTACATGGGAATTCCCTAGGATGCGTCTTGAAACGGGACCCACGGTATAAGAAAATCAATATAAATATATTTCTACGTAGAATTAATTTTCTGGTATTTATCTAACGTTAGCATTAACTAATTTTTAAACCAAGAATAATGCCCACTTGCCCCACAGTTGATTAACTTTAATCAGTGTCAATCAGTGATTAGTAAATCCTAAACATACAACTATTTTATTTATAAATCGTTTACACATTTAAATTTTGATGAAAAATACATGTTTGGGATATCTTACAATTTGAAAAAAATGTTATATTCCCGAACTATGACTAAATCAGTGAGTTAATATGATTAACTTTTTAACCACGATTAAGTGAGTGCAAGTTTTTTCTATAACTTAAATAATCACGATTGCTTTATTATAATTATTAGTATTACAAACATTAGAACAAATACTCTGTATGTCACAAGAAAGTAATTATGACATCTTGGGTTTAAAATGTAAATTCACACCAATTTGCTAAAAAATATATCATTCCCCTTCCGAGTCTAATTTCCTCTCATTGACGACAATTTTAAGATATTCTTGAAAGATAGTGGGAGTTGAAACCGTTTACGCCTTCCGTATGACTTTTAAGACCCTCCAAAATTGGGACGAACAAAAACTTTTCGCTCGGCAGAACTATTTTGTAAAATGCGGCCTAAAGTAAATAAGGAGGAACTGGATTTCATTCTATAATTGTATATTACAATCAATTGTTTCATTAAAATGATTTTAATATTTACTGGTATTCTCTTATAACAATAAATTAATGTTTCCTGAATTTCTGGAATATTAAAACTATTTTCTAGTGAAAATGCGATTAATTGTGACCAATATTCGACGATGCGTGGTTGAACACAGATTAAATTTAAAATATGCTTTTATTAAATTTCCTATATGTATGTTACCTTGTATGTCCGTGTTTATTGCATGTGCAATTATCGTCACCTGACATTTAAATTTAGGAAAAATATTCTTGTTTTCTCAGTGGAAAATGGAAAAATAACTGTTTCCATGTCAATTATAATGAAATTTAAACCTATTAAAGAACGTTTTCTAATGAGATATGACGTATGATTGTTCATTAAGGTATTATTAGATTTGAAATAATTTCATGAACTTGCAAATAAAAACCTGTAAAATACTGATTTTGTATTGATAGTAGTAATTACATTTTTTGTTGAATATTCCAAAAAGCAATGGATTTGGGAAATAAAATCCAACACTTTTAAAAGAAGAGGAGAAAAAGAGCTATTTAAAAAATATTGAATGTTAAAAATATTATTATTAGAACACAGTAAAATCTTTATTTATGCCCATTTTGTTGGAAAAACGCAATCTGGCAACACTGCACGGTTCTTGTGTACTATTTCAAACAAATTACCCTCCATTTGTGAGTAATGTGAGTAAATGCACCAAAGAAAAAACTTATCAACGTTTAGAATACGGATCGTGCTATCCACTTTATACACCGTTTTAACATAGTTATATACCGTTTTTGCATAGTTTTGATCATTCATTAAAAATAAAAAAATTAAAGTACGTACTCCACTAACTTTAAAAAATTTAAAAATCCGTTTAATTTCGCAGTTTTTCCCAGGGTTGTTATGTTTAAAACACTTTGCTTTAAAACAGTGTTTTAAACATGTTTAAAAACAGCCGTCGTGTTTTAAGCGATTTTGTTTTAACTATGTTTTAAATCTTAAATTTGTTCAAAACATGTTTTAAAGGTTAAATTTGTATAAAATGTATATACTATTATCTTAAATTTGCTAAATTATATATAATATAATATAATATTTTATTACAATAAAATATCACAACTGTGTGCATAAATGTGATTTTTAGATATAAAATTTTACGACATTCGTTGTTTTTTTAAAAGATTTTAATTTGAATCTTTAAACGAGGGTTTTTCACTTCCAGAACTAAGCATGAAGTAAAATTTCGAGTTTAGAAAAGCCTGAAAATTTGGATTGGCCGCGTAGCGAAGCGGAGCGGCCAATCCAAATTAGGCTTCATGCGTCATTCGTATAAAACACTGAAATATCGTAAAGTTTAAAATATACGGCTTTAGCAATCTAATATGTAGATGTGAATAAAACGTGAGTCAAATTCTGCGCTGAACAGATTTTTTAAAACAGTGATTATAGGCAACTTAATTACTCTAACGTATATTAGGTTGCCTATAATTGTTGTTGTATGTGTGTGTTTTTAAAACTTCACTGTAAATCAGTGGTTTTAAGCGTGGCGCATGAAGTAAAATTTCGAGTTTAGAAAAGCCTAATTTGGATTGGCCGCTCCGCTTCGCTACGCGGCCAAACCAAATTCTTAGGCTTTTCTAAACTCGAAATTTTACTTCATGCTTAGTCTGGGAGTGGAAAACACTCGTTAAAAGCCTTATATTAACCGCTTTGAAGCAACAATTTCCCGCAAATTTAAAAAACGCTGTAATTATCGGGATATGTATACTCAAAAGAAAAATGCCCTGTATGTTCTGTTTTAAACGTGTTTTAAACATGTTTTAAACGTGTTTTAAACATGTTTTAACATGTTGTTAATTGTTAATGTTTCAAACGCTGTTTTAATGAAAAAAAAACACGTTTTGTAAAAAAACTGTTTGTTTTAATTAAAATTAAAAAAAAAAAAACGTTTTTATTAACAACCCTGGTTCCTCCATTAAAAAAATGTAATTTTGAATAAAATGTGTGCTTAATGTTATGCGAAATGTAAATATTTTATTTAATTGAAACAAATTGTGTTTTGTTTTGAAAGCCCAGTATGATAAAATATAACATGTTTTATTACAAGTTAGCCTGCTCTATAAAAATTATTGTTTGTGCATTATTCGGAGATATCATGTGAATGTGTTTAAAGGAAGGGTGATGGACGGGAAATCAGGTTAAGGAATGTGATGAATCTAGGGAATTGACTATAGCCATTAGCTATCCAGTCACTACTAAATTATTAATTAATCATTTTATTTTTCATAAAAATATGGACGACACTTATAACATCCATGGCTACTCAGCCCGATGGGGACTTGAACTCGGAGCTCCACGATTAGACCAGGATAACTGCTCAACCCCTCTGCTACCATAATTGAATGTTGGTATACATATTGCAAAATACATTAGCTTTGTGATATGTGTATTTATTTACTCGATGGTTTAGTAGATACCAGTGACGGCTCGTAATCTAAGAAAGTGGGTCGGCCGAATGTATTTTGGCGCTCGCGTACAGAGACTCAATGGAGTGCCGTACCGAACCATACACCTTCGCTAGAACGATACTTTAAATTAAATAATTTCGCCTGACTTTTAAAAATAGACAGAATGTTCTCGGAGTAACAATAACATTTTGAAACATGTTATATACATAATATGGTTAATTGTAATTATACACTGATATATTTCACATAATCTACCTAAAATACCTTGGTAATATTTTGTAAATTACAATTAGGTAACTATTTAATTATTGTTTGCATTTTTAAATTACATCTATTGCTTAACTATATTTAAAAATTCCGAGATATGTTCTAATTTCTGAAATAAAACTTAAGACGAATAATGTGTTTAAATTGTTTTTTTTTTTATTGTTGGCCTTAATGACCAATTTGTATTAAAGTAAATACCTATTTTACTTTTAAATTGAATAATATAAAAATAATTAGAAATACGTTGATAAATAAATTCACTAGTTCACTAGTGATGTTTCTATCATGGCACTTTCCCCGTTAATGATATGATGATTTAAATATCAACAATATGGAAAAGTTGCTCAAACTAAATTTATACTACTTTTATTATGATTATTCCAAAACTATTCACAAAAAAGTAATTCTTGTATTTTTTCGCTGCACCTCGGTAAATATTGAAAACCATCACATCTAAGCGTTATATATTTTTAAATCAGTGGTTTATACGCGTAGAGCAAGTAAAATTTTGTGTAACCGAATTCAAAGTGTGCATCGACATATAGGCATCGGTGTTTTGTGTAGAAGAACGGCGAGTACGGCGAGTACGGCCGTACTGCGTCGCGCGTCGTGACGACATAGCGCTTGTATTAATCTTCATAATCTGAAAATCTACGAAGTTGCTAAGTAAACATATATTAAATGAAAATAAATTTCCGCATTTATCGGTCTTATACTGAGTGCTTATTAATATTACTACCTATTAGCCTGTTATATTTTAATTATACAAAATGCACAATATTTATATCTAAAAAAGATTTTTATTTTTTTTAGATATAAATATTGCGCATTTTGTATAATTTATAATTTTTGTTCAATCAAATTTAACCACGCCATCCCTGACGGGCAGTCGCTGGTAGATACTACTATTAGAAATGGCCTGGCAACAATGTCGGCTGATAAGTTGAATTTTATCAATTATTATAATTAGCGATTATTTTATCACGTAGCAATACATCTCCACTATTCTCAGTTAAGGTTTATTAGCCGATTTGAAACCATGCGACAGGAAACGGTATTGTTAATCGTTGGGTTTTTGTGCCTTGGAATATGTAAGTCTTAGTGTTTTAAGAATTAGGGTTGAACTGGTGAATTATGGATGATAATAAAATTTATTACATGTCCGTTTACGGGGGTGTGTGTAAATATTTATCAAATCTGTTTGATTTCCAGCTAAAACAAACGCGAGCATTTTCGTGTGCAATAAGGATTCAGATTGTCTTGACGGTGGAACATGTACGGGAAATAAATGCGAATGTCCCACAGGGAAAATTTATAATTCCTTAGGCAACAAATGTTTGGAATGTAAGTTCATGCAGGTTGTGGATTTTAGGATTTAATTAATGTACTTCGAAATTTAGTGGCATCTGGATACGGACAGGAATGCGAGGATCTTGAGCAATGTGTCTTATTGGCAGGGGCGTACGCGTGCAAGGAGAACAAATGTGCATGCGCGGACGGATACTTGTATTTGAGGGGTATATGCATTAAATATAAAAACTTTGGAGATGATTGCACCACTGACGAGGAATGCTTTGATGGAATGGACTTTTTCGCAAGAAAATGTGACAATGATAGATGCAAATGCAGTGATGGCTATTACAACCGGAAGGATTTAGATTGTAGAAAGAAACGCCTTATTGATGACACCTGCTCAATAAATCTAGACTGCAGTTTTCCGAATGGCGCGTGTAAAGAAGGGATTTGTGTAGACTCGAAATCGTCTAAGCTTCTGAGACGTACAGATTTAGGTATTACTGTTAAATTGATCTGAATCGTCATAAACATATTTTCGTTATAATAATAACAGGTGAAGATGAAGGCGGAGACGAGGAACAAGAAATTAATCCAGAAAGTGGAGTTGCTTGTGTAACTAATTCTGACTGTTTAATTGAGAAAACCTACTGTAATCCCTTGCTAAGAAAATGCATTTGTAATGGCGGCTACTTTCTAATGGAAGATAAGTGCGTGCGGGGTGTGTTCTTAAAGTATTTGCGTGTTAGAACTGGCTATGTTATTACTGTGTAATTTTAGAATTAGGCTCACAATGCAAAGCAAAAGAAGATTGCGGAGGTTTAGGAGTTGATTGCATTAATGATATGTGCGCTTGCATGGATCGTTATCAAAACAAAGAAGGGAATATGAGATGTTTGAAAGGTATTATGGCTTCAACAATTACTTCATTATTTAATATTTTAACAAAATTTCAGTGCCATATGCAGATCATTTTTGGTGCTCCGTTGACGAATCTTGCAAAATTTTTGGAAACGACTATACTTGTGATTCTGAAAAGAAGTGCGTTTGTCAAGCTGGATATGCACTAAATGCTGAAACAATTTGTAAACCTAAAGGTGTTTATTATCATTTAAAACTAAACTTATTAATATGTGATTTTGTCATAAGCTCGTTCCATTTAACTAGGCGAACAATTAGAACACATTTGTGTACATGTTGTCGAAGGTCCCAAGAAACTAGTTGTTTAACTTATGAAAGGTGAATTGCGGTATTAAAATGTCATTATTTTAAGGCGAAAACACGAATAAACTGCATAGAGACATAAATATATAGAGGAGAAAAGCCTAGTTAAATGGAACTGGCTTTTTATATTAGTATCTGGAAGATAAATCACCTATACGAAATGGTATTCAATGTAATACATACATTTTCGATTTTATAAATACAACTTTAATTGATGAAAATAATTATTAAATTATAGCCTCTGGTGGATCCGAAACGTGCATATCGGACAATGACTGCGATCTAATAAGAAAGAATTCCATATGTGATCCAAGTGGGGTTTGTATTTGTGCAGATGAATATGAGTACAATCAAGATACAACTCAGTGCGATGCCCGTATGTAATTCTGTGGTTCTATTGTTTGGTATGTAACTTATCTGTTTTAGTCCTTGGAGGTAGTTGTAGATTACAGGAAGATTGCAAGATAGAGAATTCCCTTTGTAAAACTAAATGCACTTGTGCTGACTCGTTCATACAAAACGGGGATAAACAATGTAACCCAGGTTTGTATTCTCGTATTATCTTTTCATTTCAAGTGCTTTGTTGTTTTTTGCGTTTAAGAATCTATACTTATGTAAAATAATATAATATATTTACATGTATTATTTTATAGTGGCTTCTAAACTTCACGAAAAATGCAGTTTAGATATACAGTGCGCCGCAACTTTTACCGGATCCCATTGTGAAGATGGCATCTGCCAATGCCAAAGTGATTACCTTGAAATGGACGGGAGATGCTTAAGAATTGCCACTAGTAAGTATATTCAAATCTTGTATGTTACCATCTTCGAGATCTTATCTGTATAGAAATACTTACCTCTATGTCTTCGTAGTAGAAATTATACTAAGTTACACCAACGAAAATTACTAAAATTTAAATTTAAAAAATAAATCAATTAACGTTCTATCAAATCACTTGTTATTTCTATATGGGATATAAATAGTATACTTATCGTCACCATTTATTTTTTTCATCAAAGCGAGACGCCTAAAAAGTTTTGTAAAACAATACTTTTTAGTAGTCATAGTCAAAACCTTATTCTTATTTATATTATTTCAATTATCGTTTGATCTATTTGCGAAAGCGAGATATTTTTCCTCTCGCTGGGGACAGCGGGACAGACTGCCTGAAAGCGGGACTGTCCCGCCCAAAGCAAGACGTATGGTCACGTTAAGTAAACTAAGCTCGAGATGCTTATAACGTTTTTTTGCACGATCGGGCAAGACGGACATTTCTTGGCAATTATTATGAATATGTCACTAAGAGTTTGTCAAATTTGATTACTGAAAATTAACACTGTTTAATTCTAATAAAATTGCTTTTATCATATGCTATGAATTTTATATATTTCATTTACAGTTCACCGAACGGTAAGTAAAACCGATTTGTTACTCATAGCAATTTGGTAGACTCAACTTACCGTTCTGAAAATAGATGTGGTCAATACTAAGTATGGTCGATCGTGCAAAAACTATTTGAAAGTAAGTGTTGGTGCAACCGAGCGTAAAGGATTTGTGGATTAAAAAAAAAGTGTTAACAAAACATTTTATTAATCTAAAATATATACAATAAATAGGTTTTCCTGGAAGGTAATATAGTTTTAATATACAACATTTACCACAGTTGTCCATTTTAGAGCTTAAAAAGCTCATTTTGATTATCAAACTGTGCACACGCGTTCACTACTAATTTGGCGTTTTATATGGTTGTCCAGTGCCCAAAGGAGACCCAAAAAATTAGACAACTAAAATACTAAAACGGAGTTTTTTTTTTAGTAATCATTAATATAAATTATTTAAATATTATTTAGATGTGTATTTTCCAACCGCTAGTCCGCGTTCAAAATCGCCGTCAGTCTACATAATTAAAAGATGAAAATTTCAATTTCAATGATATGTGCTTGGCATGTAGTAATTAAGAATGCACAAACTCAATAAATTAAAAATACTACAAGTTGAGGGTTTATTCAATAAATAATGTATTTAAATAATAACCAATTCTTCGTGATTGTTTTCATCAAAAAATATTTTATCGATTTGTTATTTTTTCTAAATTACATAATTTTATTGAATTTATTAAAATAGAAAATGATAAAAATATCAGCAACCAAAATAGTCTCTAGATATTTAGATAATATTTATAAATACATATATACTCGTATTTCATAATTATATAGATAACATAATTATATTGAATGAGGTAAAATAATTATATTCATATAAATTGCACCTTTCAGGGCTGAAAACCTAGACTATTTAAGTGAGTTCAATAAAGTTCTATTAACAAGAACTTCTATATTAATAACTAACAAAGTTAAGAGAGTTGAAGATAGATAAAAAACTGATATGTTATATCTAGCAGAATTAGCTGTTCATATTTGACAGTTGCCTATACATTTCATTCTTCATTGTCTAAAACTGTAAATTAATTTCAAAACAGTGAAATGAAAAAAAAAAACATTTACGGTTTTTCACGTTCACGCATTTGTAAAACGATCGGTATTTGATCATAAACAGTTTTGTCGCGTATCATAGCCAAAACCGTGTATTGATAAAAAACGATGAGTTTCACACATTTTTGAACTTAAATAGCCGTAATTTGTAGTCAAACAATGTTGGTTTTGAAATTACCTGCTGAGTGCATGAATATAATACACTGGCGAGTTTGTGCAAAAATAATGAAGTATAATTGCACGTTTGGCTTCGTTTTATAAACTTAATAAAGTACGCAATTACTTGAGATATATTTTACAATAATTTTATAATCTGCTATAATACAATTTCGAGAAATCGATATGAAGTTATAGTTATTAAAATTGTATTGAAATATGCAAATATTTTAATGTATTTCTTAAGTTTTACTTTGAGTAGATTATATTTATAATCCAAACAGATGTTCATTATTATGACCAATTCGGGAATGTCTGAGAACACCTGAGATTACAAAAACCCATTCAAATTGAATCAAAATCGTCACCTGTTTATCAATGTTATGATATCAACAATCAAGCATGCACACCTGTGTCTGCTTATTGGATTTATCTTACACCTGCAGGGATAGGATTGATAACAAATTTTTAAAATTTCTGAATGTAAATACATGTTGTTATCATTTTTTAGTTAAAATTAGAATTTTGCGTATTTTTCTAAATTGAAATCGTTACTGAGATTGCAATCCTCAATTTTGTAGTAGCTTTTCATTTCAATAACGTACTCCAATATATTTATGATGGTCTTTTAAACAATATTTAAGTTAAATAATGTTGTTATTATTATAATAATATTTGATATTAGTTAAAACAATTGTAAAGTAATAATCACTCTTTTCGAACATACTTTGCTTTTATTTTATTTATTATATATTTTTATAGATGACAGTATTATTGATAAACAGGATATTTAGTAGCCTGTATACCCTCAGGTAAATAGCACAAAAATCATGTATTAGATGTACATTTTGTAAATTTGGTACAAGATTTTGGAATGTTTATATCATTTGCAACTATAAATGTTTTAAAAATTCTTATCGAAACTGAAAGCTCACTGCGCTATAATTAAATCATTTTGGAGCAGTTCACTTCGTGGTATATTTTCAACTTCGATAAAAACACACTTAACTTTTTTACACCACTTGTATTTTACTGTCGTGACTGGTTTTAATTAAACGGTAATCATTATTAAACTAAGTTCATGACTAAGTTAGATAATGATTACCGTGTAATTGTACCTAGTCACAATAGTGAAATAAGAGTGGTATAAAAAACTGTTTTCTTTATATCAAAATTGTACGATTATCTAAACTGTAAGTATACGGTAAAGTCAGCTTTTAATTAAAATTGATTTCTTCTGTGGAAAATGCCAGTGACGTACTCCTAGATGATATGAATATCATCTAGGACTTGGAATACGTGGAAACTGAGCAAATTGTACGAGCATATTTTAATTGTCTGCTTAAACTGCACAATTTGTTGAGTTCGTCGCTCATACATGAAGTCACACGAGATATTTGTGCAGTTCAACTGTGAATATACAGGTCAGTTTAGTGAACGGTTTACGTGGACCATGAACCACACCCTTTTAATTCAGATAATTGTATAGGTGTTTAGACAGTTTGTTAAGACAGTCACGTGTGCAGTTTATAAGAGATTGTTTAGTTATCATGTATAATTTATTCATTAATTTCATATATCCGAAAATACGGACAATAGCCTTCCCAGCACAATATTTACTGAATGATAGTTGTTTCTTGAAATTTGTGACATAGTCTTATTAAATATTGATAATGAAGGTTTAAATTAAATTACACTTGGTGTGTTTCACAATTTTTTACTTTACTATTTACTCGACTAGTTTCGCGCTTTACAGCATTATCAGGAGTGAATTACAAAAGATACCGACGGAAAACACCTCGTCAACGACAATGAGGAGATTTGGAATTCCCCAATCTTAAAATCCCTTATTACCTGACTATATATAAGCTTGTCGGTATCTTTTGTAATTCACTCCTGATAATGCTGTAAAACGCGAAACTAGTCGAGTAAATAGTAAAGTAAAAAAAAAAAAAAAATGTGAAACAAACCAAGTGTAATTTAATTTAAACCTTCATTATCAATATTTAAAAATGTTTCACCAAGTGATAAGTGAGAAAATTATTCAAGAAAAAAAAAGTCTTATTAAATATCCAAAATTGAAACTGTTGTCTAACATAATTGATATCGTATATCGAATTAATTACACGATCCTTATGGTGAAATTGATAGAAACAATTTGAATGTCTGGCGAAATGCCAGAGTTTAAATAATAATGGCTGACGTAACCATCAGTCCTTTAACTTACAAGCCGCTACTCCTTTGTCGTAGTTTTATTTACCCTGTATTGTTTGTATATGTAAATATGATATTTTAAAATTACAATCTAAAAAGCATATTGTTAATAGTATTTTAAAATAGTATATTTAAGTGAGAATATGATTAAGTCAAGTTATTTAATCGTTTGTTGATAATACTTTAGTTGATCTATTTGAGGTTCGACTGTAAACATATTTTTTTATTTTTGCGGTTAAATATGTTTCGAATAAGAGTAAAATATTAAATGAGACGAATTCCTTTTATTTAATACTCATGTTATCTATTTCTTCACATATGTAAATGTTTAAATTATTTCAAGATTAAGTAACTCGCATCCATTGTAACACTGGAAATAAAACAACACTTTCACATTAAACACAATAAAACACTTTTAACTTTGTTTGTATAACACAATTTATTTTTATGTGACTGCAGTTTCGGCAAATTCAGCTTGCCATTATCAAACATGAAGTGTCTAATACTGGAAACAATACGGGTATATATACAAAAGGAGATTACATGAAAACGGATTACAAATCGGCTTTAAAAATGGGGGTATACAGTAGGTCAACCTGGTCGTTAATTAGGGAGATTCCCGGATTAGCGCTAGCTTTATGTATTTCTAGGGATTCAAGGAGATTCATCTTCCGACCCTTTTCCGCACAATGAATAATAGTAAGTACATCTTTTCCAAAAGTATGGTTTTCATCTAAGAGATGTTTTGCAAAAGATGACTTATCACATTGTCGCAACCGAAAAGCCCGGTTATGCTCCTTTAGTCTAGGCTTAGTTTAGGCTTTTCGGTTGCGACAATGTGATAAGTCATCTTTTGCAAAACATCTCTTAGATGAAAACTATACTTTTGGAAAAGATGTACTTACTATTATTCATTGTGCCGAAAAGGGTCGGAAGATGAATCTCCTTGAATCCCTAGAAATACATAAAGCTAGCGCTAATCCGGGAATCCCCCTAATTAACGACCAGGTCGACCTACTGTATACCCCCATTTTTAAAGCCGTTTTGTAATCCGTTTTCATGTAATCACCTTTTGTATATATACCCGTATTTTTTCCAGTTTTAGACACTTCATGTTTGATAATGGCAAGCTGAATTTGCCGAAACTGCAGTCACATAAAAATAAATTGTGTTATACAAACAAAGTTAAAAGTGTTTTATTGTGTTAAATTAACATGTATAACGAAGTAGAAGCCTCCACAATTCAAAATACTTTCACATTATTCTCTGCCTGATGAAGTCACTGCGTGGCGAAACATGTTACAGTGTTTAACAGTAATGTGATATCCTCCCAACTGTGTTCTTTTTGTTTAAGAAATATACAAATTAAATTTTAATGTTCTGATGTATAATAGATATTCAGATTTATTCCGTAAGCAAACATGCCACGTCACGTCAGTGCATTATTTGTATAGTATAATATGCATGTTATTTCTTAGATTTTGCTTACGGAACAGGCCGAATAATACTTCCTGAAGAATGTCTTTGGGGTATGAACCCTTGACTCCGTTCCATCTTTGGCCACTATGTGTGGGTGGATAATCAATGAAGTGAAGTTTACGAAATTTAATTGATGTAAACTGATGTTGGCAAAGTCGGTTCGGATGAGTATAGGGTCCGTATGAGCATGAGTTTGGTCCGAAGTTGGGCTTTTAAGCGGATTACAAATGAAATATAAAGATGCGTTATCGCCGCAATTATGTGATAAAATGACTGATAATGAAATATGTTTAAGGAATCAATGATGTTTGTACCAACAAGCAGCTATGTGATGCCCTAGGCGAGGGTTTAGTGTGCAGAAATGGATTATGTCAATGTGATTCGAACTCCAAGCCTTCACATAATGGTATGCGTTGCGAGATGAGGAATAGTGGAGCGAGTGAACTTGATTGGCCTCCCATGATGATCGGCGGAGTAGCGATAATATACAGTATGATAGTGGGCGTATTTTTGTAAATTTTATTATACAAACACTTAACATTATAGAAACAACATAAATATATGTTTACACATATTAAGTAATCCATGTTATATGTACAGAATGTTTATATTAATTTTATAAACAATTTTATTTGTATGATATAAATAAAATATTTTTTGATCAATATAAATAATATATAAGTCAAATTAGCAGATTATCTGTCACAAAGTCTAGAGGTTATTACATCTTTGGTCTGGGTCACTGTCACCGTCTCACCGGTCACACTGGTGTGCTATTAGAAACAGTACGTGCGTTGGCCCGGGCATGTGGATGATGTCGGCGAATTGAGTATTGCCGGTCTCCTACCCGGGCATTCTGGTCATCCGTAGTAGTAGATGTTGGTGGCGTCGGTATTGAGACTCCGGGGCACTTCGTTGTCGGGGCCGGGGGCCCTCCTCAAAGTGTGCGAGTGAACGTGAGGATACCGAACGACTTCGGTAATACTGCCGACGGGTGCGGGGGAGTGGATCGTCACTGAAGGAACGGGGAGTGGTGTGGTCAAGTCGATGTCTGCATCCACTTCACTAATATCATCCGCAAATCCATTGGGGATCGTGTTATCGGCGATATTCGTTGCGTGGAATTTCGCATCCCTTCTCGCTCGATGTCTTTGCATCAAGAGCCTTCCCACTAAAAGAACAAGACACAGAAGGACGCCGCCTCCCAAACTTAATACGAGGTATAAGTAGAATTTCTCTTGATTTTCTGCAAAACAAAACCTGTTCAAATTTAGGGTTCATAGAGCAAATGAATGTTGCATTCGGTGGTAAAAAATCCACTGTGCTATATTCTAAATCTACACAGTGTAACTGCATTTTTAAGCTAGCTACACTTTATTTTACAGAATATTTTAATTAATTTTGTGTAACATATTAAATGTTTACTTTTGCGTCCAACATTGAATGCCGTTCAGAAGTGGCTACTACGCTTATCGCACTTTTGGCGTGTGCCGTTTAGAACATGCTGGAAATTTCTAACAACACTTTACTTCTTCCTTGACTTTTTCCTCGCCTCAGAAGTGCAATTTACACGTGCAGTTTTAATTATGTGCTGAACTACGTTTCGTCGACGAGTTTTGTCATTCTTGTCTCTGCGAAAAAGTTACATTTCCACGTACACTATTGCTCGGGTCTGTGACTAAAACAACAAATATTATGTTAGCGCTCAAATGATTTAATTATTCGACTTGTAATAGTGTGAAATTTCTTAATTTTAGTTGTTTTTTTAACAGAAAAAATAGTTTAATAAATCGCGTTCTTTCAGGCAATTTTTCTTTTAAGTATCCATTAAATAAATTGAATTATACCAATGCATACGTTGTAAATTTTCCATTCACTGTTTTTGAAAAGGGATCAATTTCTAGCGAAGATTTTCATTCCTTGCTTAAGCATAAGGTAAATGTTCAGGCATTTTAAACTCGAAATTTGACTTCATGCTTAATTAAGGAGTGAACACACACTCGATAGAAGCTTTAAATTAGGTGACAATTTGGTAAAAACAAAATTGACTTTTATGAATTGTACTAAAATGACGATTTATTCAAATATTAAGTTATCTATAAGGAACTGTGTATTTAATAAACTCTGCACAACTTCATCATATTAGTAGGTACAGTGTAATCAATTTTGTTATTCAATATTAACGAACATTAATGGTACAATGGTGTAGTGACAAAAAATCTAAAAAAAAAAATTAGGGGCTATAAATTATCTACAATATAAAAGTATAAAGTATATATATATTTTCGTCAATTTTGAGTTTTATTTTTGCGTTCCCGACCCCATTCACTTGCTCCAGGGCGGCGAAGTTTCTGATACCAGTGAAAATAGTTAGTTAATACATTTAAATGATTCACTTGGATTTTAATTCTGATTATTACCACCGAATGCCTTAATCGTTTATTCCAGGAACCGTGGTTCAATGAGGTGCGAGAGATCACACCAACCAACTGTGGCATTTCCAATATGGCATGCAGTCAGCGATAGATGATCAACGACAGCGGAGAGAAGCGATTTCATTCAATTACTTACGTGAAACATATGTGTACGCATTAATCCATTCTGAAATAAATCCAATGATTCTGTTCCGCTCACTGGAATCTGTTGTGTACACCGTGACGGTGCAGTTGGGGTCGGATATATCATCAGCTTGCATATTTTTGGTAGATTTCTGCAGAAAGGGATTGCGGAAAGGACGGAGTGGGTTGCGTGAACGTGGAGTACTGTATGGTTCAAATGATGCTGTAACGGAAATATCATTTCAGATTGCTCCAAACCAAAGATAATCATTGATAGTGACAGTAAGATACAGTCTGATCATTTGATTGTGGTGTACATGCTCGCTGCGTGGTTTCCGTATGTATAAAAGGTTATACTAAAGATATTTATATGTATATATGTATATATATATATATATATATATATATATATATATATATATATATATATATATATATATATATATATATATATATACATATATATATCTTCACCGTATTGTTAAATCAGTTTTTATAAAACATTCTCATTTAGAATATATAGGATGTTTTTATTTGAAGTATACATATAACGATAATTACATCGTTTAGTAAATTTGCAGGATTTCTTTGTTTTTATGAAAGGGGTCAATTTACAGCTTTTAACGAATGTTTCTACTCCTTGATTAAGCATGAAGTAAAATTTCATTCATTACGCGACCAAGCCAATTTTTCAGGCTTTTCTATACAACAAATTTTACTTGCTTAATCACGAAGTAGAAACACTCGTTAAAAGATTTTATTTATTCTTTTAAGCGTTTTATGAAATGTTTCAAACCATTTAGGCAATTAATTAACTGTTGTTTCTCTTGTGATTTTTAAAAATATCATGCGATTATTTGATTTTGAATGTGATTACATTATTCCAATTATATATTTCTTCAGTAATGAACTTTTTATACATTTGTCACTAAATCCGTTCGTTACATAAACTTATTCAGTGACTTAACTGAGCACACGTTGAAGCATGAGCGTTAATGCTAGTTTTTTTAATAGTCCATGTTGAGTTAAAATTTTAAAAAAATAAAAGAAGTTTAAGATGGTTTAACTTCTATTGTTCTATTGTTAAATTACGATTTAACTGATTTTCGAATACATCCATTAAACAACTACTTAATGACATGGCCTAAACATAAATATAGAAAGATGTTTTAAAAGAAATGGTTATCGCTTTCTCTCTAATTATTGTATAAGCCATTCAAATTCTTTTAGTTTCGTTTAATATTTGAAAAAAAAAACTTCTATTAATATCTTGTATTCCAAATTACGTTTTCTACAGATAGCTTTACTTCCAGTTTTTCCATCAAGAGTTTTCTATTTGTAAGTGAAATAATTCTAAAAACAATCCAACTTCACTCATTTGTAGAATATACACTCAAGTGATACACGTGATGTATAGGGTTTCTTATTGAAATTGGAATAATTAATCACGCCTCAATCGAATCATAGAAAATAAATGTGTCGCAAATCTCGCCTTGAGCGATCCTGTGGTCTACGGATAAACCTCAAAATTTGAATAAGAATATAAATCATCAAAGATTTTAGATAATTTACTCCACGCAATCAATACACAACGTTAAGCAATTTCTATAAGTAAATTTCTATAGAAAATCGCTCCGCATTAATATTCATAGTTTTCGATCAAACCTTAAAACATTTGAATCGATATTTTTTCTTTAATAAATCCAAGTCTTAGGCTTCTGATATAAAAAATATATGTTAAAATAACTATAAGAAACATGTTTTACCGATCATATAAATAAATTAAAAGTTATTTATGACTCCCTGTATATCAAAGGGCGACCTTACAAATAACATTAATAAAAAAAATCAATAAAAATCTTTAAAGAGAACTGTATTCATGATGAGATTTTTTAGATCCCCATCTCGGAAATTATAAAGGTGGGATTCCTAAGTGATGACCATAGCGCGGATTTTTGCAGGGATCGCTCGTAAGCCGTTGTCGCCCAGTCAAGTTAATCATATAACGCACGGGGTTGAGCGTCAAATACACAAACGGGCGACTGCATCACCAGACACAGCTGCAATCGTCCACTTGTGCATTCGACGCACAGTCGCGCGCGTTATATGCCCAACTCAACAGAGCGGCCCCGGTTCATGAACGATCCCTGCCAAAATCCGCTCTATAGTGATGACTGAAGTGACTGTAGTCGCGCGACTGAGGCCTCGAAACCAGAGTCGCGCCGCACAAAGCGCTTGGTTAAATTCCTATTTAATGACTATATTATTTCCATTCCTACGTAATGGTTATGAAGTATACGTATTTTTAGAGAAAATATTATATGAAGAAATATTTTTAATGATGAAATTAATCTAAATATAAATTAAGGGATGGATCAGAGACTAACTTAAATTTATTTAATAAAAATAAAATAGTTGTTTATTCCATAACTTTATTTAGGTTGCTTTCATTTCACCAACATTTTTATAGAATGAAGATATCTTGTTAGAAGTAAGCCGCGCGGCTCAAACGACTATACTGCTCTCTGCTCTAGGGTTCGAGGCGGCTCACTAGAATCGTTGCAGTCGCGCGACCACAATCTCGTCACAAAAACGGCGGTCCCCAGGTACCGCTGTATAACATCCGCCTGCATCAGAGCGGTCCCTAGGGATCGCTAGGTAGTCACGATAGTTACGATCTGTAGGCGTTAAATGACTGCTAAATTAGAATATTTACACGTGTAATAGATCATGTTGGCTTGTAAAGGGTATTCGGCAATATCAATACTAGAAATATAGTTGATAAAGAGTTTTATTAGCCTAAAATTTAATTTATCATTATAAATTATCTGAAAATACAAATAACCTCTTGCTCCACAGGGCATTTTTGCAATATGCGCTATGGCGGTTAATGTGTTAAGAGATCATCAGGGAAACGGTTAAATGGTTATTCGGCTCGTAAAACTGCACTACTTTGCCTATATAACAGTTTCTCTATCTCTTATAGTTTTTGAGATCCCCACAGAGAACATCTAAAAAATTCACGCTGTATATTTGATTTTTAAAATGAAATTTCTCAACCTTTGTTTTTTTATAGACCTAGGATTTAGAATGTAAATCAAATATTGGTTGATAATTCACCGTACAAATATATTATGCCGGAAAATATTTGTTTTTAAATTACTGAACAGTTTATATAAAGACTGATTTTCGTTACGGCGACAGATAAATTATTAAATCACCACATATATTGTTAACAAATATTAAGTAAGTACACCACATTTAATAGAAATATAATTATAAACACATACGAAATTAGTGTGGTATTTTTGCAAGTCTTAGCAAAGTGATTTGTGTATAAAAAATAAGTTTTACAATATTCATTTCTAATAAAAGTATATGTACAATGCTTAGGGGCACTTGTAATAGTCGGAATGATTTAACTGGGTAATTTGTATATGCATATTTTGTACAGGGACGTCATAAATAAACTTGCAGCATTCTTAATGCATTATGTTTTTAAGATCATATGTATACAATATAGCTTAAAAATTCAACAATAAAACTTTAATAAAAGACAATTCAAAATACAAGCTCTCCATCTAACATATTTAATTTATTATTAAAAAATAAACCGAAATACCAACCCAGTTTGTGATAGTATCATCTAACAGTAATCAATGTTTCTTCAGCCTTTCGATGAACATGAACTATTGATCATAATTAATAAAATGGAAATTAAAAAGTCCTTGAATTATATTAGCCCATGAAGAATGAATATTTAGAAGTCTCGATGAGATAAAAATATTTGTTATTTCGTTTTTAACAAATATTTTTATCTCATTGAGAATCACAGATATTATCACTTTTGACCAGAACGCATTAACATCAATTGAAGTGTAAACGTTTTTGGGTCTGTATTGCAATCAATTAGTTACCTCTTTAAATAAATATTGCTTTATATTTAGAGTTTTAAGACAATAGTTGACAAGTTGCCAGCTGAAATTGTTTCTTTTGCAATTATCGAATTTAGATGAAGATATTGACTTTGTTTGTGGGGTACATTCAAGTCATAACAATCGATATTTATTGAACAAAACCGAATTATACGTATAATATCGAATATAAATTGTACTACTTTTTGTAAAACTTACTTGAAAAGAAATTTAAACTTCTACCATTACCTGATTATCTATGAGCTATGCGTATATGTTCATAAAAACCATGCAGATTTTATTGTTATAATTAACGTATACAGGAAACTTTTCATTTAAGTATACATACTTCGTTGTAAATTTTCAATAATTCTTTGATCTTATAAAAGTGTTGAATGTAATGCTTCTAACGAGTGTCTATACTCCTTGATTAAGCATGACGTAAAATTTACACGAAATAAACATATGTAATATTTATTAACGAGAGATCAAATTTAAACAGTATAGTTCGAACTGAACCTTAAATCAGTAGTTTATACGCGTGTCGCATGAAGTAAAAGTTCGAGTTTAGCTTCGCTACGTAACAACGCCAAATTTTGAGGCTTATCTAAACTCGAAATTTTACTTAATGCTTAACCAAGGAGTGCAATCACCTATCGAAAGCTTAAAATTAAACGCTTTTATAAAAACAACAAATTCCTAAAAATTTACCACACACTGTAATCATCCGGGTATGTATCTTAAAAAGAAAAATGCTCTGTATGTTATTCTTTAAACTCAATACTACTACTAAATACGATTAGAAGGTCCCACAATATCGTCTATACCCGTGATGAGCAATCCCCAAAAGTTCTATGAATATTTAAATATATTTCCGAATTTACTTATATACAATCATTTTTAAGTATTCAATAGACAAAAATAAAATATTCGATCAACATTTTTATATATAAGGCAACAAAGAGCATTTTTTAAATACCTTGAACATCGCAACAAAATTGTTTATTTTTTGCTTAAAACTCAAGTAACATATGTTTGTTTCTGTAAAATATAACTTAAAATAAATCAACAGCATAATATAGATTCGAACGCCAAATTTGAATACTAATTGTAGAAATTACACTGGTCTGCAAAAAAAATTTTTTTTTCGAGCCCTGACACCATTCCTGCTGATTCTTATGTAAAATGACCTCCTGAAACCGAATATGACCTCCGTTTTCCCCCATCACCCACCGTTTTCGGGGGAGGCCCCCCTACCTATTTTTATCACTTTTCGATAATTTGGAGGGATGAAAAGGATTATTTTAGCCTTTACATTTCTTCTGAGGGGCTAGAGAGGTGAAAAGTTCCAAAACATGAACATTTGTAGCAAGGAGGTAGATTTGGGGGGGGGGGGGGATTTGCCCCCTTAAATTGTAAAAAAATCATTAAAAATGATCAATTTTTTCCGTTTTTCTCGCAGTTTTTTCACTTATTTTCTACATATTCCAGCTTCCATTCCCCCTCATCCTCCCCCAAATACCCCCAAATAATAAAAATATATTGCAACAATATATAGCAACAATAATAAAAAATATATAGCAACAATAATAAAAATATATAGCAACAGTTTGGAAGATTCACTGTACCACGCTGGCGCTCTCAATACTCCCCCCGTTTCCCCCATCCATTGGAGGGGTGAAAAGGATTATTTTAGCTGTAAAGAATAATAAATAAAAAGTAAAATAACAAATGTAAAATAATAAATGTAAAGAATAATAAATAACTAAGATAAGTACCTTCATTTGGTGCTTGCTTTCCTTTTGTACCCTGAGGTAGAAGTTTCTCGTATCAAAAACCAGCAGTACTCTGCTAACATGCTCGCATTCCACTTCCCCGAAAATCTCCTCTCGAACTTAGAGATGTCTTGATGAAACCGTTCCCCGTGTTCATCCGAAACTGCTCCTAAATTTTCAGGGAAGAAGTCCAGGTGTGAGTGAAGGAAATGCACTTTAAGAGACATGTTACACCCCATGGCCTTGTACGCTGACAGCAATTCCTCGACATGAGCGACATAATCATCACTTTTGTTGTTACCCAAAAAGTTCTCACACACGTTTTGGAATGCAATCCAAGCTCGTTTTTCTTTTCGATTCAGGTGTTCAATAAACGTCGAATCTTGGAAAAGTTGTCTAATCTGGGGGCCCACGAAAACTCCTTCCTTGATTTTAGCCTCACTAAGACGAGGGAATCTAGTTTTCAAAAATTTGCATTTCAATTTTTGAACCGGTCTTGCCCATTGCTTTCACAAACTGTTTGATCAATCCGAGTTTGATGTGCAAAGGCGGCAAGTAAATATTTTCCTTCGGGACCAGAGGAAGCATGATAATTCCTGGGCAAACCTGTGCGCGCGAGGTATTGAGAGCGCCAGCGTGGTACAGTGAATCTTCCGAACTGTTGCTATATATTTTTATTATTGTTGCTATATATTTGAATTATTGTTGTTATATATTGTTGCTATATATTTTTATTGTTTGGGGGAGGATGAGGGGGGATGGAAGCTGGAATATGTAGAAAATAAGTGAAAAACGTGCGAAAAAAACGGAAAAATCGATCATTTTTAAGGATTTTATTACAATTTAAGGGGGCAAATCC
Source organism: Philonthus cognatus (assembly GCA_932526585.2). Lineage (NCBI taxonomy): Eukaryota > Metazoa > Arthropoda > Insecta > Coleoptera > Staphylinidae > Philonthus > Philonthus cognatus. The sequence continues at coordinate 80,641,002 of OW052243.1, forward strand.
CCCCCCCCCCAAATCTACCTCCTTGCTACAAATGTTTATGTTTTGGAACTTTTCACCTCTCTAGCCCCTCAGAAGAAACGTAAAGGCTAAAATAATCCTTTTCATCCCTCCAAATTATCGAAAAGTGATAAAAATAGGTGGGGGGGGCCTCCCCCGTAAACGGTGGGTGATGGGGGAAAACGGGGGTCATATTCGGATTCAGGAGGTCATTTTACATAAGAATCAGCAGGAATGGTGTCAGGGCCGATTTTCATGCCGACCAGTGTTATTAGACAAACAACTGAATAGGTTGATTTCCACTTAGACATTATGAGCCAATTAGATTTTAACTATCATTTTATTTAGGATAAATGGAATTTAAATTTATTTCAAGATATAAGTTTTTTTATTATTACATTTAAAGTGTTTCTCACTCCTTGATTAAGCATGAAGTAAATATTTCTAGTTTAGAAAACGCTGAAAATGTTTGGTCGCGAAGCTAAACGGACCGACCAATCTAAATTTCTTTTCTAAACTCGAAATATTTACTTCATGCGCCAGGCGTGTAAAACATTTATTTAAACTGACGTTGAAAAACGCATATTATTTCTATGAGGACTCTGCTAATTCTATTAATAATAGCGATGTGTCCAAGACAGCACATTTCTCGCCATTTAAATAATTGATAATTGGCATACTAAATTTATTTCACTCCAACGAGTTGGTTTAGGACCATCTAGTACACGTGGCGTTCAAAGTAAAATTCCGAGTTTAGAAAATAATACAAATTTGGATTGGTCGCTCCGCTTTGCGTTACGACCAATCAACATTTTTCGAAACTCGCAATATTTACTTCATGATTAATCAAGGAGTGGGAAACACCCGCCAGAAACATATTAAATGCAATAATAAAAAACTCATAGTTACATGTTTAATAGTGTACCCATCCTAAAATAAATTTTAATTAGATTTATGCTAAACAAATTTAAAGATAAAACTTAATAATCAGAAGCTTTAAGACATAAAATAAATAGAATTAATGGTTTTTAGAACAAACACAATGTTTGATCATTATTTTGTGTTTTAGTCAACTTTTATCGTCTACAATTTTCCTTCCAATGGACACATTTTTATTATGGTAACGTTGAAAGAAAGTTTATTAATTTCTTAATCATTTTTGTAAAGTTCATTAAGTAAATTTTAAGTGTAGTAGATTTGTTTAAGAATTATTTCACAGAAAACATACATTTAAAAAAAACTGAACTAAATATTTTTGCTTTCTGTATTAGATAATCAAAAATACTCAATTTTAAAAAATGTTGAGTGTTTCAAATAATTTTGAAAGTTGATAATTACATAAATGTAAAATCCCAGACATTTACGTAATTATCAATATTCAAAATTATTTGAAACACTCAACATTTTTTAAAATTGACTATTTTAGATTATCTAATACAGAAAGCAAAAATATTTTCTCTATAATGAACGTTTTACGACATTTATAGACTTATAAATGTTCATTCGGGAGTTTTTAAACTTCTGTGTCGAAAGAATCAAATTATTTCAAAAACCACAATTTATATCGATGATGACAATCTACGATAAAAATATCTATTTATGTGAAAATAGTAAATTTATCAAAACAACGTTAATTTATAACAAAAACGACAAATGATCTCGAATTTGCACTTTCACAGCAATAAAAAGTCGTTCCATACCAAAAATGTCGAGTTCTGTAACGTTGAGACATTTTGATGAAAAAATAATCCATGATGAAAAAAATACTATTAACATGTTTTACTTTTTTTTTTTTTTTGGCGAAGTATAATTTAAATTGTGATTCAGCCAAAATGTACCTAATACTTTCACGTAGAATTTCATTTTTGACAATTCTGACATTTAAACTCTCTATTCATATTAAAATGCATAATTCTATGCAAAATTACATTTTACGTCAAACGTAAGATTTTCACAATTTTATCATTTATACATTTTTTATTTTCTATGGGGCCCAACGATAAAAATGGTTGCTCATCACTGGTCTAACGTACCTACACGTTCTCTCCAAATACTCGGAGGACTCTATTTAATAATTTTCCTGCATGTATTACGATTACTTGTTCCCATTCCTACTACAGACAAAAATTAAAGACTGTCTGATTTGATCATGTATTTTACAATTTAATGATTTTATTTTTACATGTTAATTGATATAAGTAATTGTGTTTTGTTGTTATTATTTATGATTTTATATTAAATCTATTTGTTGACGTTTCTAATTATACAGGGTGTCAATTTGAAAACAAGCCAGCCACAATATCCTTGGAACCGTAACAGTTAGAGAAAATTTTCCAAAACCGTTCCTACGATATGAAGGAGGAACTATTTTGATCCACATAACAATCTTCTGCAACCAACCCCTTAGGCTGTAGCCACCCTTGTCCATTTTGTTTAAATAGCACGACCCCACTTGTGATATATCATTACAAAGGTCTTTCAAAATGCTAATCAGTGGTACCAACTAAAATTGTTATTGTTACATAAAAAATGTAAAAAAAATTAATTATTAAATTATAGTATGCTCAAAATGATTTCCATTATTTTCGAGACAATAATAAAGTCTATTCTCAAATTCCTGTCGTACATTTTGGAAGGTCTGTCGTGGAATAGCTCGACACTCTTGTATTATTCGTTGTCGCAGATCTGCGATAGACTCGGGCTGAGTTTTATAGACCACAGATTTTAAGTGGCCCCATAAGACGAAGTCTAATGGGGTCAAATCTGGAGATCTAGGTGGCCATTCAATTGGTTCTCTTCTACCAATCCATTGATTCCCAAAAGTGTGGCTTAGCCAGTCTCTAACAGGTACTACATAATGCGAAGGTGCTCCGTCTTGTTGAAAATGTAATAAATTGTCATTCAAGATTAGTTCATTATTTTCATCTCTTTGATTTTCTAATTCATGAACTATAAGGGGCTGTATTAATTGATCTAACATTTCATAGTACAGTTGACCATTTAAATTTTGATCAATAAATAACGGGCCATTAATGGAATCTCCAAGGATACCTACCCAGACATTAATTTTGCGGGAAACTGCGTGTGGACTTCTCTAAAAAGATGAGGATTGTCCACCACTCCAATATCAACAATTTTGTTTGTTTACATTGCCATTAAGATAAAAAGTACATTCGTCGCTAAAACAAATGTTTTTCACTAAGTTAGGCTCAGCTATAATTTCATGAGTCATCTTTCGCAAAACTCAATTCGTCTGTCTGGATCATCATCTCCAAGTTCTTGCGTAATATGCATTTTATAGGTATGAAATTTGTGCTTTTTCAAGACTTTAAGAATGGATTCATGACTTAAACCTGTTACTCTAGACATACAACGAAGTGATGAAGTAGGGTCCATAGCAATTTGGCCCAGGACTTCAATTTGAGACGTTTCAATTAGGAGCCGGGGTTGATCTCTTTTCTTGTTGATGACCGATCTTGTTTGATCAAATTTTAAAACTAGATCTAGAACATACTGATGACGTAAATTTTTTTCGGGATGTAATTCATGGAATGAAATTGTAGTTTGTCTAGCACAACGGTTTTTAGAACTATAAATAAAAATAATTTCAATACGTTCGGCGATTGTGAAAACCATTTTATACAACTTAATAACAAGTTTAAGGTAAAGAGCACAGATTACTTAAAGATAGTCACAACAATACTATTGGCAGTGTCATATATTGTGTTAATTTGAATTAAGTTAATGAAAGATTTATTTTTATTTCATTGGTGTTTTTTGTCAACGTTTTTTTATATTGCGGACAGGTGCAATTTATTCAGTTAATAAATGTATTCCATTGAACCAAGTTTTGTTATTATTTTAATATTTTTTTAGAGTTGTCGATATTTTAATAAAACAATAGATAACTGTGATAAATATTTGGTATTATTGTGTTTATCTGTGCTTATTTATTTGTAATTTGTAAAAATAAATTGTTATAATATCTAATTTGACAACAGTTATTTTTGGCATTTTTTATGTAACAATAAAAATTTTAGTTGGTACCACTGATTAGCATTTTGAAAGACCTTTCTAATGATACATCACAGGTAGGGTCGTGCCATTTAAAAAAAATGGGTAAGGGTGGCTACAGCCTAACGGGTTGGTTGCAGAAATTGTTATGTGGGTCAAAATGGTTCCCCCTCCATATCCTAGAAACGGTTTTGAAAAATGTTCTCTAACTGTTACGGTTCCAAAGATATTCTGGCTGGCTTGTTTTCAAATTGACACCCTGTATACTATTATTAATAATTATCATATACGATGAAATTTATAATTATTATATACGATGAAATATTTCTTTAAAGAGAAATCAAATGGAATAATACATAACTTATGTGTTTTAAATAAAAACAAAATCGTACACATTTTTCCTCCCATCCAAGAACATTAAACGAACGATTAGGTTAGTTTATAAGGAATATTAACATACAGTTTTAATACTTGAGAAAATCAACCCTAAAGTGATTTTATATATTACATGAATTTAATGTGGGTGCTGTGAAATTTCTTTAGTATATTTTTAGGTTACCACAATGTTCCATACGTATTAACAATTTATGAAAATCTATACACCGGTTTATGTCAGTTAAGACTGAGGATAGGAACTAGGAATCAATGTACAGTTAACGGAATGGTTTCTTAGGATGGTTAGGGAATAAGCAATTAGCAGTTACGAGCATACTACACAAAGCAGTTACAAATGAAATCGAAAATGTATAAATCATGCACAAAACGGAAGCTCGAAGCGATCTCACTTACCAGAATCACCGGTTTTGGTCTTTGAATGTGGCGGAATTTTCGTGCTCGCTGCGAAGCTATCCTGCGATAAGTTCACCCTATTGTTTCTTCCTTCCACATTAGGCGCAGGGGGTGACGCGGCCGACTCCCTTATAAATTCATTGCCGGCGTCGTAACTCTCAAAGTCATCATCAACGTCGTTCATATCAATGTCCGAATCCATTTCATCCTGCTCAAGTTGGCCTTCGTATTGCTCCTTTAAGACCTTCCTAGGGACTGCATTACAACTCCAGATAATAAGTGGCATTAAAACAAGGTAAAAACTCCACTTACCACAGGTGTATACTATTCTGAGATACATCCGCGTCTGGGGGCGGCAGGGATTGCCAAAAGTGCTATCATCCGCTGAGAGTTCGCAACTGCGCTTGCCATGACATATTTGCATAACGGTCTCGGTAGCATAACTTACCAAACACGCTATACGAAACAAGATTATGTAAGGAAAGTTTTCGAAAGCCAAATAAAAACTCATACGTACTTTCCTCGGAAACGCCTTGCCGCTGAGGGCACTGGAAGCTCTCGTATTCAGTTCGGCCATAGCTGGCGCTATAGATGGCCACTCTTGAATTCGGATTACACTTTAATTGTATGCGTTCATTTTGGCAGGCCACCTTGCTCCTAAATTCATCTACAGAACAAACATTATCTCAGTTATTTCAACCCGCATCAAAATATCAACCCTCGAAAATTTCAACCCTTTCCTAATATCCCCATTGTTGGAACAGTGCCGAGTAAAATATGATAAGTTTAGGTAAAATATACATATGCCACAACTTATCATTTTTATACAACATAAAATAAAAAAGCGAATATGTAATCTTTTTTATCTAAATGGCGAATGCGCCGGGTTACAACTTTCAGCAGACATTTTAAGATCCTTATATTAATGATCTTTTTATTCTTTTAAGCCAATCATGAAAACGATTAAAAACTGTAAATGCGTTTACTTAACAAATACATAAATAAGATTTTTATTTGAACCAGCAGCTATGTGTATTCTGTAGTTATTTAAATGTACTTGAAGTTTAGGTAAGCAAGGGTAAATGTAACCGCTTGAAACATACAATATGTTATTTTAAGTTATGATATGGTTTTTTTAGTTTAAATATTTTTAGCTTTAATGAATAATTATGTCATATTTCTATAAGCGTTAAATTTTATACGTGGAATCTTTCTTTCAAGTATACATATCCCGATAATTGTTTTTATAAAAGCGGTCAATTCAAAACTTCTAAAGATTGTTTCCACTCCTTGATTTAGAAAAGCCTGAACATTTGACTTGGCCGTGTAGCGAAGCGGAGCTACCAATCCAAATTTTCTATTTTCTTTATAAGCCACGCGTATAAAACACTAATTTAAAGTGAAGTTTAAAATATACTGCTTAAATTTAATTTCACATTAATAAATATTACAAATGTTTATTTCTTTCGGATTTATTTTTTTAATTATACTTACATATCCCAAAGAAAATTACTCGAATTTGAAAGCGTTAGATTTGGTTAGACGAAATAAATGTTTGTAATATTTATTAACGTAAGATTAAACTTAAGCCTAACCATTTTTATTGGTCTTTCAGGCTTTTCTAAACTTAAAATGTTACTTCTTGCTTAATCAAGGAGTGGAAACACTCGTTAGAAGCTTTAAATTGAACGCTTTTATAAAATCAATGAATGCCTTAAAATGTGTACGCCGTACATTTTAAGGCATTCATTGATTTTATATCAAGATTTTATCAAGATATGTATATTTAAAAGAAATATTTCCTGTATAGTTTCAAGGTTTTCTCTTTCAAAAAAGAATCAAATCAAGGCTTACGAGATATTATAAGAAATGTACAAATTGATATTTTTTAAATCGATATCTCTGTTTTTATTGAAGTTAGCATAAAGTTTAAAAATCATCGTTTTAGATGATTTTACTATGGATAAAAATAAGACATCAAATTTTCTGTGTTGACTTGATTAGCGCAATCCGCTAATCAATTTTAAATACATAAAAAAATGTTAAAGAAATTAAAAAATAAAAAATAAATTAAAAGATTTAAAAAATAGAAATTAAAAAAAACTAAGAAGAATATTATATGATTATTCAGTAAACCTTATGATGCCATTAATATTAAAAATATGTGACTAGAATTGGTTTTTAACATTTTGTATACAATTTTTGCAATTAACGATCGACTAAACATTATATAGACATTTGTAATGTAAAGCTGGTTGTTGATAGATATGATTTTAATCAAAACACTTCAAAAATATTGCTGATTTCTTGTGACATAATTACAGTTTCAATAACATCGTGAGCCTTAATCAAGAACCATACAATATTTTTTTATTTGAATTTTGTACCTAAATTAACGATTTGATTAAAAAATAACGTTATATATTTAAAATTTACCTCAACAAAAAACTAATAATTTATTTTTATTCAGGGTAACATTATCCAAAATAGTGTCGCTGTTCCTTATATACATATTTTTTTCAATTATTAAATATATATAAGTACATAATTAATATTCTGTACGTGAAACTGTCCAAAAGTAATTACTTATAATTAGTTGGAATATAATTCAAACAGATGTTAACATCCAAATTAAAGGATTAGTGCGTGCTTGGTATCCATCATACATTTAGAACTGTTAGCCACCATTTATTACTACACAATTCGACGCACAAATTTATGTGTTAATATATCAATTTATGCAAATGATTCAACAAATACTCGAACAATTTCCGGATATAACGCATAGGCGCATTAATGCCATTAGTTATACGTTTTAAATCGCAGCTTGTTGAATATTAATTTTTTTGCTAAATGTTGAGTGATTTTTTTCTGTTATTATGTAATCAATCTTTCAGATTAGTTTTGATAACCTATTTTTATTAAATATAATACTTAAATGAATGAGTTTTTAATTTTTGGTAGAATATTATAATTTTTAGAAGTATTTAATACTAACTTAAGTTTAAGGATCACCAATAAATTTGAATTAACTCAAACAATAAAAAAAAAAATATTTTGGTGAACCTAAGTTGTCTTATACAGGGTGAGTTTTTTTTTCATGTTCTCTATGGGGATGTCGAAAACTATAAAAGATAAAGGAACAGTTAAATGGGCAAAGCAGTGCTGATTTTAAAAGAAAACACTTAGTTAAATTTTACTAATATTTTAGTTTTTTATTCCAATTGAATTTGACTTTAAGTCAGTCTCTTTAAAAATGACTCGAAGTCGCAACTAGTAGAATAAAAGATCAAAATATTAGTAAAATCAATAAAATAAAGATTTCTGATAGGAAACACAGGAGTTAATTGAACTGTTTTTTAAATATCAATTAATTATATAACTCTAAACGTGATTTTTGTTTTCTCGCTTTATTGTATTAACTTGGGTTTCTTATATTTCTCTAAACTTATTTAGGTAAATGTAATAAATATAATACTTGATTGAAACTGTACTCTACTGTATTAAATTGTATCATTTGTGTCATTTCTTTGTGATATTATAACTGTATTTACTTATATTAAATTTGACATGTGTAAACCGTATGTAAACCACGAAATTAATAAAGTTAAGGTTAAAGTTACAGAAATTTGACCAAGTGTTTACTTTTTAAATCAGAGTTAAAGATGTTTTACCACTCAAAAGATGAGACATTTATTTAAGAAAGTAGTTCTGTTTTACGAGGTAAATAAACAGGCATTGGTAAAATATTTGAAAAGAGATACCTTGAAAAATGTGAAAAGTGTAGATTTTACATTACAAAAAATGCAAGTTTGTTTTATATCTTAAAAACTAATGTAAATAGTAAAAATCCGATAACATTTTATTATTTAGTGTATAATTATCTAAAACGTTTCCTTGTCTCTCTTCTCTACTTTTTTGATAGCCGAGAAAAATCGATTTAAATAATCGAAACTTTTGACATTTTTCAAAATATCTAGTTACCCTTGACTTTTTCGAAAATTTTACTAATGTCTTTTTATCCAGCTCGTAAAACTGCATTACTTTGCCCATTAAAACATTGATTGAATTTTACAAATTTCAGTGTTATATACGCATGGCACATAAAAAAATTCTAGTTTAGAAAAGCCTGCAAATTTGGTTTGGTCACTTCGTTTCGCTACGACACCAAACCAAATTTTGAAGCGTTTATAAACTCGAAATATTACTTCATGGTTAATCAAAGAGTGGAAACACTCGTTAGTAGCATCAAATTGATAAAAAACAACAAATGCATCAAAATGCATACGCATCGGGATAAGGTATACTTGAAAGAATAATGCCGTGTATTTTAAATAATGACCACGATCTCATAGAGCGATCTGTTTTAGAAAACGATGTCTGCAATTGTAATGCTTGTACTTTTAATAGATAGCTTCTAATTAATTATTAAACTAACAATAACAATAAGAAAATACATTATTATAAAAATAATGAATGAAGAACACGAATAACCGGAGGTTCTCAAAAAGTAAAAAATACATGGAAAATTCAAATATTATTTTCAGTTTTTATTTTTGCAGAAATAACGAAAAAAATACTTTGTGTATACTCTATTAAAAGCCGTTTCAATAATTCAAACATATCCTGTATTATAAAAGCGTTTAATTTAAAGCTTCTAACGAGTGTTTTCGCGCCTTAATTAAACATAAAGTATCATTTCGGGATTAGAAAAGCCTTAAATTTTATCCCATGTCCCCCGTGCATAAAACAGTGAAATAGTGTGAAGTTCAAAATATAATGCTTATGTTTTCATCTCATGTTAATGAATGTTTATATGGTCTAACAAAATCTTGCGCTTTCAAAGTTGGACTGTCTGGGGCAATGGGTTGTGTAGGTATACTTAAAATAAAGAATCCCCATACAATATGTGTGATTCGATTTTAAAAATAAATCAGTTTCAATATTTTAGTTTTTTATGAAAATATTAAAACTGTGTTTTTGTTATAATTACATAAACACCATTTTATTATTCTCATAAAAAAATATTTTCAGGGGGGGATTTGTTATTAAAATTAAATTATATACATTTTACTACTATACACACATAACATATAGACATATTTTTAATTTGGGTTATGTAGGTATACTTAAAAAAATCCCCATACATTGTGTGTAATTTAGTTTTAATAACAGATCACTTTTGATATTTAAATTTTTTATGAAAATATTAAAGCTGTGTTTTTGTTTTATTTAAATAAACACCATTTTATTATTCTCATATAAAATGTTACTTTCAGGGGGGATTTGTTATTAAAATTAAATTATACACATTTTACTACTATACATATATATAGGCATTTTTTCTTGACATTTTAGTAGAAATATGAATATAATTTAAAAGCAAAGAAAACGTTGACCTTTGTGTACCACTTGAAAATAATTTATCGAAGCAATACTAAAACAAAGGGTTAAACTAAACTAAAAGTTTACTTTGAAATTAAAGTTTTGCAAAAAATACGTTTTCTCTGTAAACAGTTTGGTAAAGATCTAATAAAAAAGTATCATATTCTTAAATTTAATGTGACAGTTGTCATACGTTTAAAAAACATTACTAGATATTTTGAACAGAATTATTAATGTTTAGTTCAGACTTTTTTTTTATTGATAGCCTTTCGTTTAAATGAAAACTCTGAAAAGGTTTTTTTGTATGTTGATTATTTTCTATGCAAAGGAACAATACACGGACCAAAACAAAGCTGAATAAATTTACGGAGACTCTTTACAATATATTAAATTGATCTAAAAGGCTTATACTGTATGGAACACAGTTTAAAATAAAAATCATTAAATAAATAATAAAGTAATTTAATTTCTTGTCAAGATATAGGAAAGTTTGCCTATCAATATTAAAGCGAAAATGATTTTAAAGGATTGTATATCAAAATATTCCTGCGCATTCAAGTGGTTAGATGTGAAATGAATATAATTTCAATTAATTATTAAACTTCCTGTGCTAGATTAAAATTTAAAATATTATATTCTGGGTACAACAAACTCTTTAGAATGTACATAAGGAGATTTTAATTTTACACCAAAATTCGTGAATAAATCTGTAACCTAAATATTTGGATATTTTGGTTAGTAATATTGAATTTATTACTTACCAAAATATCAAATATATAAGCAATCAACATACAAACCATTAACATTCATTTTTAGGCATTTAACTTTGGAAATGTAAAAACTATATAATAACTTCAACGATCTTGATGTGTAATTTCCAAATATTATCAATTTTCTTGTTACATTCAATGTGGCATGACGCTGAACGTTTAGCTTTATACAATTTATATAAGTAAAATACCAAATCGACTTTTGACATGTCCCATACGTATAACGTTTTGCTTACGGAAGTACTAAATATTACTTGAAAACATTCAATCTAAATTTAAAATAAAATATATTATAGTTAACTTAGGAGATCAATATGTTAAACAGAAAGTAGGGCAACAAGAACACACTTAATAGTAATGCCAAATGTGTCCTTTAGTAACCAATTTGAAGTGAACCATGAAAGTATTAAAGAAATGCAAAGCGTTGTTTGAAAAGATAATTACTCTGTAAATAAAAAAAAAAACGTTATTAATGTGAGCTCAAGAATTAAAATAGGATAGTTTCAAAGTCTAATCTGCTATTCCTATAGGTGAAATAAAATTGTCGCGAATGAAGACAATTATTATTCTCAGTATTCAGTAGGCATTTGGTGTTTCTGGCACCTGGGTTGATTTTGTTTTAAAAAATTATAGAAACATGTACATCTAAAGCGTTTTCTATTAAAAATATAATTTCCAACCGATGAAGTACATAATTTATATGCAACCTAACGTAGTTCTCGTATCTATACACACCATTGTGTATATAGTGGAAATTGTGTTGCACCAATTTACAATGTGTAAAAATGTAACATTCCACGAGAGGAAAATATTGACAGATTTATTTCCCATAGTAAACATTAAATATTTTTAATCTTCTGAAGTGAAGTCAAGTTAATATTGATATATTTAACATTTTCAATTACTTCTAAAATGATAACTTCAGACAGCCCTATAAGATGAAATATGTGGATTTAGGGCAAGACTGATTGGTGGCCTCACTTAGAGATAAACTTTTTCGGAAACAAATCTTGTACCGCCACAAAATATCTTAAAACGGAATGGGCTGTGGCCCCATCTTGCCAAAACCAGATGTGAACGTTTATAATATTAAATATATTATAGTTAACTTAGGAGATCAATATGTTAAACAGAAAGTAGGGCAACAAGAACACACTTAATAGTAATGCCAAATGTGTCCTTTAGTAACCAATTTGAAGTGAACCATGAAAGTAGTAAAGAAATGCAGAGCGTTGTTTGAAAAGATAATTACTCTGTAAATAAAAAAAAGGTTATTAATGTCAGCCCAAGAATTAAAATAGGATAGTTTAAAAGTCTAATCTGCTATTCCTTTAGGTGAAATAAAATTGTCGCGAATGAAGACAATTATTATTCTCGGTATTCAGTAGGCATTTGGTGTTTCTGGCACCTGGGTTGATTTCGTTTTGAAAAATTATAGAAACATGTACATCTAAAGCGTTTTCTATTAAAAATATAATTTCCAACCGATGAAGTACATAATTTACAAAACCTAACGTAGTTCTCCTATCTATACACACCATTGTGTATATAGTGGAAATTGTGTTGCACCAATTTACAATGTGTAAAAATGTAACATTCCACGAGAGGAAAATATTGACAGATTTATTTCCCATAGTAAACATTAAACATTTTTAATCTTCTGAAGTGAAGTCAAGTTAATATTGATATATTTAACATTTTCAATTACTTCTAAAATGATAACTTCAGACAGCCCTATAAGATGAAATATGTGGATTTAGGGCAAGACTGCTTGGTGGCCTCACTTAGAGATAAACTTTTTCGGAAACAAATCTTGTTCCGCCACAAAATATCTTAAAACGGAATGGGCTGTGGCCCCATCTTGCCAAAACGTTTATAATAAATAGGACATTTTCTTTAAAAGCAATTCTGCAATTTTAATATTGTTACTTCTTCTTCGATTGCGACACAGTATTTATTAAAGTTGATTTATTTTTTTAAATTATCGACTGGATGAATGTTTCAATGAATGAATAAAATGATGATTAGATGAATTTTTAAACGTAGGTTAAAATTTGGACAGAGTTAGACAGCCATTGCAGAGCCCTCTGCCCTCGCCGAGGGATATGAAAAAGGAAATACGAGTGGCTTTTTGAAGGGAAAGGTCCAATAAAAATTAATTTAGGAAAATAAATAATGAAAATGATGCGGTTGATAGGATATTTGTGGATACGGAGGACCAAGTGGTGGTTGTACATTTTAATTGTGCAGCAGGACGGTCTACTCGGGGTCAGTTCACGAACCAAACTCCTCAATAATATTTGTCTGATTACTGTTTTATCATTAAAAGATGATGTGTACACAACAATCACATATTATGCGGTATTATTGTCTATATCTATTACAATCGTGTCCGCAAAAAAACCTAGTAGTTTTTTGAAAACTAAATTTAAAGTAGAACATGCTTCCTTATAGCTTATATTTCAAATATTTAAAGTCGAAATATTTACTTCATGCGCAGTTCGTATTAGACGCTGATGTTCTGTGAAGTTTAAATACATATACTTCACCTTTAAAACAGAAACAAAAGAACAGATTAAAGAGTTCTTTTTATTTGTTGGCCTGGGCAACAAGGCCCTTTCGACCAGCTTCAGTATTTGATTTAGTATTTAGTTTACTCTTAATTGTTGTATACTGTTAGTGGAATTGATTACTAAATAAATACTTCTGGTTTCATGTCAGTGGAAATGACATAAAATAAACACTGGGATTAAAGAGTTACTCTGATGTGAATAACTTGGCGATTCCCGCTGTCATCGTTTATAACAAGAAAACATGTTTGCAATAATCACTGGATATTGAATACTTGTCAAAAGTTATACTATATAAATTCCAGAATTAAACCATATTTATTGACACAATAAATATAACTAAGAAATCCAATTAAAAGTTGCATAAATAAACGCAAATGTAGACCAATAATACTTAAATTGAAATATAAAGCCTTGTAGAAACATCGCGAGCTTTGGCGATAATCTCGTTGGGAGGCATGTTTGCAGAGGGAAATGGCGGTCTTGTACTCGTGATTAATTTTCTTTGTTCCATGCAGTGGGGATATTTATGGTTTTTGTAACAGGGATTGAGATATTGTATATTTGGCTTTGATGTGTGTGCCTGTTGATCACTTTTTTATGTGGGATCAGCAGGGTGCATAAATATAATAAATAAGCTATAAACTTGAATCGTTCGCTCTGAGATAATACGTTATGTAAATGTTGTAGAATTTACTTACATGGCCTACATTTATATGCTACTTCGACGTACTTTCGTTCCCCTGGACATGGATCTCCTCCAAAAGTTGGGGGTGATGCTAGGAATTTACATTGGCTCTTTTTCTGGCAGGCTTCTATAACGGTCTGCAACAGTGAATACTAGGTACCGTCAGTCAGATCGGCTGTAATCTTCTTGGAGCAAAGTGAAAATGTATGCAAAGCGTGTCGTGTTGTGTGTGGGTGTGCAAATAAATTAGGCCATATAGCTACGATTACAATTCAAAGGCAATAATCATTAATTATTATAATTGACTAAAAGTTAATGCAATACCACAGATATACAATTTTAGTTAGCAGGATTAGGCTTCTATATACATGCGAATTTTTGTGGTATCACGAGAATTGTAATCGTACAGTAGGCAGCAATGTAATTTGATTGCGCCAAAGCTTCATGTGGACAAACAATTAAAACGAAGCAGCATGACCATGGCGAAAATAAAATAACTTTATAATTTGCGTAAAAAATCACTTACTCTTCCCCATGTACCGTGAGTCACTTCTTCCCATTTAGTCTGTAAGCAAGCATATGCCAACTTATTTCACACAAAAGATAATTGATTGACTTGTACTTTTCTCGATTTAGGTCGTGCTACGCTCCAATTAGTGGTATTTATATAGAACTTGGCACCTACTTAATGTTACATTATTCAGCGACATAGGTAATAAGAGCATAGGAAACTTTCAATTCTAATATATTTTTGATTTATCAATCCAATTATATGGTTTGGAGAAATTCTTATTAATGAACATGTTTATTTTTTATAAATTGTTTTAACAAATTTAATAAAAGTTACATTTTTAATAGGCAACAGAAACAAAATTATTATACAAATATATTAAAAGTGCGATACTTTTCGCAATCTACAACTAATTTGTCTCACAAAGACGAATTCAAACACTGATTGTGTTTATACGATTTATACAGAGTTATTTCTCTTCAAAAATTGTAAGGTTGTAGTGCGATTGCATTTTACCTGAGATATTATTTTCTTACGGTAATCTGCGGTTCGGTCAAAACATTAAAAACATTTTCTTTATGTAACATGCCCATCCTTTGATTACCTTAATTATTTTCTTTATCTTTAGTACATCTGCAGTGGTTTAAAACGGTATCGTTATTTTTGATAT
The DNA here is from genome assembly GCA_932526585.2 of Philonthus cognatus. NCBI lineage: Eukaryota > Metazoa > Arthropoda > Insecta > Coleoptera > Staphylinidae > Philonthus > Philonthus cognatus. The sequence continues at coordinate 80,656,396 of OW052243.1, forward strand.
TTTGATATTTCTTTGAATACTTAATACTTTTGTTAGGTATATGAAACAAATCACATACTCTTCTTAAACGACTACCTAAATAAATCCATAAAATAAATCGAAATGCTACACTTAACTGTCACTTTTTGAAATAAAATAGAATATCCATCATTATGACATTAGTTGAAACCGTTGTATTTAATTCGAAATAATTGCAAAGTTTTTGGGAATTATTTCAGCAAATACTTAATAAAAAAATGGTGATGTGTGTATCATAGTACTTTCGCATGAGGTAATGATTTCATATAAAACATATGTTTTTAAATTTATCAATTTATAAGGGTGTTTATTAATGGTGACCTTAACATAAACAAACATGTAGTGCCTTAGACTTATTTGTAATCAGTACTTATACAAAAGTAACCAGCTAAAGAATAATTTTTAAATATATTTGTATCTAATTAAAAAAATATATAACCATTTGTAATATTCATATTAAAAATAATCAATTTATTTTCTGTTGTTTTTTAACAATAGAACCATTTAATTTTAAACAAAGTATAGGCGCTATTTTTAAACTACTCGCTTGCGAGCGTCATCTGACGCCCGGCGTTCACGCGACCCGACCTTTTTTATGTTGGACTCCCATCTACAATTTTTAGCGGAGTGTTGATGAACGCCGCTTGTTTTCGTAGCCTGAACTGGATTTCAATCACAATTTATATTGTGAAGTTATCTTCTCTCTTATATATCAAAACGATTAATTAAATTACTAAACATTGGGCCCGTGTTCAACAGAATGTTTAACATTCAACATGTTTGGATTTTTTTTGTGATGAATGTTTGTAGCTAATAAACGGAAGGCCATTTTAAAAAATTTAACCCGCCAACACCTATCGGTCTATTTTGTATGATTTTGTACAGTCCGGTCATCAGACAATTCCCTAACAGTTGGCATTAAACTCCCAACTGTTGTCTCTGATGAACGGGCGGCCCATTGTTTGAAGTAGATTTCAAGTCCAATCAGTTATGCCGGATTTATAAGACGTTTAACGATAACCGTATAGTATTCAATGTTTAAGGAAATTATGCCATTCATACAAGAATTAAGGGGATTATCGCAGTGTAACACACCGATCGTGTTGGAAAGACCCACATAGTTTAGAGTAGCTCATCCGATGCCAAATTTACAGGACAAGTGGGGCGAATACAGTCAAAGAGAAAAGCGGCAGTTCACTGTGCATTTGTGCATTGCTGCTTGGCATGAACGGATAGGGTCTCGCGTCGCGTGGAATAGACGAAAAAAAAAGCGTATAAAAAAGACGGATCGAAGGAAAGTGTCGATTCGTATTATTTAAACACGCTGATAATACATACAAGCTATGTATTGTTTTCAATTCGTTAGAAAGCGATCCTGTGTTATTTTTCGGTATTTACAAAACCGATGATTCTGATTCTTGTCATTATAACTAATTATATTTACTTTTAAGACTCCAGTTTCGACAGCTGAACAAACTATGTGTTTTATTTTATTAAATTAGAGATTATTTCTTAAAAATATAATAATTCATGTTCATAAGCTCCTTGTGAATATTTATATGCCGGATATACAGAGAGTTTTATGTAACACCGAACATTTTCATAACGAGAATTTGTCTTTTAAGTATACAGAAGCATACGTTGAACATTTGCCGATGCTAGGTTTATTAAAAGAATTTAATTTGAAGCTTTAAACGAGTGTTTTCCACTCCCAGGCTAAGCATGAAGTAAAATTTCGAGTTTAGGAAAGCCTGAAAATTTGGTTTGGTCGCGTAGCGCGAAGCGCGGAGCGGCTAAACCAAATTTTCAGGCTTTTCTAAACTCGAAATTTTACTTCATGCGCCACCGGTACTAAACACTGATGCAATAGAAAGTTTATCGGTGTGTTTTAAACTTCGTAATTTGTCAGTGTTTTGTACCGGTGGCGCATGAAGTAAAATTTCGAGTTTAGAAAAGCCTGAACATTTGGTTTGGCCGCTCCGCGCTTCGCGCTACGCGACCAAACCAAATTTTCAGGCTTTTCTAAACTCGAAATTTTACTTCATGCTTAGTCTGGGAGTGGAACACACTCATTTCAAGTTTCAAATTATTTTTTTTAACAACGAGTATCTAAAGATTTACGACATATACTGTGTAATTCTTACATGTATACTTGAAAGAAAAACTCCCTGTGTGTACAAGTTGAGGCATTAATTGCGATTGATTGGCTACAGTTTTTAATGGTCATAGAGGCAACCCAATTTACACATAACTTAAAAAATAAAGGTGTCAAAATTGTATTGGATGAACATGTTCGGTGTTATATAAAACTCTGTATAAGAAAAAACCGGAACATAGAATTTTCAATGATATTTTTTATATAGGAATATTATCTTTGATAACTGCTATTGCCATGAAAATAATGTGTATTAATTTGGCCTCTGCCAAATTGGGTAAATACCCCAGATTTTGGGGAGAATTTAAATTTTTATTTTATCCAATATTCTAGATTTATGAATGCAACAAATAAATAATAGATTGAAAAAAATTAAACGGACAGCTGCCCTGTTTTTTTATAATTATTACAGGGTTTACAAAATGATGATGTGTATAAATAGAGGATTGCAATAACATTCAATTACAATTCATTTATTCCTTATTTACTTACTATCAAAATATGACTCATCATAAATCAGCGAAATTTGAAATAAAATATATTGGGTTCGGTGCAATGTTGAGCAAGAAGCTTGTTATTTGAAATGCATTATAATAACTACCTTATTATTATTATAGTTCTATTTTTTCTAAAATAATTAACAATGAATATGCACGCAGTTAAACCCTACATTTTTGTAAACATTCGTCAAACATATATTACCTGTGCTCAGTAAAAAATAGTTGATTTGTAACATTAATCTACGATAACGTCATATTGGTGACGTTATTCTCACTAATCTTATAGTTTTGATATCATTGATTCGTTGATGAAGTCGCAGTTGGTTCAAATATGTCCGATTGCTAGAAACTTTACAATTTACTTTAATAGTTTTATTGCGAGAAGTTTAATGGCATTTAACAACTGTTTTAACAACGAAAGATTTAAGACGAAATAATGATTTGAACAAGACTGATTGTTATTCGATTGCTTCTGCTTATTAATCAGCTTAAAACACTTTAAAAATAATTTAATCATACCGACACGCAAATAATTAGGAAAGCCAATATTAAAGGTATATTACACATCTTTATTTAAATTAGTGAAACATTTCGTGTTTTCTATATTAGTGAACATGCAGTATAAAAAAATACTTATTCCATTAGTAGTCAGAGAGCATAAAAATAAAACACTAGTACAATAAAATATCGATTATAATTGCGAAATATTAATTTTACGAGAATAAATGCTAACGACGCGAGCCGTTTTTGTTAACTATGATTGAGAAAAGAAATAAAAACAAACGCGAACCCGCGCAGCGTTCACCGGCCCAGGGATAAACGCTGGCCGCATGCTGCTCCCCCCTCCAATAATTGTGCAGATGAGTGTACAACGCGTTCAACTAAGAGAAGATCCGCAAGGCGGCGGTATTTTACGGTCTTATATTTTAAGATTTTTATTTTAACCTGACTCGTACATGAGCTATCGCATCCTTATGAAATGTTCACATTATATTCCTTATAGTATAAACTAGTAAGATATGGGAATATTTTTTTTAATTTTGAAAAATATAACATTATTTTTTTCATACCTCTGAAAGCAAATTGTTAAAAAAAAAGTACTTCGATATTTTACTAGATAATTGAGCTTAATATACGCTGTCAAAATTTCAACTTTCTAGGATCTTTAGTTTTTAAATAAACCTGACATTAAATTTCAAACCTCTGTTATATTCCCCTTAAGGTTTAGGAATTTCAGATTATGTCGACGTTGCCAACTATTTTATCACAAATTTGTGAAAATACTGTTTTACAAGTAGCTTTTACAATTAACAGAGAAAGAATTTAAAAGTATCGTTTATAATTTTTAATTCCTCCTTTTTACCGCTAACACTTCTGCCAAGTTGTTAAAACTACTTTACTATCATGTTGAACTAGCTGACTCAATAAATCTGATATCACTGTGCTGTATTGCAAAAGTTTTGCATGTTTCAGCAAGTGTTAATTTCTTTTTTATTTCTAGTTTTGCATAAGTATTCGTCGCATCAAAAAGTTTTTTCGGCAATTAGTGTTTGCGGTGTTTTTAATCACTCTTTAAACTGATTACAAAGGTAAATATCAGAAAATTATTATCGGTTACTTATCAACACACATCAAGAATTTTGCTCAAACATTCGGTGTTTGGATGAGTCTGCGGCGATTTAGATAATGTTAGCATACAGGGTGTTGTAAGACAACATTTGTGGTGAGTCATGTGACGGTCATTTCAGTTTTGAAATTTTTCAACCCGAAATCGCATCTGTCGTGCGTATTTATGATAAATTTGAATTTATGTGTTTTCCATGATATTAGTATGTAGGAACAGTCATACTTTCAACATTTTCTTCATCAAAATAATAATCATCAAAACGTGTAATTTTCATTTATTGTTAGTCGTGTCTTACAACTGCACACCAATTTTTGTAAATGTAAAAACAAATTACAAGTTAAGACTTATATACTATTTATTTTTTATTGTAAAGACTTATATTCTAATGAAATCTTAGAATATAAGTCTTTACAATAAAAAAATAAGTTAGCCCTTGATCTTCAAAATAAATGACAGTAGCAATTCAGAAAATATATCATATAATAAAATGGTATAAGTGTATTCAATGAATGTTCACCAGTTTTTGTCGTCACCTTTAAATATTATTACATTATTTTACCCTTTCAAGTATTATTTATCCTATATATTAAGGAATTATGCATTTAGAATTATTTGATGTGAACACTTTCACTATATAAAAATGTACGTTCTTCTATCTTTGTATTATGTACGTAACTACAAAATGAAATAAATCGATAACTGTAAACAATGTCACAGTTGTCTGTGAAGCGGGTAAATTACTCTCTTGATCATCTCCCCTCGTAAAATGATAATAAACACATATACATTAGCTAATTAATTTAGCATATTAGTGTTATGTTAGTTTAAATTCTGCTCTATGCTTTAATTCAATGATATTGCAAAATAACAATATTTTACTATTGATTATTGTTTTCAATTAAAATCATATTTAGGTGCGAGAAACCTATGGATAGAAAAGGAGATTTGTCAATAGAAATGACATAAAAGGGAATGACATAAAAGTGTGGCACTTCTTAAAAGGGGGATGGCTGCGCCGCGCATTGAACAAAAATGCTAGAAATGAGGCCAAACAAGTCTAGGAGAAGCCAAAAATAAAGTAGCATATCTTAAATCTAAAATGTTAACAGATTTCGGTTCACAACAATGCTATATTGAGTTGTTAGATTTTTCAACTAGAAAAGTAAATTCAGTATGGGAAGGTATTGGACACTAGACCAGTAGCGCATCGTCCCATAAGTGCTACATGGCAAGATAAATATTTTAGACGTATTTTAGTTGACTTTGTTTTAGTAATTTATTTCGTTTTAGTAATCTTTTTTTTAGAAATGACCGAAGAGAGAAATTCTGTAAAATATCTACATACAATTTTCTACCTTGTCATTAAAACTTTGAAATGTGTAATTTGGGTACCTATTTAAATTATTTATACATACCGGAAATCATTCTTTTAAGTTTACATATTCCCATGCATGCGCTGTAAAATATTAGACTTTTATTGCTTTCTTTAAACGGGTTCAATTTAAAGTTTCCAACGACTGTCTCCACTTCTTGATTAAGCATGAAGTAAAATCTTTAAGCTTTTTTAAAATAGAAATGTATGGCCTGCATAGGCAGGTTGGATGTAACAGTAAAAACATAGCAAGTATGGATACCCAAGAACCAGAGAATTACTGGACACTTAGAGGCCGACTTGCTGGCTAAACAAGGGGCAGCAGGAGAACATGTATGACCTGAACCCGCTTCCGGAATACTTCATGAAAGCAGAATGTAAATAATCCAACGAAAGTTAGCAAAGGAGCATAAAAAGGCACGTCATAACCAAAAGGGAATGAGGCACACAAGACTCTTCCTAGATGGCCCGATACCTAGCAGCATATTGGCGCTATCAGGGCTGAGTAGAATGAAACTACGAAGAATCACAGGACTAGTCACTGGACACTGTGACCTGACTAAGCACAAACATAGGATGGGAACTGAGAAAAACCTCCTATGTCGTGAGTGTTTGGAAGAGGAGGAAACTTCCCAACACCTACTGTGTACATGCAAAGCCTATAAAAGGCAACGCACGGGAGCAATTCGGGAAGCCTGTGCTTCCTGAAATAGAGCTCAAGAAAATTCCCTGGTTTAAGCTCCTGAACTTCCTAGAAGACACAGAAGTATACAGGGAGTAAACCATCTAGAGGCGCACAAACCACGGAGACCGCGGTGCAGAGACGCTAAGCGACACTACCTCATGTGACAAAAAAAAATCATCGAAATTTTACTTCATGCGCCACGCGTATAATACACTAAAATATTGTGAAATTAAAAATTATATATTGATTTAGTAAATCAATATATAAAATAAACTGCTAAAGCAGGATTAAGAATATACTGCTAAATAAGAATTTTACAATATTTTAGTATTTTATACGGCTAGCGTATTAAGTAAAATTTTGAGTTTAGAAAAGCCTGAAAATTTGGTTTAGTCGCTGAGCAAAGCGGAGAGATAAAACCAAATTTTCAGGTTTTTCTTAACTCAAAATTTTACTTCATGCTTAATCAAGGATTGGAATCAGTTAGTAGCTTTAAAGTAAAGTCATTAAGTAAAACATCGAATGCCATGTATACTTGAAATAAAAATTCCCCGTATGTTTATGTCAGCAGCTCCACCAATAACAATTCTCACGAGCCGCCACTGCTTGGGGCTATCATATGCTAACATTTTAGAGACATGATTTTTCATGCATGGTGAAGGAGTGAAGTGTGATTTCTTTCTATGGGGGTACCTTATAACGGACAACCCTGGACGATCTGTATTCCGAAACAATTCACAAATTAATTCATGTCATCTCTGTGGAAACCTTAATGTACAGTTTAAGGTCTACGTTCTTGAGAAATGTATGCGTTTGAAAGAAGATATACATTAATATTAATAAATAATAATTTGCATTCAGATTTAAAATTTTCTATCTACTAATTCCTAAAAAAATAAATAAAACATAGTTTTCAAATATTCTATATTGCTCTTTTATTATTTTATATTTAAATTCTGCCCATTTTATTATGCCGCTTTGTATAAGCGACTCTTAGTCTTTAAAAATTAGAAATTGATTTTAATTTTTACAGATTTCTATATTTTTTAAACCAAAACTTTACCAGATATTGTATTTGTAATTAATATTATTAAATCGCAGTTTTATTATATTTTACCTGATGTCAAATTTAATCAGATAATATTTCAAAATTCGATAATAATTTTTAATTTCGGTGCGAATTCAATAACTTGAAATTTCCTAAATATAGATTATTGATTTATAACTCTAAACCATTTATTTATGTTCTGAAGTCGACGGTTTGTAGCGTGAATACGTCTTAATAGTTAAGAATTATGACTCAATATTTTCAAGTGCTGCGAACAAGAATCATTTCAAAAAAATCAGAACACCAAGTATTTATTGCACGATTTTAATAAAATTTACACAATTTGATCATGTAAACAAACTGTATCGATGATCAAAAAATCAACTTGAAAAACAAAAAAACAAATGAATAAAAATTAATAATGTGTTGGGCCTCCACGATTTCCCAAACACTCATTAACACGTCGAGGCATGCTAGAAATCAGGCTTTCAATATCGACTTGGGGTATTTCATTCCAAACTTCGATAATTTGACCTCTAAGTTCCATTACAGTGTTAGCGGGGCGCTGTAAGTTACTTATTCTAACACCTATCATATCCCAAACATGTTCTATTGGCGATAGATCTGGAGAACGAGATGGCCAAGGTAATAAATTGATTTCGGCACTATCAAAAAACTGTCTTGTAATGGCCGCTGTGTGAGGTCGAGCATTATCTTGCTGAAAAATGGGGTTCTGCAAGCCATTTACATAGGGCACTAACACTGGCCGTAAAATGTTGTCAATATACCGAATCGCGTTAAGACTTGCTTCTAAAAAAACTAGAGGAGACCGACTACCATATGCTATCGCCCCCCAAATCATAACTCCCTGTGTAAGAGCCGTATGTCTTTCAACAGCAAATTGTAAAATTCTGCGTTCACCGCGTCGATGTCTCACTCTTCTGCGACCATCATGAGCCCATAAACAGAACCGAGACTCATCGCTGAAGATAATGTTATTCCATTCATGGGTCCAATGTTGTCTTTCCCTGCACCAATGAAGTCTTGCTCTGCGATGCTGCGGAGTAAGAGGTAGACACAATTGTGGACGGTAGGATCTTATACCAAAACTGCGGATTCTTCTGTAAACAGTAGCCATGGATACTCTTTGGCCATTTAGAGCCAACCAGTCATTTCCCAATGCCCACGACGTTGTAAATCTGTCCCTTAAAGTTGTAAGACGAAGAACTCGATCTTGACGCTCAGTGGTGCTTCTTGGACGTCCTGATCCAAGTCTACGTCGATTCTCCCCAGCTTCGGACCATCTAGACCAGCAGCGTACGATCACCGATACACTACGGCCTACCCTTTCAGCAATAGCACGAACCGAAAAACCCGCTTCTCGCATTCCAATAATGCGACTCCTTTCAAATTCACTTAGATGATGATATTGTGCACGCCGACGAACATGGGGCATCTTTTTATGTTTTATAAACTGAAACATCAAACTACTCAGAGGCTACTTGGATATTAGAAGCAATTACATTAAAAAATCAGCAGCTCTTCATAATGGTGAAATCAAGGAAAAATACCATTAAATAGTAACCAAAACAATTGATTTTTTGATCATCGATGCAGTTCATTTACATGATCAAATTCTGTAAATTTCATTAAAATCGTCCAATAAATACTTTGTGTTCTGATTTTTTTGAAAGGCAGTATATATTTGGCTTTTGGGAGACCCATAAGTTTGGCCAGATTTCTCGCGTTTCCGTACACTGTGCGCCGGGTCTTACAATATTATGAGCCTTACAGTTACCCAAATCGCGACCAAAAATAGTATTTTAAACTTTGTAGGGCAACAAAATATTCTTCGTCCTGGACCTCAAATTTTTTCTCATAAGCTCTAGGAATGAGACAATAGGTGGCAAAGACATACAGGGATTTTTTTTTTAAGTATATATATTTCTATGCGTGGGCTGTTAAATTCATTATTTTTTTAATTCAGGCTATTTTAAACATGCAATTCTACTTCACGCTTAATTTAAGAATGAAAACACTCGGTAGCAGCTTTAAATCGAACTCTTAAAAAATAACGTATGTCTCAAAATGTACAGCGTATGCATCGAGATACGTATAATTAAAAGAAAAATTCCCTGTATGCCATTTTAGTAGTCACAAAATTTTAGGAAATAAAAAGGCACACCTAGGGCATTATTTGATTTGTTTTTGGAGCTTTTATTTTAATTAATATTTCTATATTGCTTATGAGTCATTCCAAATCAAGTGATACAATTTTTAATTAAATTATAATCTCATGTTTTCCAATTTTTATAAAAAAAAATTATAAAAATGCTACTGTTATACAGGGTGGTTTAGTTTTGAGGTGCCACATATGGAAAACTTTTTTATTTCAGGAGATATTAAAAAATCGTTTTCGCGAGCCAGCTTCACTTTTTCGTATTTTAATCAATAACGAAAAGAAAATTGATTTATCTTTAACCCTTTCCGCTCTATAACCGGAAGTCGATAAAATGTCGTTTTTATGAAGTTACTGAAACTAATTTTCTTAAAAAGTTATAACCAAACTGTAAAAACTTTCTTTAAAAACTTTTTACGCCCATTAAAATGACATAACTGTTTTATTTCAAGTACGTTTCGTCAACCGGCCACCGCGGTTAAAAAGACAGCTTCACTGATATAATTATTCCTAATCCATCCAACACTCATTACATGATAAAATATAGCACATTCCACTGTTTAATCTACAGACTTGTACATATTCCACCAAATGAAAATAATGGTCACAGCGAATAATTAATAGATATATTAGTAAACATAAAAAAAACTAAAAGAACTAAAACATATTTTTACACAGAAAAAAAAAATGTTTCAATAAACCCCGGATATTTACGAGGGGCAAATTGATCTGTCATAATAATTGCTGTTCCCCACCTCCCTGAAGGACTGGGTGAGGGTCAACTTTAACATTTTAAATGGATACCCCTACTTTTTATTTTGAAATTAGATTGTACTTCAGAAAATAAATAACATTTGAATGAAAAACTTGTTTCGATTCTTGCCAGATGACACTGTAATTAGCAATATTTAAACGTATCCTTGTTCTCCAAAAATGCATTATCCTGTTTTGAAATGATTTTTAAATCATTATCAAAGGAATGATATATTCTTATTCTTTAATTTAAAAATCGCAGATATTTCTCTTTTGTGCAGACAGCGTGTTTTTTGTCATTAAGAATGCTAATAATTAACTATTAATCTAAACGAGAGAAAATTGAAATGATATAAATTTATGGTAAGGGTCACAGAAACGTCCATGATCACTTCGATCTTTTGCAGTAAGGGGTTCATTTTAGGGAATGCAGCGCCCTCTACCAATGTGTGGAAACCATGCTTGAGCGTCAGAGTAACACCTGCATGGTTGATAATCATTTTAACATAATTTCGTATTACCTCTAATTACAGCGCCATCTGTCAGGTCAAAAGTGATTTATTTTGCGGGAAAAGTAATTTATTTTCTGACGAATTTTATATAAATTTTTCACATTGACCCCCACCCAGCCCCCCAGGGGTGCAAGGGGCAGCAATTATTATAACAGGTTAAATAGCCCCCCGAAATATTAAGCGTTTACTTAATTCTTTTTGATATAATGCTTTATTCTCCAGATATTAAGCAGTCTCAAGTTAAATGAAACATACCGTGTATTTTTCTATGGTAATTATTAGGAATTTAACACAATTTTTTTAACATTTTGTCCATATTATTAGTTTTTAACTAACTTTAAAAATTTTAAACTTTATAAAAAATAAAATTAAAAGTAAGTCCATCAACGGCATATCATAAGATGATTTTTTTCAAGTTATTGGTATTTTTAGTTTTGAAACATCTCAATTCTAGGCTTAGTTATTACGGTTTTCCCTATAGTTATGAAAGTAAAAATTGTGTTCTTTTTTAATTTCAAACCCTCACAACTCCAAAACTTAATAAAATAAAAAACAAAAAATAAAACGGTAAAGTAAAAAGCATCGGATCACTTGATATAGAATGACCCTTATGTATTACTGTGTATTGTTATAATTTATAAGGTTATCTAAAAGCTAATACGCCTTTGAGATTCTTTCCGATATCCAGGCCGAAAAGGACTATTTTGCAATTTTTATGCATGTCTGTTTATATGTTATTATTGGACACACCTGACGCGTTTTGGATTGTAATCATGTTCAATTTGTTTATATAAAATAACAATTAAAATTTATCAAGGAATAAATGTATACCAAATCGTTATAATTCTCTACCAGGTCCTGCAGGTTAATGCATACGCATTCAATATTATACAGAGAATTTTTCTTTTAAGGGGGCTTTACCGCTTGGAGGTGTAAAAAACTTTTTTTTTCATACATGGATTAATTATTGATCAAGATTCGCGAAAAAAATATAAAATGTATTAGTCACCCGTTGATATGGGCTAGAAAAAAATAGACAAAACACGCGTCATAATCCGCAAAGAAAATAAAATAGATTTTATTTTCAAATCTATTTTACTTACTCGCTTATTATTGTTTAGATTTTATTTCTGAAAACGAATTTATATTAACAAAATAAATAAAAACTATTTGTCGGGTGCTTTTTTTGATTAAATATTTTGTTAAAAAAAATGTTGCACAACTCATAAAATTATAAGAAATATCAATAAAATAAATTCGACGATTTTGCAATGTCGAACCTACAGAATACCTACAAAATTTGAACATTTTTGAAGCTACAATAAAATAATAATTTTTGACCACCGGTATCCCCCTGAAGTGTACACATCCCGATGCATGTGCTGTAAATGTTCAGGCATTCGCTGTATTTTAAATGAGTTCAATTTGAAGCTGTTTTCACTCCTTGATTAGGCATGAAATAAAATTTCAAGTTTAGATAAGCATGCAAATTTGGATTTGCCGGGTATAGCGAAATTTTACTTTATGCGCCAGGCGCATAAAACACTGGATTAATGTGAAGTTCAAAATATACTGCGTTATCATACTGCCTTAGCAGTATATTTTGAACCTGACAATATTTCGTCAGCGCATGAAGTGAAATTTTGTTTCGAAAAGACTGAACATTTGGATTTGCCAGGGCGAATAGCTTTGCTTGCGCGCTGGAAACACTTGTTAAAAACTTCAAAAAACAATGAATGCCTGAAATTTGTAAACGCATGGATCTAGATATGCATACTTATAAAAAATGCCCTGCATAGTGTATTGATTGATACACATATTGCCCCTCTAGGCTGGAAATAAAAATTCATATTCTATAAGTTGACAATTTTTATAAAAGGATTAATTAGATTTTAAAAAAGATGATCGAAAATATGTAGGTGCCAAGAAAAAAATAAATGCATTAAGGCTGTATTTGTTTAATTATACCTCTGATGTTACCCTAGTAGAAGATTAACGCGCTACAATGTTTGTTTAATATTGTTAGATAAGCGCATACCACAACAGACAGCGCTGGCTGTTATTATAAAACCACAAATCGTTAAAGTTGTTGAAATTTTGGGTGAAATTAGGCTGTAATACTGACCTGTAGCGCAGTGGGCAATAAACACGAAATGTTGTATTTCGCTAGGTTCTTCGGAATGGCTACTTGCGTTGACTTGCGGCAAAGAGCTTTTGAGGAGGCGGACTTTCCATATTGGGCGACTTGGACTGCAATACACGTGCCTGGAGGACATTTCAGGGTAACGAAGTCATCATCGCAGCCTGCACGTTGATAAGTCCGTAATGTCCCTGATAAAAGTGCTGTGTTGTTAGAAGATCGCCGATGAGAACACAGTCATCGTCACCACCACCAAAAGAGAATAGAAAAATCCCAAGTTAGTAAATAATAATTATTAGTTATATCAAATGTTTTATTAGTTCATATTAATTAATGTAGCATGTGTTATTTGTATAGAGTAGTGGTTAGCAACCTTTTATTTATCAGGAACTAGTGCGATTTTGTTGTTTGGTTTAGTCGCGTAGCGACCAAACTAAATTTTCAGGCTTCTCTCAACTCGAAATTTAACTTCATGCACCACGCGCATAAAACATTGATTTGGTGTAAAGTTAATTAGAATAATACATATCTTCAATTCGAATAATAACCGAATCCATTATTTGATCATTCGTGCTTCGTATCATATTAGGTAATTCGGATTTTTTTTTGAGGATTCGGCCCAGCCCTGTTCAGCGGTAAAAATACTGCTATTTATTTACATATGTAGAGCTTAAACTATTGACAAAATTAATTTCGGGAAATAATATCGAGTAATATTGTAAAATAATGTAATTTGAATGTAAAATTAAAGAAATGAATATGAAATAAAAGTTTCCAGTATAATTTTATATTAAAGCGACTGGCGGCTCGTCCATACGGATTGGACGAGCCGTCACTGCGGAAATTATATATTTCAAATTGTTTTTAGTTTGGGTTTCCAGTTTATATTGATTCTCCACAAGCATTCTGCTACTCACAGTCCTCTTAAATAAGAGTTAAATGAGTATGTCAAAATTGTGATAATTATAAAAACTCGGACAAATTTTGAAAATAGGTAAGTTAATATGCTTGTAAACACGTTTGAAACTTAGCTGCTAACTAATAGAATGAAGAAACTAATTAAAAATATTGAAACTATTGAAATTATTTCATTATTGTTGAAAATATAAAAGATATATTTAAACTCAATATTAATTTGTCAAACATATCAAAAGTTTTGATAGCGTTAAAGTATTTTATATTTAAAAGTTACTTTATTGTGTGATATTGACGCATATTTTACATGCAGGCAATACAAAAACAACAACTATCAAGGGATCATCACATAAATTCTGTAGACCATTAAATTAAATTGAAAAAAATTACAGTGTTTTAAATAAAATCCAGCCCATTATTCTGCTCAAAATGAAAACTAATTGGATGCCCTTTGCATTTATATCATTATATTTATACTGTACAATATCCAAAATAATAACCCCATTGGCAATTTCATAAACACATATTGGAATTATTATTAATAGGCTTCAGTAAAAATATGCTATTTTTAATTATTTTTAAATGGGATAAAGCAACAAAGGGCATAATTTGTACTCCTGCGAATTTTACATACCTTTTAAAGCAAAAACAGTGCATGATTTAGTAAATAAAAGTAGCTACATATATATAAATATGTTAATTTTTACTTTTAATTCTATTTTTTTCTATCTCTTTATCAACTCTCTAAGCATACGAACGATAGAAACAAAATGGTTAACAGGAAGGAAGATCATTTATTCGTTTTAATGCATTATTTTTGCTTCGAGAGAGTGTTAGATATTGATAAACATTTCAGTGGCTGCTAAAGCGACGGAGAAACAAACAATTTACTACATTGTCCATTATGTGATTCAAAGAAGCTCTTGAAAGGGGTATTTGTCGCTGCTTTTTATCTTAAATGGGTTCCATAGCCATCGTCTAAAGGAAACGCGGCTTAAGAGGGACGCATAATAACGCACTTCATTAATTTCGATACAATTTTCTTGCTTATTCGGCAGCTCTGGTAAGGCGCGATTTAATTATAAATGTATAGGTTAAATACGATTTTAATGTACAAAAAGTCGATAGCTGTTACGAAATACATAGTGGTGTAAAAGTCACGTTGATGAAAAATACTTTATTTTATAATAGAGTATATTTCGTCTATGTATTGTCACCTACCACTATATATTAATTGATATTGCACTTACTCCTATTAATACTTCTGCATTTAAAAATATATTAGTACTAGTAGTTATAACTTCAGGAACGCTGATCTTAATTAATTGCACGAACAACTCTTGTAATGTTACAGGTACGATATTGATATTGTCAGGATACTTTAAAAGCGTATTCAGCTTTGTATGCAAAACTGAATTCTATATTTGCGTCGTGTATTCCGATCAAAAAACGACAACAGCATATAAGAGCTAAATACCCTGTAAGGTTCAGCATAAGCCCAATCCACCCAACTAAATTAAAAGAAAGATATATAAAACTATACAAAGAGGGAAAGCCTTGTGTTAAAAATAAAGAGTAGTAAATATGAGATATAAAGTTAAATATGGAATAAAGCAGGACTACAGCGTATTCATGAAGCTCTAGTAAATATGGGTACACGAGATCTCACAAAATATTGGTCAGACATAAGAAGCAAAAAAAATCTGCTAAACGTATAGTCGAACAGCTTTGCATACTCTTTCAAGAGTGTATAAAAGAAAATCGTACTTGGATATGAACATGAAAACCTCCGGGTGTCTTAATACACTATTACAACTTTTGCATGAGAATATAGGTTGTTCAGAAAAAAATGTCGGTTTTTTTAAATTCAAAATGTTTAAATTACACAAAATACGTAAACTTAAATTAAACTATATAATCGCCATTTGCTTCTGCGACCCTTTGCCATGTTTCTGCCATCAGTTGCATTCCGCGACGACGAAGTTGTTAAATTTAAAAAAAAAAACTTAATTTTTAATGACACGGCATTTTTTTCTCAACAACCTAATATTATCACTAAAGGAAGAAACATGATATCTCGTCCTTCTTTCTGCTTAATCAAAGAGTGAAAATACATGTTACAAGTATAAATACGATTTTAGAAATATTATCTAGTTTGATTAAAAATTATAGAAAAGCTAGACAAGTCCACATTTTAAAAATTTATTTCAATAAAAAATTGTTTATAAATAAAAAAAATTCGAATTCAATTTGAAAAAAGGGACTGTAAATAGCATTGTAAAACAAATTTTAAGCAAAATCAGTGGATTTCATGTTAATCCAACAACGTAATAAATCTTAACTATATTTTAAAATAGATTGTTTATTTAATTAAAAAATTTCAAACTTTGGTTAAAAACTTTGGGTTCTTCAGACCGCATCGTGAGTGTTGAAGAGCTTAAAATTACAGCGAAATGATCGTCTGCCCTCCTTGCACACTCGCTTGATATTTGTTTATTTATTTATTAATTTATTGAACGTATAGACTATTACAATTTTAAAAACCTAATAAAATATTGTTTTCAAAGTGATCTAATACGCTGTTTTTTTATTTGTATATATTTTTATATAGAGTTATATTTTTGATGTTTTTATTTGCATAAAGTAACTTTGGTGCAGCTCTCTATGTGGTTAGAATAAATGATTTTCATTATTACAGCTTTAACTCTCTTTTCTTTTTTGTGGGCAATGATGAAAGGTGAATGAATGTGTTTGTGTGTTTTAAAATGCGGGAGACCATCTCTCAATATTTTCCTCTCGTGAGATGTTACATTTTTCTCGAAATGGGGGGTTTTGAATAAAATTCGCACGCTGGTGCAACACAATTTCCACAATATACACAATAGTGTGTGTAGATACGAGAACTACGTTAGGTTGCATATAAATTATGTATTTCGTCGGTTGTTTTAACTGCAGACCAATGGCGGATCAACGGGTCTGTTCACTAGGGACCGTATACGTTTTATATCATTTGCAATTTTCACCCAAGCGAAAATCATCATTAGTTTACTGGCGGTATTTGCAAGTTTGTTTGAGTTATATTTATAATGTGTGGTCTGTTCCGTTTGTTGCTCTTCTGGTTAATTTTAACGTAAATATTAGGATTACACACTAATTATCACAAACCATTTTTTATATAAACACATTTATATCAAAATATTATAAATATCGATACTTCAATTCACATAATTCATATACCGTGTGTTGCCCGGATAGAAAGAACTTTTTTATTATCCAAGTTTTTGATGACCTGAAAACACAATTTTCATTATCAAATGTATGCAGAGGGCGTTTAAAAATTAACAAAAACTAACAGTGTGATAACAGCGAAGTACCTCTAATTATAATTTTAGAAAAAATGATCGGAAAAAGGTTATTTTGTAATCGAGAATTATGTCCATACAAAATATGACCATATTAGAAATAATTTGATTTTTTCAAAATGTATTTATATATTTGTATAGTTATTTAACGTATATTTTTGACATCTATTTATTTAAAGTAATTGTATTTTTAATTAATTATTACTTTTGAATCAAATTTGGTGATATTTAGCCAATAAAAATTAAGCCAATAAAAATTGTATACTTTGGCAATTTTCTTAAATAAACTTAAGCTACTCATATCAAGCTGAAATTATATATTTAGATTAATTTCGCCATAAAATATATTTTTTTCTTGACATTTTTCTGTAAAGTAAAAATTTAAGCAACTTCTCTAATAAGCTAATTATATTCTTTAAATATCCCTATGTCAAATTTGTATTTTCGTATGATAATGGCGTTTTTGAAAGAGGCAAACATTTTAATAAAGATGGCTTGTAGTTGAAAAATAGATAATGAAAAAATTAGACTCATCCGGACAGTAATCCGGGGACACCTGGCATATACCATAATTATATTAAAAAGGTAATTTAATAGAAATACAATTATTTTGAATGAATAAACATCAAAAATATTTGAAAAATCATTAAAAAATAAATCATTTTCAAAAAATTAAACTGTTTCTATTAACTTAACATTTTGTATTTAGACTTAATTCTCGATTAAAAATTATTTTTTCTAATAACTTTATTGCCTAAAAATATAACTAGAAGTACTTCTCTCTTATCATAACTTTTGTTTTCCTTAATTTTGAGCGCGTGATCAAATTAGGACTTGATAACGAAGATGTTTTTTTTAAATCATCTAAAAGTTTTTGTAAAGAATAACATTTTGTCAAAAAATGGATAATAAAAAAGTTGTTTCTATTCGGTCAGTAATCCGGGGACACACGGTATATCATGTCACTGAATACTTTTAACAAATTGATATTAAAATTATATATAGTATGTTTAATTGAACAAAATTAGTTATATTGTAAGCAATCATACACATAATAAACCACTTTTACATATGGAATAAAATTTTAATTTGTGAAACAATACCAAGTGTTTTTTAATTTAAATAACTTTACATATTCTAATATGTTTCACCAAGTGCCACATGAGAAATTAATTCAATAGCTTTTACATATGCTTTTAATAAACAATATCATATGCTTACTATGAAACCTAATGATATGCACCGATAACATAGGTTTACATGCGTATGGCCTGCATCTACGTATGTATGTTGAAGCCACTAGTTATATGAACTTTTGTGTTAAGGATTACTGTAACTGCAAAACCCAAAACTCGTGTTAGTCTCACAATTTGCAACTACTAACTCGTGATAATAAAATGTACTCTGTAAATTACCACAGTAGCGTCATCTTATCTGCGAAATATCATATTGTTAAAATGTACAACTAAAAGTTTCTATAGGTTAAGAATAAATTGCCATTTTGCATTTTAAGAGAATTTTGTAATTGCCTCAATAAAACACACCACTCAGACAAAAAGTATGCAACACATAACTTATTTTTCGATAGAAATTAGTTCTTGAAATAATTAACGGATTTAAAATAATAAATAAAATAGAAATGGTAACGAATTCTGTTCTATAAATTTCTGTTTTTTAGTCTCTAATATTTTTTAATTAAAGATAATATTTATTGATTGCCTGAATGATGTAATATGTAACTTACGTTTGATTTTACATTATATATAAATAAACCTCCTAGAATTCTAGATCAGTTTTTGAAATATAAACGTTTCCATGCTGCACAATTAACGAAACGATGTTTCTTTTTGAATAAAAACCGGAACTCGATTATTTTAGTACCCCACCCGTAAAGATATAAACCGGATGCTATATAAACGAACCTACAAATATCTCGATGATTCAGTTTTATCTAGAAATTCCCTTAATAATTATTTATATTTAGGCAATAAACCCTCCTCCAGCGTAATATTTTACGAGACGCATTGCTGATGAATTAGGCTTACATGAATTTCGACAAATTTCGTTCGAGTGAAAGTAATTTTCCCCGGCCTGGTGTACTATAAAATTATAAGGTAGTAATGCCGACAATATAAGCTAATTTCATATTCCCTGTATGAATTCTACAAGGGAAATTTTAAGTAAACATGAACATGCCAGTTATTTGTCCATTTTTCAGAAACCACAGTCCTAAAATGTCATGTCCACTTTTCGCTGTATTGGTATTCAGATACTTGTACGAGACTAATTAATTAAACTGTAATTGCAAGTAAATTCTGTTTAGGTCGGCATGGTAAAAAATGATCGGCCATTAAAACCGAGAGGATCTTGGATTTAAATTATTCTCAAGGGCCGCACATCGTGTTCCTATTTCTATTTATTGTTCATTAAACTAATAAACTGGTTATTTTTTTCATAATACCCTTGCGAATAAGAACCGTTTCTTTGTAATTGACTTTTTTGTGGTTAGCAACATTTAATTATAATTTACATGCTTTAGCGATATAGTTAGTAAAGATTATGTATGTTGTTTAATGTTTAAAATTGTATATCTTGCAGTAATTGTTTTCAGTATTATTGTATTTAATTGTTATACATTTACACTTCATGCCGGAAGAACATGTGGAATTGTGTTTTAATATATGCTTTCTAGAAAACTGCGATGTTTTTTTCTGTGTGACGTGAGTCACCTGTGTATCATTTTGCGCACGGGTTTACAGATATTGTTGACTCTCCCATTTTTTGGGGGTTCCAGGAGTCTGCAGTATCTAAATGATGTCGGTCTGCCTGTCGGTCTCCCCCACACCAAACCGATTATACTAATTTTAGCGAAAACTGCCCATAGAATTTTCATCAAATGTTGTAACTGGGTTTTACTACATAATATCTCGAGTTGACAACATTTGAGTAAAAAGCAGAAACTGGAAGTGATTGTTTTCTCAAAGCATTTTCTTTGTATCTAGTAACTTATTAACATAATTAAAATATCTTTCAAATAAAACTTGTAGATAATGAAGAAATAATGCATTATCACTGTTTGTCCAAGCTGTTTTAGTTTAATTTAGACATTTAAAATAAAAAGTGTTTTTTTACCGACCGCACTACTGTGTAAGGGAGGTATTGTGATCGGTCAAAAATTGACCCCTTATTTTTTTTGCGGAAACATCCAGTTTTGTGTTCCCAGGAATCCGAATCAAGTGTTATCTCAATGATGTCGGTTTGTCGATGTTTTGCATTTTGGTTCTATTTCATAATATTTTGCGATGATACAAAAATTGGCGAAAACCGGAAACCGGAAGTGTATGTTTACTCTTAGCGCTTCCTTTGTATCTCGTAGACTATTAACATAATCGAAAAATCTTTTAAATAAAAGTTGCAGAGAACAAAAAATTTTAATGATCTATCTCAGTAATCTGTCTGAGTAGGCATTATTAATAATAAGTAATTGAAATAATTAGCTTATTAATCCTGTAAAATTTTAATTTGCGGTCGGTACCTGTGTTTAATATTATTTTACTTTATAACTCGAACATGTCTGCTATCAATGAAAATGTTACTAAATTCAACTTTCAAAAAGGTGATTACGTAGGACTGTATTTTCACTTGACCTCTGTTGATTGGAACCTGCTCTTACAATTTTCAGATGTGAACTTGGCACTCGATTATTTTTATAATCTGGTAAACAATGCACTGAGTATTTTCATTCCTAAAAACAAAGTCAAATAGAAACGTAAGTTTGCGAGATGGGGTTCTGTTGAAATTATAGGCCTTATTACAGAGAAAAAACGTTTGCATAACCGTCGCAAAAATGACCCCCATTCTGATTCAGCTTTTAAGAAATTAAGGTCACTTCTCAAATCTAAAATCAAAATGGCTCATAAATCTTATATTACTAGCACAGAAAACCAACTCTTTGCTCTCTTAGGGTCTAAGCGATTTTGGACCTATTTGAATACAAAAAGATCACATGCTTCAGTTATACCGGCTGAGATGGTTAATGATGGTGAGACCTATGGAACGCCCGATGACATTGTTGATGGATTTCGTAAGCACTTTGAATCTGTTTTTATCCCTCCTTCAAATAAACCTTGCACTAATACCTTTTTTAATTTGCCTTCATTTTTTTCCCATATTTCTTCTAAAACACCCAAGGAAACTTCCCTATAAGTTCTCCTCATGCGACGACAATTTATCTGCCTTTCTTTTGAAGGATTGTGCTCCTATTTTCTGCAATCCTCTTTCAATTATTTTTAATTTATCACTTCAAACTTCTACATTTCCTGGTAAATTAAAGATAGCTTCAATTTGTCCCATACCTAAAACCTCGGCGAATACCCGACATATTGCTATTAGCGATTCTTTCACATATTGGAAAAATATTTGAAAAAGTGCTTCATGATCAAATTTACCTACATGTTGCACCATATTTATCTATGCAGCAACATGGATTCATTCCTGGGCGTTCTACTGTTACGAATTTATCTGTTATTACACATGACATATCTAGAGTTCTAGATTCATCGGGTCAAGTTGATGTGATGTACACAGATATGTCTAAGGCGTTCGACCACAAATTGCTGTTGAACAAGTTGGACTGTTTTGGGTTCACCACTGGTCCACTATTGCTTTTGGGATCTTATCTGATTAACCGTGAAACTTATGTCTCTGTTAATATTTTAAATCAAAATCGTACTTTCCAAGCTCAGGTGTTCCACAGGGATCCATTTTGGGCTCCTTACTATTTAATTTATTTATTAATGATCACTTGGCTGCACTTGAGTGTAAACATCTTTTATATGCCGATGATTTGAAGCTATATACATCTGTGTCATCATTGAGTGACTGTGAGCAGTTACAACATCAACTAGAAATAGTTTCAAACTGGTGTACTTCAAACAATTTATTGCTGAATGGTAGCAAGTGCAAGTTTATGAGATTTACTAGAAAGATTAACATTGTCAAGTTCGATTACATTATTTGCAGTAATCAGCTGGAAGAGGCTAAGGTATTCAGGGATCTGGGTGTATGGTTTGATGATTCATTTACCTTTAATATGCATGTACAAGAAACTTTTCGTAGCTCATTTAAGGCTTTTTAATGCTTTTGTGCGATTAAAGTTAGAATACGCATCTTTGATTTGGTACCCTCAAACTCAATATCAGATTCATTTTATTGAAAGCGTCCAGCGCAAATTTTTGAAATTTTTATATTTTAAAGTAGAGGGCGTCTACCCATTAAGAGGTACTGGATAAATTCTTGAAGCATCTTGAAACACTTCAAAAGCGTAGACATATAGTAGGAATATCATTCTTACAGAAAATTCTTCATAATAGAATTGATTGTCCCGTCATTCTTAATTCTATCAATCTACGTGTTCCAACTTTTAATAGTAGGAATAAAAGCACATTTAATGTTGCTTCTAATCGCACAATTTATAATCTGTGATATTCTTAATCAATTACCATCAACCTGTGATATTTTTGTTGACACATTATCGTCTCTTATTAAACTTTATTAATTTATTTATATTCATTATCTGTATGTTCTTTCATGTTACTGTGTATTTACACTCTTTATGCCGATTTTTCGTAAATATATTGTTTTGCAATTAGGATTGTTTCCTGTTGGACAATAAATAAATATTATTATTAAAATATTATTATTATTAAGTATTGAAAATAATTAAAAGAGGATTCCCGCAAATAAATAAATACATAAATAAATAAGTGATAGAAATCATTGATATACTAATAATCTTATATAACATTTTAATTTGCGGTAGGTACCTGAGTTGGCCACAACTGATTTTTTTGTATAAATATATGTATACGTGATATGTCATTATAACTAATAACATTCTGTTCAAATTTTACTAATTCTAGTAGTTAGGAATAAATATTGCGATAAAATATTTCGACAGCGACCCGAAATGCAATTTATCATGTAGTTAAAAAGTGTGCGTGTATAAACTCACTCATATAGAAATATGATTTATCGGTATTACACATGTAAACGTAACTACAAACAAATATAAATTTTAATTAGCCACGTGCTTCTCGCTACAGTAATTACTTACTAATTTTATAGAATAGTGGAGAAGAAAAGAATAAAACCCTTACACCTATAAACAGCCGTATAAAAATAACACTACTGTGCTTAAAATGAATCCACGCTCCCAGCACCAAGATAAATATTTATTATCTTGTGAAACGAAAAGAATTTCCAGAAGGTGCATGTGAGTGTTTGTTATCACACTTTGGTGTTGTCAGTAGTCACGTGATTCTTATTTTCGAGTATTTACTCGATTCTTTAACACCCATGCTGAGATGCGTTTGATGAATTTTAATGTTGACACTAAAAAATACTCAAGAGCTCGGTCACGGAGTTCACGGATGAAACACGCGGGATTAGATTGCATCAAATTTTCATGCAAGTGTCGTGATTTCGTTGCAGATCAAGCTGAATCGAATTAACTCTTAGAATAACTGACTTTATGGTAGAGATATTTTGCTCCATAAAATAAATATCAAATATATTTACAATTACGAAAATATATAATAAACAGGTTGTAATTGAATAAGGGGGTATACACAGAATACTTTTTTCCACTCATATTATGAAATTTTTAATTATAGGTAGTTATTGATTAGTAAATGGCGACGTACTCAAGCGGTCCACAGCGGCTCCACAGAGGGCCACTTTCTTTAGTGCCGGCATGAACTCAAACTGTAGCTAACACTAACCTAACCGAGGCGACATAAACATTTGTGTCCCAATTATGTTTGTTTACCACCAAATTATTGTTCGATTTCATTTGGCTCTTTGGGAGAGCGCATATGCTGAGCCAGTGTGGACGGGTTGTACCGATCCTGTTCAATGATATCTATCGTGAATGATCAAGTATTTTGTGTTGTTTATTTATTTTAATGGCGAACGCATATTTCGCTTCGCACTCACTAGTGTCTCGGATTAATGAATAAGAAGTAAAGTGTGAACCTTGCAAGGCAAAATATTGAATTTTATTGACTCCTTCAGAAAGTAATGGGAATTCCGTTAGCAACGAATACTTATGACATCACAATTCTTTCCAATCCGACCCAACTTTGAAAATTCACCTACATACCTCGCATAAATGCATGCACTGAATGAGGTAATTCGATACCCAAACTGAGATCGTTTTAAAAGACTATGTAAAATCTCGGTTAGAACACACAATGTACGCGTGTACCAGAAACTAAAAACAAGTTGCTCATTATTATTAATTATTTTTAGTAATTAATTACCTACAATAATGTTAATTGTTGGTATTGTATTTTTTTAAACACAGCCGCTTATATGGTAGAGAGCATCTTTATTAATTCAATTACACCCTATAAATTTATATGGGAAGATATTGTTATTGAGAGTTGATATTATAGTATTACTGTTATCGTTAGTGATTCCTTAATATGAACACTAAGAGACATTGCCCCATCATGCTGAAACATGCGCTAAAATTTACGTATATGCAAAAAATAAATAAATGACCAAGGCAGTAACTTAGGAGAATAAAAACATACACAAACATTTTAATTATTACTTTTCCATTGATTTAAAATTACCGTTTTGTTGCGCCACCCTTTCATTGTGTACGCGCACGGAATTTCCTGACTAAGTAATTCTTATTCCGAGCAAAGGCCGGATGCACATCAAATTGGTAGCCTGAATCTTAATACGTGCATAGACTTGATAGAATCGACATAAATGCTGAAAATACCAGATTGAAGTAACCGTTTTCATGCTCAACAAGCTGGTAAAAGTTGTCGACCTACGTGAGGCAATAATTGAGAAATATCGACACAATTATGCAATGAACGAATCGAATACAAATAACTATTGTGATTGTTTTACTATCTAAATTAGTCCAGGCATAGAGCACATGGCATAAGCGTAAGGAGCCAGTTTTTTAGTTAGCTGGGGAGTTTGTAATTAAGTCACTATATTACGTGATCTTCTGTTTGAAGCCAACGGCGAATCGTCGAATTTGAATACCCTTATATTCCAACACTTACCATTACAAATACACACATGTAATTTTGATATTAATCTGCTCCACGGGCGGCAATGGCCGAACATAACTATGGTATATCTACTTAAGGCGCTCATTTTACTCTTAGGGGATCATTTAATCTACCTCCGAAAGAAACGGCGAATATTTACCCCGTGTATATGCCGTCGTATATAACACAGGGAAAACGTTGTTATATGAAAAGTAAATAAAAACAATAACTTTAAAATCTATCCATAGGGAATAATTTTCATTTCAAAACATTTTCTTTTGATATATTTTATGATTTATTGCAGTTGTCCATACCCCCCCCCCCGGGTTAGGGCTAGTTAATTTTAAATACAAACACTAAGCAATAATATATGTTAATTATAGCTACAAAGGTATATCATTATTGTGCCAGATTTGTTTCTGTTTCCTTTAGTATTAGAATTGGGCGGATTCTGTAAGCGCAATGTAAAATCAAATGTATATGTTATTCTGTAACCTCACATTTGACCCGATATCAATATAATAATTATTAGAGTTCTTCAATTAATATTTTAATTTGAAAATAATGGTGACCTGTGGCCATCGCATGTACTTAATTTAAAAATCCCTTAATAAAATAATATTGATCTAAAATTGTAGTCAGTGATGGTTCGTCGCTGGCGTTTTATGAAAATATATGATTGAGAAATACACTAAAAAGATATCCTTTATGCAAACTTTGGGGTCAGAGATGTAAAATTGATCTTAGGAGAGTAAAGCATTCTTTATACAGAAAACTAGGTGTTGGAAACTCTGAAACAATGTTTAGCTGATTAACAGCTATACAAAATAAGAGTTAATTTACTTATTTAAATCTAATTAACAATGAGTATAATGTTGAATCAGTCCTTCACTGGTATATACCCAATAATTTGAGTCGACGCATTATTCGAAAGAAATAATTGATCTTAAGAATATCATTGAATAATTATGTCAACCAAATTAGACAAATTCAAAACTATTTGCAAAACTCTAAACATGATATTTAAAATTGCGATAATATACAAAATTACAAATAAGTTTTAAATATTTGCTTGTATAATACAGTATCCGGCGGTGTTGGTGTTAGTTGTTTTAATAGATATTTATTGTCTTAGTAGTCTTATTAATTAAGACTTATTGTTTGCAGTTTATACGAACATTATCGCAAAAAAAACGAAAAAAGGTTTACTATTTCCTCGTAACTACAATGACTATTAAATATGAAAAAAATAATATCTCAAAATTCAAGAGTTACAACAAAAGATGTATAAATATATATGTAATTAGTATGCATTGAAGTAATGATAAAACATAAGGGGTGGGTGTATTTTGAAATTTACAATCATTGTTTTATACGCGCGGCGCATGAAATAAACTCTCGAATTTAGAAAGGCCTGAATTTGGATTTAGACGCTTTGCGTCCAAAGGCAATCGTTCAGCCTTTTCTAAAATCAAAATTTTACTTCATGCTCAATCTGGCATTGGAAACAATCGTTAGAAGCTTTAAATATAAGCTTTTATAAAAAACAACGAATTTCTGAAAATGTACATCGAAAAATCGTGATATGTATACCTAAAAGAAAAAATCTCTGTATGTGGCCAGGCCCAGATACAGCAAAAAAGATAGCTAAATTAGAACATCAACAAAGATACGACTAAAATTGATTAAAAAAATCTAGATTGGAAAAATCGTCAAAATTAAAAATAAACTTGTAGAATTGATAAACAAATAGTGAAATGTAATAAAAATCAATTATAATACATTTTCTAAAAATTGTCAAAAAATATTTGAAATTTTAAATTAAATCGTCAAAAGCAACAAACACAAATTTACAAATCTACAAAATTCGTAAATATTGACAATTTCAACCAAAAAGAAAATGTAATTATAATTATTTTGATGTCTGTTATTTTCGAACAAATCGATCAAATTAAATTAATTTATTTATTTACGAGATCTATTTACAATATAAAATACCAAAATTTTGTTAAAAAATATTATTAGTAATAAAAATAAAATAATAAAAATATTATAGAAATGTTGAAATCAATAAAGTGAAACGATAAATAGTCGGAATTTGTCGTTTAGGTTTACATATTTTTAATGTTAATTTTACAGACATTTCTGTTTTATTTATTTTGAAGACTCTAACGAGTGTTTCCAATTCTAGATTAAGCATGAAGTTAAATTTAGACTTTAGAAAAGCCAGAAAATTTGATTTGGTTGCTCCGCTTCGGTACGCGACCATTTTCGGGCTCTTCTAAACTTGAAATTTTACTTCTTGCTTCATCAAGGAGTGAAAACACTTGTTCGAAACTTCAAGTTGGACTTTTACGAAAAAGCAATGAATGCTTAATATTTTACAGCGCATGCATCGGAATATGTATACTTAAAAGAAAAATACCCTGTATGTATAAATAATTTAACTAAGTACCCAAATTAGTCCGGTTTTCTTTTCATGTTTTATATGTAGGACGCTCTAAAGTTTTAACAACAAATTTGTTCATATTGTGTCAAGCTAAAACATTGTATACTATGTAGATATTTTAGGGAATTTTTCTCTTTGTCCATTTTTACAAAAATATATTACTACAAAGAAATAAATTACTAAAAAAAAATAAACTAGAATACGTCTAAAATACTTTTATTTTGAGGGAGGGGCTGCAGCCCTGCAGCACTTATGAACGAGCCGCCACTGATTATTGGTCAATTGTTAAAGAAATGTTATTTTTCTTAAATATTATTCTTCAATTAAAATTTCAAACAAAGGATATGTTTTTATGTGAAAGACATGCTCAAATATAATTTGATGTTTTTGTACTTAAACAAATCCTATCTAATGGATGTGGACTTAGGAACGCTATCTGCATGTGGCTACATATATAACGAACAGCAAAACATAATGAAACCGGGAGATCCGCCATTACATTGTCGTGCCTATGTACACTAGACATACAACACGGTTATTTATTGTCTCGTCGTTGACTACTTGCCAGTATAAGTCAGTAATGTCTCATCCGCACATCCTCACATCACATCATCGCATCCTTGAACCATCTACATTCCAAAACTCGCGATGCGCTATGATAAAAATTCGCGCGATAAAAAAACCTTCTTTCTTAACACACAACACGAATTTATGCCCAATTTAAATTCCAAATCCCCCCGCTAAACGCTTTTTATAACTTTATCACCGCGTATATTTCGTAATCAACTTGAAGATTGAATTTAAATCAACTCTATAAAAGTATAATTTATTTATTAAGTTAAGCCTGGCAAAGAACTACTACTACGTGCTTTACATACGCTATGGATTTGAACTTTGCGTAGATATGGTCGTATATACTTTTCAGTTTCAACGGTTTTATTCGCAATTAAATCGATCCGGAAATTTATCTGACGGTTATAATATAATTTTATATTTTATAATCCACTACATTTACATAAATGAAATTTAATACGTCCGCTGCATATGTTATGTAATACCTTTTTCAAATGCTTCCACAAAATGTCCACAATCATCTACTGTAGTGTAGTACAAATTGAAAAAAATATATTTAATTTAAAATATTGTGTAAAAAGCGTATATACAGCGTGTAAACGAACTACTGTACAGGCTCTCTACCACATAAGGGGCAGCGTTTAAATAAACAATACCTGCATTTGAAATTACCATACCTTTAGTAGAAAGCTCACAAATAATTATTAAAAATAATTAATAATAATAGGCCACATGTTTGTGGTATCTGGTATACGCGCACATTGCGAATTTTAAGAGAGATTCCACATAGACTGTTAGTTTTTAAACGATTGGGATATCGAATTACACCATCCAGAGAAAAGTGGGTCAGATTGTGAAGAATTATGTCTATGTTATCGTTTTCATAAGTACCCATTGCTGACTAAATTCCGAATATTTTCTAAACGTGTTAATGAAATTCAATATTTTTCCTTATTAGGTTCACACTTCACTTTATCTCCACTCTTATTGAAATGTTTAGCTAAGAGCGGCGAGGGTGGATGATTTTTAAACATAAAAATAGTTTGCTGTTTAGTCTATGGTGAAACTTATTCCATGAAACATCTACATTTTGTAACATGGCGCGATACGTTTATTCAAACATTGAATTGGCAGACATGTTTCTTATTTACGGTGAAACTCGGTGTAATTCCGCGGAAGCTGTAAGAATTTATCAAGAGCGATTTCCTGAACGACACTTACCACCGCCAAACCGAGTTAGAAATTTATTAGAAAGAGCACGCGACACTGGAAGTTTGCAGCCCGTCGCTGGAGCCCCCGGGCCCCGGAGGTGGTGACCGTCCAATGCGATATTTGCGAGCGGAAGATGAAATTTTGAATCTGTTGGAAGCGGATCCTGGTTTAAGTACCCGTATTATCGCCGCTCAGCTAAATGTATCGCACACATTTGTCAGCAGTGTTATACGAGACAATAATTTTTATCCGTATCACTACCAGCGTGTACAACATCTTCAACCCCATGATTTTCCCAAAAGAATTGCATTTTGTCAATGGATTTTGGCACAAAATGTTCAAAATCCTAACTTTATCAAAGACATTTTAGTGACCGACGAATCGTGCTTTACGCGTAATGGAAGTTTTAATTTCCATAATATGCATGTTTATGCAATAGAAAATCCTCGTGTTATGCGTAGAACTCATTTCCAGCATCGCTTCTCCCTTAATATCTGGGCAGGTATTTTAAATGATCAATTAATTGGGCCATTTATGTTCCATTTAATTTGAATGGAGAGCGATATTTACGATTTTTGCAAGATGACCTTTTAGATCTTCTAGAAAATGTACCCGTAGCGGTTCTTAGAAGAATGTGGTATTTGCAAGATGGTGCGCCAGCTCACTATGAAAGGCGCCTTAGAAGATATTTGGATGATGAGTTTCCAGGACGTTGGGTTGGTCGTGGAGGCCCTGTACCATGGCCTCCAAGAAGTCCGGATTTAAACCCCTTAGATTTTTTCTTTGGGGATACTTTAAAAGTGAAGTCTACACTACGGAAATTGACAATGCTGAAATGCTGATACAACGAGTAAACGCCGCGGCTAATACCATTCGTGAAAAACCTCGTGAAATGTTTGCTACTGTTCGTGCAAATTGGATACGTAGAGCCCAAATGTGCATTGAGTGCGGCGGACGTCAATTTTAACACTTATTGTGATTTTTTTTATACGTGACCCAGTTTCATCTAGTAATTCTAGACAGTGTGTGTGTGTGTAGTGCGTGCTAAGTGATTTATTTATACGTCTCCCAGTAGTAACAGTAAATAAACAATACCACAAATGAGTGACCTAGTTTCATCTAGTCATTCGAGACAGCGTGCGTGTTTAGTGCGTGCGAAGTGATTTATACGCCTCGCAGTAGTAAAAGTAAATAAAAAATACAACAACTTACGCATCCACGAAAAATATCATGAACACAGGTAACCAGAAGTTCTCAAAAAGTAAAAAATGCATGAAAAATTATGAAAAATCTAATATTTTTTTTCCGATTTTATTTTTGCTGCAATTGGTGTCAAAATATTTTGTGTATACGCCCTTAAGAGGATGTACATTAGTTCGATTACACGCTGTATACAGGGCCCTGCATCTCACCTCCTGTCATATTTGGCAGACATTACCTGTATCCTAGGGCGTATTTCAGGAAAATATTTTTGATTATACAGGGTGTCCCAAAAAAGTTTGACGTCATTATGATATATATTTTTAGATTACATGCTATATATTTTGTTCGTTATTTGGGTGCCTTCTATGGATACCTACATACCCCTAAAATTTTATAGAAATTGGTTTAGTAATTTTAGCAAAAAAAAAATAAAAACTAAATAAAATCAGTTTTGCATCATTGGTTTAAAAAAATAATAAAAAATAAAAATAGTGCTTCGTTAATAAAATTAGACAGTGTACTTATTAAATAAGGTCTGACAGTCCCGTTACAGAGTGTCTAAAATTTAGTGTCAAACTTTTCAAACTTTAAAGCACTTTGTTTTTCTTATTTTAAATTAGACCCCCTGTATATTTTTATGTCATTCCATGCGGAATTATAGAACAAACATTTTTTCTAATTACAACCCTATCGCAATTCCTAACACATTAAAAGTTATTTGCAGAAAACTCGTTTTATCAACTAATCCAATAGCCATTTTAATTATAGAAATCGAAGGTGGCTTTGAAAAACAATTTATTGTTTAACAAAGTGACAAAAGCCTATTTTGACTTTAGTAATGTAAAAGTTAAAAGCATTATGAGTTAAGCTCATTATATCCAAGAATTTGTTGTCATGAAGTACAACCGTGACGATCTCGTAGATATGATTTTCATATTAGGAGAATGCGAAAAGAACTGTTTTTTTTCAAGTCGAGTTTACGCACAGTGGTATCCGGAACGACGACATCCAGACAACAGGAGCCTAGAAAACTTATTGGAGAGATTTATACATACGGGTAATGTAAACTATACAAAACCAGTTAGAAATAGTCCGGTTCGAACTGAAGAAAATCAATTGGCTGTGCTATTATCAATTACGGAAAATCCTTCCGTTAGTCAACAAGCAGTCGCTGCCGTGGATGTAGGCGAAAGAACCGTTCAAAGGATTTTAAAGGACAACCGTTTCCATGCCTATCATATCCAGTTCCATCAAGAACTCTTTGAAAAAGATTTTGATCAACGTGTCGAATTTTGCAACCGGGCGCAAACTAAAATTAGGGTACATGCTGACTTTTTTGATAAGGTTTTGTTTTCTGATGAGGCCACCTTTCATAAAAATGGATTTGTGAATCGTCATAACTTTCATTATTATTGCGACCACAATCCAAGAGTTTTAAGGCATGTTGATCAACAACACAGATCTGCAATTAATGTGTGTGTGGGGGGGGGGGGGGAATTATTGGTGAACATATTATTGGCCCTCACTTTTTAACGGACATTTGAATGGACCAACGTATCTGGATTTTTTACAAAATCAATTGCCAGGTTTATGTCAACATTTACTAATGGCTGTGAGGGATGCAATGTTGCTGCAACAGGATGGAGCCCCAGCACATTATTCATTACAAGTCAGCGATCATCTCAACACAACCTTCCCGAATCGGTGGATTGGAAGAGGAGGGCCAAGTAAATGGCCGCCCCGATCACCCGACTAACTAAATTAGACTTCTTTTTGTGGGGCTACGTTAAGGAAATCGTTTATCAAGAACCTCCAACCACACCAGAAAACATGCAGCAATGAATCATAAATGCATTTCACAACATTACACCCGACCTATTACGAAGAGTTGCAAGGTCATTTCATACTCGTCTTCAATTGTGCCTCCAAGAGAACGGAAGACATATTGAACATAACTTCTAGTAGGTTAATTTTAGAAATGCGTATATTTGTTATGGTTTTTATGAAATGTTATTACTAAAACTATTTTTTATACAAAACTAAATCCCACGCGATCGTAAAAAAACATGATTCAGAGCAGGCCTTGACTAGAACAACATGGTTGGCAAGATAAATTTCAGAATACTGTTTTGTGTTTAAATGTATTTGAAGTTTCCTGTTTTTATTGAATTGAAATCAGTGTTGCTAATAGTTTTGTAGTAGTCAATGCCTGCTCTGAATCATTGTACTTTCACGATGTGTAATATGTTTAGACGAAAATCTGTGAATCCTTTAAGACTTTCGAGATGCAAATTAATTACAAAACATGTTATGTCAATAAATAGCTTTTCAAAGCCACCTTCGATTTTTATTAATTAAAATGGCTACTGGATTAGTTGATAAAACGAGTTTTCTGCAAATAACTTTTTATGTGTTAGGAATTGTGATAGGGTTGTAATTAGGAAAAATGTTTGTTTTTTAATTCCGCATGGAATGACATAAAAATATATAGGGGTTCCAATTTAAAATAAGAAAAATACAGTGCATTATAGTTTAGAAAGTTTGACGCTAAATTTTGCACACTCTGTATAATTCATATCCACCAAACTTGGCTATCGGGACCATTAGACCTTTTTTAATAAGTACCTTCTATAATTTAATTGACGAGATACTATTTTTAATTGTTATTAATTTTTTAAATTAATAGTGCAAAACCGATTTTTTTTAGTTTTTACTTTTTTTTGGCTGATATCACTAAACCGATTTCTATAAAAATTTAGGGGTATGAAGGTAACCATAAAAGGCACTCAAATTATTAACAAAATGTACACCATTTAATTTAAAAATATATATCATCATGACGTCACACTTATTTGGGACACCCTGTATAATCAAACATATTTTCCTGAAATACGCCCTAGGATACAGGCAAAGTCTGCCAAATATCAAAATCCTAACTAAATTAATAATTGAGCTATAGAGGACGGGGGGTGAGATGCAGGACCCTGTATATATACTGCCTTTCCAAAAAATCAGAACACAAAGTATTTATTGGACGATTTTAATGAAATTTACAGAATTTGATCATGTAAATGAACTGCATCGATGATCAAAAAATCAATTGTTTTGGTTACTATTTAATGGTATTTTTCCTTGATTTCACCATTATGAAGAGCTGCTGATTTTTTAATGTAATTGCTTCTAATACCCAAGTAGCCTCTGAGTAGTTTGACGTTTCAGTTTGTAAAACATAAAAAGATGCCCCGTGTTCGTCGGCGTGCACAATATCATCATCTAAGTGAATTTGAAAGGGGTCGCATTATTGGAATGCGAGAAGCGGGTTTTTCGGTTCGTGCTATTGCTGAAAGGGTAGGCCGTAGTGTATCGGTGATCGTACGCTGCTGGTCTAGATGGTCCGAAGCTGGGGAGAATCGACGTAGACTTGGATCAGGACGTCCAAGAAGCACCAAGAAGCGGGCACTACAACGTCGCGGGCATTGGGAAATGACTGGTTGGCTCTAAATGGCCAAAGAGTATCCATGGCTACTGTTTACAGAAGAATCCGCAGTTTTGGTATAAGATCCTACCGTCCACAATTGTGTCTACCTCTTACTCCGCAGCATCGCAGAGCAAGACTTGATTGGTGCAGGGAAAGACAACATTGGACCCATGAATGGAATAACATTATCTTCAGCGATGAGTCTCGGTTTTGTTTATGGGCTCATGATGGTCGCAGAAGAGTGAGACGTCGACGCGGTGAACGCAGAATTTTACAATTTGCTGTTGAAATACATACGGCTCTTACACAGGGAGTTATGGTTTGGGGGGCGATAGCATATGGTAGTCGGTCTCCTCTAGTTTTTTTAGAAGCAAGTCTTAACGCGATTCGGTATATTGACAACATTTTACGGCCAGTGTTAGTGCCCTATGTAAATGGCTTGTAGAACCCCATTTTTCAGCAAGATAATGCTCGACGTCACACAGCGGCCATTACAAGACAGTTTTTTGATAGGGCCGAGTTCAATTTGTTACCTTGGCCATCTCGTTCTCCAGATCTATCGCCAATAGAACATGTTTGGGATATGATAGGTGTTAGAATATGTAACTTACAGCGCCCTGCTAACACTGTAATGGAACTTAGAGGTCAAATTATCGAAGTTTGGAATGAAATACCTTGTCGATATTGACAGCCTGATTTCTAGCATGCCTCGACGTGTTAATGAGTGTTTGGGAAATTGTGGAGGCCCAACACATTATTAATTTTTATTCATTTGTTTTTTGTTTTGCAAGTTGATTTTTTGATCATCGATACAGTTTGTTTACATGATCAAATTGTGTAAATTTTATTAAAATCGTGCAATAAATACTTGGTGTTCTGATTTTTTTGAAAGGCAGTATATATTTTAATGTATTCGTTATAATGGTAGGGACGCATATCTCGCGTGATGATAAAGTATATAATTTATACTTTATATACAAGTATTAACGTGCACGTCTCACCTTGTCCGTTTGCGTGAACGACTTTTTCTCGTTAGAAGGTAATTGTAGTACTTGTGTATGATCTAATCTAGAACTGTTAGGATAATAACTACAGTTATGTTGTTAATTAAATACAACTGAATTGCATTATTTTTCATTGATTACTGAGGCACTTAATTTTTGAAAATCGACGATAACTTTAATAGATTAATAAATAAAATATTTCTGATTTTTAACATTTTGTATTTATTTTCACTACAACTGTTTCGCTGCGCTGTAGCTTCTTCAGGTGATGAATGTTAATGATGATATTTACAGATAAATTTACATTATATATACACAGTTTTATGACATGGGGGTAGAGCGAGGAGGATTTATTGTTTTGTATTATTTTTGAGACAGTGTTATTTGCTTTAAAAGCTATTTTAATGTAAAAAAAATAGACATTAAAATAGCTTTTAAAACAAATAACACTCTCACAAAAATAAAAAAGACAATAAAGAAAAAACTGAAAGAGGTCAACGCTGTTGAGTTTATCACTTAAATTGTAGTGATTGCCCTAAGGCATTTATTGGACAAACAGGGAGAGCATTTGATGAACGAATTAATGAACATCATAAAGCATTCCTAAATGATAGGACACCTCAACATATGCTTATCATCTAAAAGAAGAGCACCACCACTTCAACAAAAAATTTAAAATCCTCTACATCGCTAACAAAGGAAGAACATTAAACCTCATGGAAAACCGGGAAATAAATTAAAAAAATATATTCATCAGGCCTCTTGCCGAACGAACAGATCGAGCTCTCTAACTCTCCACTGCTCAGGCTAAGAAAAGATCCTCGCCCCACCTGTATTAAAAATAAATACAAAAAGTAGAAATTCAGAAATATTTTATTTATTAATCTATTTAAGCGTTATTTTTCAATAATTTAAGTAAAATACATGTATTGCCTAATATAAAATATGCTTACGCACGATTTAAATTATAATTTTTTCATTAAAACTGCGTGCAAAGAGCTTAATTTTAATTTCTCCAGTGTGTTTTTAAATTGAATTGGATTATTTAATTACTCCAGTCCATAAAATCCTATAATACCTAGCAGTTTCTTGGTTGACATAAAATAAGGTCAAGAGCATTGTTATTATTCGACTTATTCATAATTTATAGATTAATGGCTTGTGGTCTGTACATTTTTGGCGGAAAATGGCATTGGAAATGAACAAACATGATTACAGAAGAATGTCACGTATCGTGAGTGCTAGGGCGCAGCCTGATGAGAGGTTCGTGATAACTCGTATCTGGATGGAGGACGAATACGGATAAGAATAGAAATATCCCTACGTGACTGTCTGTGGAATTGTATAAAATAAAACTGTTTAATATCGTATGGTTTATGGAAAACATCAAATGCCAGACGACATTGACATAAGGGTGAGTGAGGTTTGTTTGGCATCAAAGAGATTCATCACATAATCCCATAAAATACAGACTTTAGCTGATAACACCCAATTCCTTAGTGGTCTATTGTGCTACCGTATTTTCAAGTCTACAA
The DNA here is from genome assembly GCA_932526585.2 of Philonthus cognatus. NCBI lineage: Eukaryota > Metazoa > Arthropoda > Insecta > Coleoptera > Staphylinidae > Philonthus > Philonthus cognatus. The sequence goes on from OW052243.1 coordinate 80,693,194, forward strand.
GTGCGTTACGCTGTTTAGCATATTTATACAGATAAAGTATATTTGGCAAATTTGCTATTAGACACTTTGTTTCCAACATAAATTACACACATTTAGTATTAGTTACATTAGTTAAGTTTTATTTTAGTGCATTCTGGACATTAGCAATTTCTGTTAATTAGGCTGATAACCCTAGGCATGTATTTTATTCTCGAAACATTATCACAATCCAATTATTGCTAATAGCCATCGAAATGGTTCACATGATAACGATCGTTTCAGATGAGGCGTTGATTGTAATAAAAATACAATTACTATTTCGCTATTTATAACGAACCAATAGGCATAAAACACATTTATTTATTATTTCTAAATGTAACATCAATATTAGATGATCAAATAAAATGAAAATTGATCGCCGCAAATATGAACAACAAAATGAGACCATTTAAATTGTAAAAGTTTAATATTTATTTGATACATCACAAACAAGTACAACTGAAATCCCATTTCTTATTATTTCATCATCTCTCAGTTCCACAACTCAAACCCTCAGTTACGCCTAACAACATTTTTATATTTCCATTATTCGCTCTGCCCCTTCGCCCTTTCGCTTCTTAAACAAAAAAGTGTTACCCTTGCGCGATATGACAATAAACGACATTTTCTTCGTATTCAATTGTTCCGAGTCGCTTTAATTTGAGTAATTAATCGCACCTTTTTCCTTATTGACTGGGATATAAATCACGATGTTCGGCCGCAGGCAAAAAAAATAAATTAAGATAGAAACGAGACGGGGTAATTAACAATTAATTGTTTCAAAAATAATGGGAGGTTAATTGTTCTAATTGGAGTTTTTTTTTTACTAAACAATGAAGAATGCGCAGTTACAATTGGAAGTTTAAGTCGGCCATTAAAATCGTCCGCGCCCTTAAACCCGCGAAAATACTTAATGGCCGTCCTAATAACGAAGATTGTTTTCGATTATATTTCTCGGCCGTTCTGTTCCGTAGTGGAATGTGGCTGTTATGTTTTATTCTGATTCGTTATTAAGGGAAACGTTAACTTAATGGAGTAATTTGCACTATCATTATATTTAATATTATGATATTGGGTTCAATAATACAGTTACTAGAATTTCTTCTTTTACGAAATTAGGAAATGACTTAATAATTATTATTTTTACTTTTCCCCAAAATTATTTCTTATCATCTTTTTATAAAAAGACATTTATATACATGATGACAAGGAATATGTAACTTTTTTTTATTTTAAATAATATGTTTTTATTATTAAATTAAAAATGAAAATCGGCGAGGTATGGTGGCTGATTAGGGTAGGCAGGTGAGGTAGTGTCTCACCGACAAATTTTGGATAAAAATAAAAAAGTATTAATAATGTTATTTATTTGTCTTTTTTTGCCTTCAAATTGTCAATATTACTAATGTTTTTGGTTATGGCAGCAGTAAATTATTTTCAGAAATTAATATGGAGACTTTTTTATATAAATTAGTATGTATTTTATACGTGCTAATATTTTGCCGAATATTATTGGATTCTTCACGGCATATTCTAAAATTCAAAAACAGAACACGCAATATTAAGCAAAAATATTAATATAATGTTTTCCGGTAAAATACACTTACGTGCAGAGAAAACGGCCCACCCATTATTTATTTTGATTTTTTTATAATAGCATTACTCTTGCAATACTGCGATAAAAAAAAGACTATCAGAGTAAAGAAAAAACAACGTATGGTACTTGTCAGTATATTTAATTAACAATAATCATCACAAATGAAATTTAAAGATGTGCTGTCCATTCGACATTATGCATAAAGTATTAAGATGTTTATGTTCTTCCACTGTTTGCTTTTTTGTTTTGATCTTTAGTGGATGTGGGAATTAGCCTACTGAAGGTTGCTATGTTCACCATGGTTTTAAGTGCTGTAGATAGTGCAAAAGCTGTAACACTTTTTGGAAGATTGGCGAAGCCAGTGGTATATGGCCACAGTGCTTAATGTCAGCCGTTCTACCGTCAAATGTCTATTTGATAGTCAATTTATCGTAAAATACCAAACGTTTTGTTCGTAGTATTGCAACAGTGATTTTATTATAAAAAATAAAAAAAGAATGGGTGGGCCGATTTCTATGCACTTGATTGTATTTTTGTAAAATTTGTAGGTCGCTCACATCTAAGGGGTGCATAATTGCATAATTGCCTATCAATTTGATTGTGGTCCGGAAGCGTGAAAATGCAAAATAAAAAAGTAGTGAATAAATAGACTTTTGATGGCTGAAGAGATTACTTTCGCGGCCCAATACACAATTTACGGGCAAAGTTTTCTTCATCATAGCGGGACGAATAAAGAATTTTGTAAAAATATACTTATTAGTAGTCAAAGTCAAAACCGTATACTTATTTATATTATTTAAATTATCGTTTGTGGTCTCGCTTTCACAAGCCCCTTGCTGGGTACAGACTGCCTGAAAGCGGGAAACATTAGTCTTATTTCATATGAGCTTTAGTCAACTGTTACCAAGACACTCTTTACAAAAACAAACATTTTAACTTTACATGTTAAATGTAAAATAAATTATAAGTGTGAATACATCACTGTATTTAGACAAAAAAGTAGTCTTTCAAAAAATATGAAAAGTCATAATTGTGCCCATAAGAAAAACAAAAATTGACTATTGTTCCTAGGTAAATCTTAAAGTTATTTTAAAATCGAGTATGCCACTAGATTCTTCATTAAAAAGTGCCTATATAATTTCAAACTTATAAATGTTTAGATAAAACTTCCTTTTAGTTGTTTTATTCAAAAACTATTGATTTTAAATAAAGAAATTAAAAGGAAATTAAAAAAAAAAATGTTTTTACAATATCTCAAAAACAAGATATTTCAAAATTGTTTTCAAAGGTTTATTGTGCCTTAAAATACGCAACTTTGTGCTAATTTGAGCGACTCTCTATTTCTTCAAATAGCCGAGATCCCTATGCATTTCCACGAAATACGGACACCTTGTATATATGTGTATATATATGTAGGGTGTTATTTAATGAATGAGCAGGCTCTTAAGAGGGCATATATAAAATACTTTTACACCTATTTCCACAAAAATAAAATCGAAAAAAAATCACTTGGATACGATATGTTCATGATATGTTTCGTGGGGGATCAGGCGACGTACTCAAGCGGTCCACAGCGGCTCCACAAAGGGACTCTTCCGTTAGTGGCAGCATGAACTCAAACTCTAGTTTTTTGTTTTAGTCTTTTAACTAACACTAACTGACATAAAAAATTGCGTCCTGTTTATGTTTGTTTACCACCAAATTATTGTTTGATTTCATCCGGGTCTCCGGAAAAGCGCCCTTGTTGAGCTGGTGTGGAGGGGTTGTAAAGGTCCTTGATTAAGTATGTTGTAGTGCTTATTACTTTAACGGCAAAATGCATATTTCGCTTCGCTCGCACTAATGTCTTGGATAAAATAACACTTATGCTGACAGATAACACAGGCACAATTCTTCTTAATCCGACCCACTTTTGAAAATTCGTTAGTCATGAATAAACATCCATGACCTTAATTAAAGTTTTACCTACATTTCATTCATTCATATACTGGATGGGGTAATTTGATACCCAAACTAGATCGTTTAAAAACTGCCAGGCTAATAGTGTTTTCTCCTTATACAGAAGCATTCCATTGCCCTGGTTCTCAAACCGCGTTATTTTGTCGACCAAAATATCTGCACTGGAACTGGAGCACTCAGCGACGACTCGCAGCTTAACTTCAGGGTCGGCCAGAGACCCAAGGTAATATGTATCCGTTATTGAAAGGTGACTTTGTAGTGCAATTCCTTGTATTTATAAAGCGTGATCCCAACTTCAAATTTTGTGTGTCTTGGCACTGTGGCCTACCCTGAAGTTAGGCTACGAGCCGTCGCTGCTCATTACTAGGGATGGTAAAACCTGCTATTTATTTGGATCTGTTTCGATCTGTTCGAGGTGCATGCGCTTACCTTTTTCAAAAATCTATTCCAGTTCCACGAGAACATAATATTTTAGGGAGAAAATTAAATAAATGGTAAATGTAGTAGATGGTATATTTCAGAAGAGACAGGCGGGGCGGGGTGATCTGCTTGGTTGTTGTATTAGAATAGGGTCGGAAAGTTATGACGTCAAAAATGAGTGGATGATTTAAACGTGTGTCCTGTTGCTGAACCAGGTGTAGGGCTCGGTCCTGTTCTAGCGCGCCGGCACAGTATTGCGACGGACCTGTTACGGCTCCACCTGCACCTGATGGAGCAATCGGACTGACTAGAACTAGTTTTTTTGAACCAGTTTGTTCCGGCTGCACCTGCACCTAACGGAGCGGCCGAAACAGATCGGAACTGGAACTGTTGCGTAAAACTGACTGTTTCGGTTGCACCTGCACCGGCACCTACAGGTCTAGACGTAACTGTTACGCGGAACAGTCGTCTAGTATCTGTTCCAAAATAACAGGTTCAGTTCTTTTTTACCATCCCTACTCACTACATGGGCCAGAGTCGCTTTCTTGTCCTCGGCCGGCTCGTATGCACATTTTTATGAAAAAAGTTCGCAAAACCTCGATGAGCGCAGCACAATGCGCACTAGGGAGTAAGTAAACGCTATATGTGGAATCTCAACAAACATGTTGAATATTATTAATAATTATTTCAATTGTTGATATTGTTTTTTAAACAACTTTATGTGGTAGAGAGGCTGTTCATTCGTTCAAATACAACGTGTATGTATAAATATATATCGACTGATTGAGGAAGTATTTTAGACGCTGGATTAAGATTGAAATCAATCCGGACAAAAAAATAAGAGTTGACATTAAAATGGCAAGAAGCGTTTTAATACGTGGAGCCCAATACTAACAAGAAGACATCTGAATTTGAATACGCGGTTACGGAATCTTCAATATTATACCTGGTTCATATTCCTGTATGGGAATAAAGTGGCGATGATGAACTGAATCATGGCTATCACGTACCAGTAATGAGGAGGCGTTTAGACTTATCCACAAAGACCGAGAGCTACTTTATACTGTTAAAGAAGAAAGCTACAATACTTGGGACATACTGATAAACGTTCGAATTATTATTTGCAGCAGCTTATAGGCCTGTATTATGAGCCGCTGCAAATAATATTTTGGAAGTAGAAGTTTGTAAATGAATTGGTAGAAAGATATTATCTTGGCATCGCAATGCTAGAAATTGGACCAACTTATTTTTTATTGTTTACATCGTTATTATTTTACATACTTATTCTATACATATAAGCAGGTAGTAATTAAACCTTGCACAATTTGTGCATGTTTAAAAATAAAGGTACAGGACGTAGGCAAACTTCAATGGGTCGCATGCGCTAGGAACAGCGGTGTAGCTGGTCATGCGATTTCTGGGTATGGGAGAGATTACCGGGTTTTAGAATCAGCCCATCTTCAATACTAATTCGGCATAGTTCTAAAGGTATAATTAATTTTTCAGAAATTAAAAAAAAAACATATTTTTGATACATAAAGTAATTTGTTCACAGCTTTATTGACGTTAACTAAGACGTGTTTGCCATTTATAAATGAACATTATTTTGCAAAAGTTGGCGCTTACAACGATATACGGCGGATCCCTTCAATTGTTGATTGATAACTGCTATTAGGTAGACATTAGGTATATGGAGCATGCGCTTCAACGTGGACGACCTGCCGCGCACATGAGGGCTCGTTCCCAAAGGGTCGCGAACGACCCAGCCTTTAACAATGTTATTAACAATTATACATTTTTTTCAAACTCTGGGATGCATAAATAATGGGATTTAATGAAAGAAAACAATTTTAAAAGAAAAAATACTTAGGTTTAGCAGTTATCAATTTATCATCGGATTTCCTTGGATTCCTTTGGAGAAATTAATTCTGATAGGCGTGGTATTTTTTTACTGAGCAGCCGTAACAGAAACGGAGTTGCGCAGTGAAGCAGAATGGATTTACCAGTGGCGTAAGAAGATACCCTTTGTAAATGTTTATGTTTTCACATGAATTGATTAACTATAACTGAATCATTTATTTTAAATTGAGAAAAATACACCTAATTAAAATATTTCTGAATAATTTCATGAGTGAGTTGGTATTTTTAAGATTAAGTGTTACGTTGTTCGTATTTTAATTTAGTGTCATTAAATGAACGATCGTCTGCTCGATTCTTGCAAATGATCAAGCCACTCGAACTGCTCTTAAGATGCTCGAACTTGCCTATCACTAACAAAATGTACATTCAACACTATCTTAGCAAAAAATAAAATTGAAAACTCTCATATGTAGCCAATCATTGCATCAAATATGTTTTCGCTCAGTTTTGTAACAACATTCTTGGTAATATTATCTAAACCTAAACGAAAATCTTTATAATTTGATTTATATCTCTATAGCTAATACAACACACATTCTATATATTACACAAAAGGTTCACTGATATGCACAGAAACGCAACGATTGTTATTGTAAATTCTAAACTCATGTATAACTATTGTTATAGCACACGAAGGCCATCTATAAGCATGTAAACTTAATAAACATCACTCATCCAGAGGGTGGTGGCAAATCGAAGGCACTCTACTTGAAGCAGCTGATTGCACATGCCAACGTACTCGGTTCAATTCAACCTTAATGTGATATTGCGACACAATAAGCGGAATACAATTAAAATATGTGTCGCTAATATTACGATTTACCTACCCCGTATGCTAGAAACAAAAACAGTAACATTATGCAATATTGATTTTTGAATATGCTGCTAGTTTTTTATTGCTATTAACTTTTATTGTGAAACGTGAGAGAATTTATATAATAAATTGAACCTGTTTTATTCAGTTAAAAGCAATTCAATAACAATAGAATGTATTAAAATAGAGGCAATACCTTCTCATAATAGAGACATTTTATACATATTTTAATAAAATATTGACCGATATCTTTTTATTTCACAATTTTGAACAAAAGAAATAATAATGCAGTATTCATATTTCATATACAGGGAGATCCAGAAGAGGTGTATTAAGGGCACATTTTGTTCAGGGGCTCATTTGAAGACAATAGGTTAAATAACCTATGTTTATGTAATCTTTAAATGAGCTTCTGAACAAGATGTTAAATTTGTTTACACTTCTTCTGAATTATTCTGTATGCAAATATAAAATCACAATGGTAATACACTTAATTGAAATCACATTAGGTTCGATAACTACCAGATTTTTCGGATTGTTCGGATTTTAATCTCAATTAATGAACGGGATGCACAAACATGACCTTTGAGATAATCTTTTCAACCCAACTGATTGATAACTTTTAGTATACGGTATACGATTTAATTTTTAAATGCAACATTTTTGATCGAACTGATTCGATTGTTTTATATAAACGCGTTTTAACAAGAGTTGCAAATGGCCATCGATCTACTATGTTACTGCAACAGAATGTATGGAGATTTCAGTTGTTTGTAAAGATAGAGAATTGGTTATATTGGGGCAAAGTTGCGTATTTTAGGGATAACTCTAACATTTGCTCAGGAACCATAGTCAACTTTTGTTTTTCTTATGGGCGCCATTTTGAATTTTTATATTTTTTGAAAGAGATTTTTTTTAAAATATAGTGATGTATCACACTCATAATTTAATTTACATTTGATATGTAAAATCCATTTTTTTGTTTTGTAAAGAGTGCCTTCGACAATTTTATTAACTTTCTCAGTTAATGACGGAGACCCAGCTGATTTGTTACTGTACTGCTAGAAAACGTTTTGTTTTAACTATTAAAAAGCTATTTATCTACAACGAGTAAGAAGATATGATAGAAATTTATTATTCTTGATACAAAAATGTATGGTTTCTTACAGTTATTTACAGAAATTTGACATAACCAGGCTGCTTGAAGTAAGTAACAAACTTTAAAAAAGAATAACTTAACAAAAAATAATGTAAGTAACAATATGCAATAACACGTATAGTAACTGTTCGAACAAATTACCATCTACCTCCAAACACCACTCTGTTTCTTACATTTTTTATTACTCTAAAAATATTCCACCTTCTCAATTGTCAACAATTGTTACTTAATTGTTTCTAAGGTACTTCTTACAAAAAATATAGAAAATTAATATTACATATTAAATGTCTATTAAATTATGAGTGTGATACATCATTGAATTCAGAAAAAAATATTCTTTTAAAAACTATGAAAATTCAAAATGGTATCTAAGTATAGTACTAGATTATTTATTAAAAGGTGCCTGTACAATATCAAAGTTGCAACTGTCTAGATTCAATAGTTTTCGAGTAAATAAATAAAAACGAAAATTAAAAAAATCACTTTGAGAATATCTTGAAAACAAAGAAAGATAGTTCAAATTGGGTTTTAGATTATACGCAACTTTTATTAGATTCTCTGTCTCTTCAAATAACCGAGATCTCGATACATTCTGTCGGAATACGGACACCCTGTATAAATACAATATCATATTATTTATTAATTATACTAAAGGAAAATAGTATTTTCATTAATACAAATGTTTAGTTATGTTTTTAATATAATCATATTATTAAAAAAGATAATCTAGAGAAGTTTAAATAAATTAAACAACATAAACGATAGAGTCTATCATTAAAATTGATCAAAATGTGGGTATTAAGGGATCGTGATGAATGATTATTATTACAAAGTTATTTGTGTGGAATTTGTTTGGAAAGTTGTTAATTTAAGCGCTTCAGTTCTGTTTGTTTATTTAGAATACTAATTTAACCGTTATAGATGGAACCGCAGATTACTCAGAACTAGAAGCACACAGAAAGGTCCTGATATACATACATCGTCAATTCTGGATTGCTGTTATTATTTAAGGGACATAATTGAACTCCCCATGATTTATGTCCTGGTCAGAAAGCGGTTTTGCCTAATGCTTGGTCTCAATTAATGTAATTTATATCGGGCAATAAATAGAAATAAATCGAAATAGTTCCTCTGCAAGAGTAAAAAGTTTTCTGCTATAATCTATGAATACTTTGAGATAGAATAGGGACCAAAAAGGTCTTGCAATTACTGCTTGCAATGGCGTGCCGCTGACACTTATTGAAGTGAGAAGTTATTGCCCCTATTTGATACCACACACTGAATACATTATCCATTTTATTTAGGCACAAGTGATAAAACACATCACTTTATTATTGTTATTATTCGTGGCGGATTATGCCGGAATCGTGCGTTTGATCTACTTTTATCACTTTGCGTGCGATTTGCCTCAAATTAAAATTACACGCATCTTGCTCGTCTAATTTTAGTACTCTTCATAGCCACATTGTGCCACAATACAGCTCGCAATAATAAATACTCCTCTAGGTTTCTTTATTGTTTGGTAATAAACAACTAGCGTGAGTGTATTTACTTCTGTTTTCAGCACTGGTTTTAATGCTTCTTCATGCAAGTGTAAAAAGATTAAAAAATGTTTTATTTTATTGCGTCTCGTTTCGTATTTATGCTCACAGAATTGTGCCTTTTGTTTATTCTTAAGTTTATGGTTACTTTTGATAATTGGTATAAATTAAAGTTAATTTAATTCATTGTTTATATGTTTATATTTCAGACAATCTCAATTTATGACTTCTATTTCTACACAATTTCTATATATCTTTTTTATGAGAAAACATCGGCGTTAGAATTTCTTGAATATTTTTCTCATTTAGCACTTGGCGAAACATTGTTTCACAAATTAAATACTTTATTCCGACTAGTTTGTCTCGTTTTTAAGAGCATCGTCTGGAATTCACATGTGTTGTTTTTTATTTGAATGTTTATCTCTATGTGTTTCAGATCCGTATCTTATTTAAGATAGTAGTTATAATTAACTTAAGATTGGCAATTCATATTATTAAATTTCAACTTTGCACAGGTCAAAATAAATGTTAACAAAAAGGTATAGCGTTAACTTCAAAAAATCGCTCACAGTCTCCTTTAGAAGACTGTGTAAAAACATTTATAGATTGGTCGCCATTAAATAGTTATGTTTTCTTTCTTTCGCAAGTCATGTAACAAAAGCGATAGCAGACACGCGGATCTGTCGCCGGTTAGAGCCGCGCGCGCGGCCTCGCTCGTCCGCGCAGCAACAAAAATTATAAGTCTTTAACAGGGACTTTCTCCACAACATGTTCCATTTCTTCTGTTTTATTCAACTTTTTCTGGTAGATTGTTATGTTATGTTATGGTATGGGGTCGGTAGGTCGTATGGAAAGGCCCAGACTTTCAAAATTACCTCGGCCTGAAAGATCATTTATAATTATCCCTGACCTGCTTGAATCCCTCAGTGTCTAGATCTCTTGTGTAGTCTACGATAACTTGAAGGTTAATCTGTACCAATTCACCGGGCTTTAAAGTGGCCTATGACATAGCCCTCTTTGGCCTTTTTGGTCCTCTTTGAAGGGACAGGGCAGAGCATTCACAAAGTAGGTGCTCTGCTGTTTCTTATGCCTCGTTGCAGAACCTACAATTGGCATCAGTTGTCTGACCCAAATTAGTAAGGTGGTATTTCAGAGGACAGTGTCCAGTTAGAAGGCAGGTTATGAGCCTTAGCTTATTCTTGCTGAACCTGAGAAACTGTTTGGCCCTTATGACAGAGAAGGCGATGAACCTTTTCGCTTGCCGCAGGTGAGCACTTTTGGCAATCAATTCCTGGAGCATTCCCTTGATGCGGACTTTAGTTATTCCACACTAGGGTTCTGGTCTAACAAATGGAGTTTTGTCAAGGTTGTCGGAAATTTCATTGCCTTTGATCCCTGCATGACCTGAATCCCAGCGCAGTTTAACTCTGATGTTTCTGGCCAGCTGCTTTAGGGATAGTTTGCACTTCCAGACAGATTTAGCCTTACATGTAGATGATTTTATTGCCATTTTTATTGTAGAACCTTTCTAAACAAACGTGAGCGCATGTGTTCAAGGCCTCGATTTCTGCCTAAAATATCGATGGGGACCGTTCCAAGGCCCTTGATAACTCAAATCGAGGTCCAGTGATACCGGTTTCGACTCCATTCTCAGTTTTGGATATGTTGGGAACCAAACTATCGAGAAGGCTTGTAACTGCTTGACTTTCGCTCCAACATCATGGCGGCCGTGAATGGCCACTTCAATCGTTGTATCGAAGTCATAGTCAGTTGACATGCAGTCTTTCGGCATGTATATCGCGCTTTCGCACACAGTGTTGATGATTTTTAGGTGCTCGTTAAAATATCCATATTTTGGAGTATCTGATTGGAATATTCTCAATGCGTCTAATGCTGCTTCCCTTTTCACGGACAGATGCAGACGTGTGAGGTTTAGCATAGCTCTCATTGCTCCAGTAGGGCAGCTGTTCATAGCCTCTGTGATGCCGAAACATGCCAGCCGCTAAACCTTGCTGAGCTTTGTTTGGGTTGTGCTTTCCATTCTCTTTGTCAACCAGACGACGGAACCACATGAGAAGCCAATATATCATCTTGAGGTGTCAACCCCATCTTCTGCCAAATAGTCTACGGCAAGACCATGCTGCCATTACTGCTTTGGCGGTGATATTGTCTACATGGGTTTTCCAGTTGCGATTGATTACTAATAATTACATTATTTTCCTGACGCTTTTGCTTCCTTACTTGTTATAGGACTTCATCTATAATAGCATATCGAAGTAATTTTGATTCATTAGTTATCAACTTTACATATACGATACTATGTACATTTCTACATACATAGCATTTGCTTAAATTACTATTATTGAGAGTTGAGTTACAGCATTTACATTCCACTGTAGGTCGAAAAAAGGGATTATGAATAGACAAGGATACTAAATTTCACACCGACCCCGCCCGTGGTGGTGTCTAACAGTTTTACAAACAAAAGTGGGCGACGGATGGAAAACACAAGAAAACAATAGGAAGAGAGAAGTAAATACAAAATATACTGATAGCGAATTTAACGTAAAATCAAATTAGTTAAATCAATTAATCTACTATTATTTCATTTATTTAATTTAATTCAATTTAACTCAGTCTTGCTTTGTTCTCCATCGAGTACGCATTGTTGTTTACGCGGAGAGTGTTTTTCTAAAAACAATCGATTTTTCGTTCAATTTGTGTTCTTTCTTCACTGTGTAGTTAAATAGTGGTGGATTACACAACCAGAAACCCAAGAGGCAGTCATTAGAATGGATTTCCAGGCTGGGTTTTCCTTAGAAAACCCAGCAATAAACTCAGCTAAGTCTTCCAATTTTTTAATCCCAGAAGGAGTATTATCTCGTTCGTTAGATTTAATTAATGATGATAGTATAGTAATGGATGAATAATAATCCATGTGAAACCTTCATCGGTGTAGTTAATTCGCTAGCACATGTTTCACCTGAGAACGCGGCCGTATCGGACGCTGACTCTATAAATAGAACTCAAAATTCCACAAAAACAGCAAACGCTAATGATACAGCGCAGAATTTAAATAATAAAATAAAAATGAAGTTTCGATATGAGGCTTGTGACAAGGGTCCATTCCTAGTTTATATTGAGGGAAGTCAGTCGGACTCCTCTCTTGGTAAACTCCACCCTATGTCGATCGGAAAACTGATTTTATCATGTCATAAAGATTTAGATAATCAAATTCTCGAAGTTGCATTATAAAAATCGCGTTAAGGTTATTTTGAGAACATTTACATCAGCGAATAAATTCCTAGATTCATAATATCTTCAAAATAAAAAAATTGATGCGTTTATACCACAATTTATGGTCAGTAGGCAAGGGGTAGTAAAGGGAATCGACACATCGATTTCTGAGGAGGAATTGATTGAGGCAATGACACCTCTGTTTGGCGACCAATTTAAATTTAAGATATTAGGAGTAAAACGTTTCAACAGACGCAAATTTGTAAATGGCGAAACAATACAGATTCCAACCCAATCAGTATTAGTCACTTTTAAAGGTCAAAAACTACCATCACAAGTTTCCATTTTCCGGGTTCTATGTAGGGTTGAACCCTATGTTCAACGGGTAGTCCACTGTTTGCGATGTTTGCGTTATGGACACATAAGCACGCACTGCAGATCTCAGTTAAAACGTTGCGTTAAATGTTTTGGAGATCATGATCAAGTTGATTGCCAAAATCTGGTTTCTATCAAATGTATGCATTGTGAAGGGCCGCATAGCTTAACGGCTTGTCCTGAATTTGAGAGACAAAAATCCATAAAAAATCTTGTGAGTATGGAAAATATATCGTACCGTGATGCTGTTAATAAACAAGAAACATCTTTCTCCAATATTGTCTCAAATAACCAGGTAATTAACCAAAACGATTTTCCTGACTTACAGTCCAGGGCAGTAACAAAGCGTAAAAGGCCGGACATACAGCTATCACATAATATAATAAACACAAGGAATTTACATAGAAATATTCTTTCGAGACCTCGGTTAGAAAACGTAAATGGAGTTGCGCTTTGCGGTAGTAATAGGGATGATCGCGATGCGGAATCAATCAGTTATTCATCTGCAACAACAATAATAAATGATATTTGCAAATGTATAGTAAACTTTATAAAAAGTAATACGAAATCCATCGACTTAGAAGAGGTTATAAAAAAACAAATTGTATCAATATTTCAACATTCACAATGGCCACACAATATTTGAATATCATTCAGTGGAATGCTCGTTCGTTAAATAACAAAAAGGAAGCTTTATAACACCTAATTTTTGAGAACAATATTCACTTATGTTTAATAAGTGAATCTTGGCTCAAACCTGAAAAAAACTTTGTCATTTCTGGATTTAACGTGTTCAGAGACGACAATAATAATGGTAAAACAGGTACATGCATTTTACTGACTAAAAATATATCCTTTAAAATATTTAATTCATACTATAAGATACCGCGTGTCAACACGGTAGGCATTGAAATTAATTTCGCAAATAACAGGAAAATTAAATTTCTAAGTCTGTACTGCAGCCCAAGTACGTCAATAAATAAAAATACATGGTTACAATTCTTTAATAGTATTCAAGGCTCATTCGTGGTTGGTGGGGATTTTAATTGCCATCATTCAGCTTGGGGAGATTCAAAAGTGGACAATAAGGGTGCTTGTTTACTGGATGCGTTTGAGGATAGCGGTCTGACATTTTTAAATAACGGAGATACTACACTTAAATCGACTAAATATTGCTTCGTCTGCAATAGATTTAACTATATGTACACCCGATGTTGCCATGTCGGTGCCCTCTTGGGATACGATGTGTGACACCTTGGGCTCAGACCACTATGTTATATCATACTCAATTAACTTCGCCCCCTGTTCAAAATCTGTTACAACAAATAAAAAATGGAATTTTAAAAGGGCTGATTGGCTGATTCCTTAACAAATAATGAGACATCTTACACAGATCTTATGTCTAATATCAACAGAGCTTGTGACATAGCCATCCCGAAATTTAAAAACGGTCCAAAACCAACAAAGTTTTGTAAACCTTGGTGGAATAATGATTGTTAATTAGCAATAGAGAACCAAACAAAAGCAATTATTAAATTCAAATTAAATCCGAACACCGCAAATTTGATCGAGTATAATAAATGTGTGGCCATTGTAAAAAGGACAATATCTAAGAGCAAAAAAAATCTTTTAAAACATTTTGTGCGAATCTCAACCATAGTACACCTATTTCAACCATTTGGAATGAAATTAGAAAAATTAAAAATATCTCGTATGAAAATAAACAACCTATAATAGAAGGGGATTGGTGTGAGGTATTTTTAAATAAAATTGCCCCGCTGACAATTAGTAATTTATTTCCATTTAAAATAGATGAAAGTAAGTGTCATTTTTTAACTAAAAAAATTAATTTTGAAGAACTAATGTTAAACATTCGCACAAATGGGAGTACCGCTCCTGGTTTAGATAATGTAAATTATACCCAAATCTACAATCTACCAACAAACGCTAAAGTTCAACTTGTCAACATTTTTAATGAAATACTATCCAATTTCATTGTCATCATGTGTCCTTAAAACATTTGAAAGGATCAATAAAAATAGAATTGAATGGTGGATCGAATCACAAGGTACATTTCCCAAATCACAGTATGGATTCCGTAGATATTTCTCAACTCAGGATGCTCTGGGCACCCTGGTAACAGATATACAAATTGATTTCTCTAAAAATGAATCTATTTCAGCCCTTTTTGTAGATATCATGAGTGCTTATGACAATGTGGACCTCATACTTCTCTCCAAAAAAATAAGTAAGATAGGCTTTCCGCTTCTATAATTAAATTAATTTATTACCTTATGACAGACAGACAAATATACTTGCATGTGAACGGCAAAGAGTTCGGACCTCGTAAATCAAGCATTGGTCTTCCTCAAGGAAGCATTTTAAGCCATATATTATATGCTCTATTCCTGCATGATTTCGAAAACATATTCGACTCAAACATACAACTTATACAATACGCTGATGATATATGTATTTACACTAGTGATAAACACGTAAATCAATGTTTTAATAAGTTAGAGAAAGCGTTAAAAACATTCAAGTCATACTGCAATGAAAATGGACTAACAATTTCAAAAGAAAAATCCCAAGTATGTACATTTACACGCCAGAGATTTGAAACTGATCAAATTATATTGGATGGAGATACATTTCAACATAAAAAATATATAAAGTTCCTGGGTATGTTTATTGACAGGAAGCTTTTGTGGAAAGATCACATAGACTATATATTGTCTAGAGTAGAGAAAGGCGTTAATGTTCTTAGAATGTTGTCATCTTGTAATTGGGGGGCCGACCCCGAGATCTCTTTACTTATTTATAGATCAATAATAGATTATGGAGCTATTTTCTATGGGAGTAACTGTCATATTAAAAAATTAGATATTTTACAACACAAAAGCTTAAGATTGGGCATTGGAGCTTTACGAAGTTCTCCAATTAACTTTTTACTCGCAGAAACTAATAAAAGGCCATTGTATATCCGTCGGAAACGATTAGGTTTAAAGTTTATTCTTTCATTAATGTCAAAACATTTTCTTACTGCTAAATATTGGATTATAAAAGTCTCCAATTTTAGTAGAGTGTTACAGAATTCTTAATAAATATGAAAATAAGTTAAATAAACCGGTTTTGAACTTTATATATACACTGCCTTATGAAATGATAACAAGGCCAATATGTTGTACTTATTTCGACAAAGAGCTGATATCGAATAACGATACGACAAATAATTTGCATTTTATAGAATGAGGGATTATTTGGCTGTGCATATTACGATCCTCAAATTAAAGTAAATAGAACATTTTCCTTAGATAATATAATGTCGGTCTATACGGCCGAACTTATAGGGATATTAGAAGCACTGATATATTTACAAACGCTAAATTTAGAGAATTATTCCGTAATCATTATAATCACTGACTGTAAAAGTATTTTAGATTATTACAAACATTTCAATTTCACTTCTAAACTAAATACAATCTCTTCCACCATTATACAATACATAAACAGTTTTCATATTGAAGCTTCCCTCGTAAGGATCAAGGGTCACGCGGGCATCAGTGGAAACGAGGTAGTGGATAATTTAGCAAGGGAGGGGGTGAACAGCAACATTACCACAAATTATCCGGTGGCTGCTTCAGATTCATTTAACATTTTAAACAGCGAATTGCGAAAGGAATTTAATGAATTTTACAAAAACAGAAGTTATGGTTTGTTCTATAAAAGTATTTCACCTACAGTCCCTGTTAAACCTTGGTTTAATAGATGTCAATCAACTTCAAAAAAGTTTGTAAAGACAATTTCAAGATTACGTTGTAATCATGAGATTTGTCCTTATTATTTACACAGAATAAACGTTAGATCGGACCCTTATTGTGAATGTGGAGATGTTGGCACATTAGAACACATTATGATGATCTGCCAGAAATTTTCTGTGGAAAGAGATATACTATTGGAATTAGTCTCACCTAGTTTGGTACTACCGTTAAATTATAAAACAATTCTTGAATCAAGAAACATATCTGTTTATAAACATGTTTTTAATTTTTTTGAGTTAATTAAATTCAACATTTAATTGTTAGGTATTTAGTTTAGTTATATTATAGTTTGTATCCCCTGTTATTATCCTATGTGGGGTTCCTATGAACCGTGGCTCAGTGTTGTGTTTAAAAAAAAAATGCCTTGACGAGTCCTTAGGCGAGAAGAGTGTCTTCCCTGTGTGTCTATCCTGTTAGGGTTAACACTAGTATTATAATAATCATCGCTCCAAAACATTGTTGTTGGCTAATGGATAACATTATCCAAAGCCAGGCAAAAGCCAGTAGTTAATTAAAAAGAAAATCAATATAACTTAATAGGCGGGCCTGTCCGATTAGCTGTTTGACCGATGTGCTAAATTTTATTTTACACTTATCAATGAGAAGGAAAAAAACGTCCGCTGCGATGCCCCGATCTTGCGAAGGAGAAATTCCACGGCCTTTTCCTCCGAACAGAGTGTTTTGACGTTTAAAATCGAATTTTACTACTTACTCAGAGCGAGATGCTAATCAGAAAATAACACTTAAATAATGATAATATTTCATGGAATACACTGCCTATAACACAAACTTTCATCTTCGCTAAAACCGAAGTTATTTTCGATAAACTAGAATCAATGCACAATACGTCCGCACGCTACGTTTATTAGTATTTTAATGAATGGGAATAGATGCGTGACGTAAAACACTAATATGTATTTTTTTTTTATTTTAAAACTATTTTATCAATGTTGATCATTTGAAGTTTATGGACATTATTAAATATGGAATATTGTCACAATTCATTATATGACATTAACATCAATTCTATTAAATTATATATTTATTGCGTTTATTTCGGAAAGTAGATTATAATTGACAAGTGGTATAGGAACTAAAATGTCCAATTAAAATAAATTAAATATTTCAATACCTATTAAATATAATTTGGTTTGTATTAATCACCACAAATAAATATCTGCTGCCACTGAAGCATAAAATTATCATTTTGGGATTTGTATAAAAAATGTATATATACGCCATATAGTGAAATTATATGTAAAATTTATTATATGCAAATATTTCTTCTCATGTATATTTTGGCATGAAATGTTTAAGGGATAGTTAGTTTGAGTTATACTACGTATATTATGTTCTGTTTGTGTACTAAAATTTCGTAATAGTTTTGTTAAAATTATTGAGTATTGGTCGTTTCAGTAGATATATGCTTAGCCAATGTGAGGTCTTTTCCCCTTCGCTAACTGCGGTGGTTTTCAATCGAAACATTGTGGAAACGGTCCCATAAGTTGGAATAATCCTGTTCTCCTTTTCAGAGTAATCGATGTGGATTATGCCTTGTATATAGACTTTCACTTCTGTCTTGATTTTCAAGTTGACCACTTTATATCCATTAAATTAGAAGAAGAAGCAGAAGACCGCGTGCTTTATATCACGCCAAGTTAAACTAAAGTAGTAATAAAAATATTTAAATATCACTAAGCTATTTGTAATAAGTACATGGCACTCTAAATGTACTTCTAGCAAAATAAAAAAATATTGTAAAGAAAGTGTTTTCAAGTTTATTTAAATTTTAGGTCGAGTATTTCTTTTTCGGAATGTGAAGCTAGCCATAGATTTCAGCCATAGATTCAAAATTCATTATATATAAACAAACTGTGATACAATCGCCCCAATTTTAAACTCTTAATATTTAATTATCAGACCCTTAAACAATAAAATTTCAATTTTAAAGTGCGTCGTTTCCCATAGAAAAGTTATCAACATATATAAATTCAGCACAGATTAAAATAATATTTAAACAAATAAAATTTGGTCGACCTAACTTTGGTCATAATGAGGTAGCTGTCAAATATTTTAATATTTCCATTTGATGTTAAACAGTTTTTGGCTTCGGCAGCGATTGCCTAAAACATAAATAATTCATCTATATACAGGGTGTCCCACCGAAACCGTATGTGGATTTCTAATTAATGTATTATAATAAGATTTTCGGCATTTATGTGATCAAGTGTGCTCTTTTAAATATTTTATAGATTATTGGACTTCCAATTACTGGAAGTCAATACTAACTTTCTTATTTTAAATGGAACAATATATTTTTTATTTTGAATTTAGGTTTCACATAAAATTTTGCAACCTCTAAATTCAACCATTTTCGATATATTTGACATATTACAAATATGTAGTGCTTTTCATGATTCATTTTAAAATTCGTATCCCCGAACAAAAGAAAATCGAAGAGATGAAATATTAACTAGAGATAGTCAACACCCAAAGGTGATTTATTTTTTGAATAATAATACACAGTGTCCAAAATTTCATACCATATTTCGTCAAGTTTAAACTATTAAATCTCGATTATTTTCAAATGAAACAGCCTGTATATTTTTACATATTCTTACGCAGAATTCAATTCTGCATTGATCTATACTAGCATTTCATATACCTATCTTTTTCTTTAATAAAGAAAAAAAGAAGAAGATATATATAGGGAATACTAGTATCAATGCGGAATTGAATTCTACATCAGAATATGTAAAAATATACAGTGTGTTGCATTTGAAAAACCCGAGATGTAATGGTTTAAAGTTGACCAAACGATATTTCGAACGTTCTGTATATTATTGTTCGAAAAATAAATCACCATTGGGTACCTTCAGGTATTGGGTTTCTATAGCCAACATTTTATCCCTTTGATTTTCTTTTGTTCGCGGATTCAAATTTTAAAGTAAATCACATAAAAGCACTACTACATTTCTTATTTATAAATTATGATCTGATTCACAACATTTTATGCAGAATCCAAGTTTGAAATAAAAATATAGCATTCCGTTTAAAATAAGGAAGTTGGTGTTGACCTCCGGTATAACCGGAAGTCGTATAATCTTGAAAATATTTTCATCTATTATATCAATGGTAAAAATCTCATTAAAATAAATCAATTAGAAGTCCATATACTTTTATTGTGCGGTTTTATAGGGACAGACTGTATATACCATGTAGCGTTTAAAAAACGATGGATTTTACATATTATTTTATAAAATTTTGTTATTTCTTGACGAAAGGATGTGATTTTAGCAGTAGCGCTTCTAGTGGTTCCGCGGAACTCTTGGCCGGGAGTTTTAGGGGCCCGTATGGCCCAACTGGTCAACAAAAATAAAAACAAATAGTCGTTCTCAAACTTTTGATTTAAGAATGACTACTGAATAGTCGAAACTATAGTCACTGAATTAAGTGTAATATGCAATGGTTAAACAGAATAAAAAAATGTTTTATTCACAAGTCACTTAAAATTGTTAATTGTACATTTTTCTTTACCCGTATGTAATATAAAGGGAAAGTATTGTTTTTGTAAGCATTTTCAAATCAAAAATGTTAGCGGAAATATGCGTTTTGAGGTCCACTGAGTCGATTAAGACCAATTCTGACAATTTTTTGTGTGTGCCTGGCCTGTGTGGATGTGTGTCTGCGGACATTATACAGCAAAACCCGCTAAAGATATTGAGATGAAACTTTAAACTTAAGCTTTTTATTACAATTTTAGGATCTGAAACACTTTTGGTCAAAATTGCGGAAACCGAAAGTGGTAGTTCACTCTTAGCATTTTTTTTTAATTTTCCTTGATAATTTCTTAAATATTGATGTTGAAACGCAAAGTTGTTTCGGGTAATAAGTTGTAAATCTCGTCAAAGTCCTTGAAATCTATATATTATACTTTTCTTTTCCATTTTTGTAAAATGGGGCGCTCTAAATAACTAGATCAATGATTTTGTTAGATTATGTGACAAGACGTGAAAATTGTCAACATTTTGAGCGACCTTTGCGGCATCCAGGGGTCGCATGCTCGTCGTGGATCGGTCATTTTAAGCGTAAAATGTCTAGAAAATTGCGTGATAATATTTCCTTTATGTTTTATTTACATGTAATAACATTTAATAAATGGAAATAAATGTCATTTTACGACCAGTTATACAAAATTCTTGCTAATCATAGGACAGTAACAAGAAATATGCTTTTAGAAAATAAAAACATAAAATTTTATCTAGGCATTGAAACCTAGTCAATTAGATTTAGATTAATAGCTGTGCCTAAGTAATTACGCTCAAATGATCTTGAAATCAATAAATCACGCTTCCTTATACAGAATTAAGTGTAATGAATGGATAGATAGACGAACTTAGATGGGGGAATCAATTATTTGATATATAGGCGTTCATAACCAGCTTCATTAATGTTTAACAAGCAATACCGTTAAAAATATGAATTGGGCCTCACAGATTTAACGAGGAATACATCCCCC
Source organism: Philonthus cognatus (assembly GCA_932526585.2). Lineage (NCBI taxonomy): Eukaryota > Metazoa > Arthropoda > Insecta > Coleoptera > Staphylinidae > Philonthus > Philonthus cognatus. The sequence continues at coordinate 80,714,574 of OW052243.1, forward strand.
TGTAATTAATTTAGCACACAGTTATGAAGAGGAACAGATTCCTATTGGAGGATTTACCGGATGGAATGCAACATATTATGACCATCGTTCTGGTCCTACAGCGGAACATATGCTTTTGAGTGCAGGGGCGTGCGTTTCTAATTTTAAACATAATACCTACCATAACTCATATCACCGGGTGATTGTCACGTGGACTTGTCAGTTATTTTGGCAGAAGGGCGATGTTCTGCGACACGCCTTAATTCTCCACCGAGCAGCTCCAAAAATACATACAGACTTTAAGTATTTTTTAATGCAAATAGAGGGAATCCGTTTATTCGCCGAGAATAATATCGGATTTATGACCCAATTGAATTTTCAGGGTTGCGCCCCTCAACGATGTCCACACGCCTGTTACCCTTAACAAAATATCAACACTGCGTTTTCAATAAATTCTTCCCTTAGAAACTAGGATTAATCAAATACACCACATTCTCTAATAATTCATTAGGTTATATTAATAATTATTGAAGAACTGTTATATTTAATTTTATTTATTTAATTCTTCCTACCTGAATGGAAAGACTGCTTGCTCTCCCAAGGCTAATAAGAAAATTTGCGTAAATCTAATAGGAAAAATATCCCTTGCGGTTTTCCCCAAGGTCATCCGTGCAACGTGCATTATCGTAAATCCCGCTGTGAAGGGATTTAGGAGTTTTTTTAATCGCGTTAGTTCTGCCTTAAAATTAAAAGTGTTTTTCGTCGCAGAGAGCACATTTTGATGTCGATTAAGGGTAGTAATTGAAAAACTTAGAACGCTTTTTTTAAAGTAGTCTAAAAGACAAAGTGCGAAATACTCACAACGTCATTCACTATCGAGTATTTTTACTTTCCTCATACGTAACAAAGTTAAAGAATTGTTTTCGTGAAGATTTTTAAATTAAACATTTCAAGTAAATATATCCATTTTGAAGTGCCCTGAGTTATTTAATACCATTTTCATAGAATAAAATATAATATATATAAAAATTTTAGCTTTTTATGATTATCCTAGAATCTGAAAAGCTTTTAGTGAAAATTCTAAAATAGGATTTTCATAAATATTGTCATATGGAAAATTATTTCAAATGAATGTTGTGTATAATAGAAAAATATAACAGTTAATGTATATACAGGAACCGTCAAAAAGGCATTACTATTTTAATAATGTATTATCATAAGTTATAAACTTAAAACAAACGGTTCGTTGAAGTGTAAGCACAGGAGATCGATTTATTAACACATCTCCAAAGCCTACTCTTTAAAATAAAAGTTGTGACATCATCAATACTTTTTTTAAATGACAACCTATCATTTTTATTTATGATTTCGATAGAGTTTTTTAATCTGTTTTCAACCATACAAAATTTTAAATAGGTTACATAAGAAAAAAATCAAGAAAAACGGTATTAAAAAGTTAAAAAGTAAATATAATTGAAATTAACAGCATATCGTACATGCATTTTATTCCCGTCTTTTATATTGTTAAATGGTGCAGGGTAATCAGTTTGAACATTTGATGTTATTTTCGAAACCTTAGCATTTTTTGTTTATTTTAAATCCCGATAACTATGATTAGTCTGTTAATTAATTTTAATTTAATTTTAAGACCGTTGTTCTTGATTTTTTTGTTATGTGACTTATTCAATATTGTGTATGGTTGAAAACAGATTAAAAAACTCTATCGAAATAAAAATAGGTTTCCATTTGAAAAAATATTGATGACGTTAAACTGTTATTAAAAAATCTGAATAAAATATTTTTATATACGCTGTAATTTAAATCGCTATACCCCTTTTAGATTTATCTTCTATCATGCATGTTAGCGGAGTTACCGAATTTATCCGCTACTTAATTTTCACACTATACACAGCAATAAAACCCTATTTTAATTTAAACTTCCTTGACATAGCTGGGCTTATGCGCATTTGATTTTCTTCGCTATTTTTTACTCAACATCTCGCAATTTCAGGCTTTCCACGGATTTCCAACGTAATTTTCCCAATTTAGGGCGAATGAACCAACCAATTAACTAACCAATTAATCATTCAAAGATGTGTACGCTGTGCTAAACATTCTCAACAAGCTATTTTCGAACGTACTGCCTCTTAAACATACCAGAGCTTTCATTAAGACACTTTACCACCATTTCTGCTTTTTCCTCGAGACTTGGAAAAAAGTCGGGGGATATTTTAAATTGACGTTTGTGGGAATTAGTACGCTACGTGGGTTGACTAAAAGAATCGAATAAGGCTAGGGGTCTTCGATGTAGATATTTCAACTGACCACCAACCGAGCCATGTCACTTTGCCGAGAATCTGTACCTTAATTTATTTTATCAAGAGGACACCGATCAATAACAAATCGTGTGGATTGGTTCATGCTTCAGAGGAAGACTGAACAATTTGTTGTATTTCTGAAAAAGCAACCGTTCAAATGCACCGCTTCTTGGATTCACACTATTTATTGTTCATGAAACGATTTCGGGTGAGTCGGCAGCTGTTGACAGAGCAGTTACGGGTGACTGGGTTGAAAATGTGTGGCTGAAACACAGGGCTGATTACACTGATTTAGACATTTGTAATGCTCATGAGATAGGGTTATTTTTTAGATTAACTTCTGATCAAGTTCAAAATTTAAATCACAGAAATGTTCTGGTATAGAGCTATCGAAAGAGCTAGTTGTTACAGAAAAAATGACCATTGTACAAAATATGACTGGTCTTTTAAAACGGAAATTATTGGTGATTGGAAAAAAGGAGGTATACGAAGTCTCAAAATATTATTCCAAAAGGAATTGGTCTATAAAATCATTAAGAAAACAAAAAATGATACGAAGGGTACTGGTTTGGACTCGATAATAATGGTATCTAAGGCACGGAATTCTGTACGGATGGAAATTATTGCAATTGTTTGTGTATTTCTGGTCTAAATAAGGATAAACAACTGGGAACATCGCGTGAAAATGATATACACACAGATTTGCAAAATGCCATTTCCTTTCTCAGTTATAACTGCTCTACCGAATAACAACAAACTGAAGATGCGTCTTAAGAATCGGAATATTTCGGTAAAATTCCAGAGATCATCGTTGTTGACCATGTTTATCTGTAATTTTTTTATTACGTTTCCTTTAATAAGTCCTTTTTTTAAATTTAAAAATTATATTAATACACTTTCAAAAATGCAATAATTTTATAGAAGCTACTTTAAATAGTTATAAAACACAAACGAAAGCATGAAACGGCCGATTTTATGATATTTCTATAATGGATGTTCATAGCCCCTCAAAGGTCTTCGTGGCTCCCCAATATTTTGTTTGCGGCCCCTAAAAAATCCGCCCACATTGAAAATCGGTTTACTATAAGATGTTATTCCAGTTATAACTAATATAACATCGTTATAACAACGAACTGTTCGCTATAATGTCGTACATAACAACGCTTGTTATAAAAACGTGAAAATATAAAATGTTTACTTGCATCATGTTAAGCGGATTTAAATTTTTAGCTTACAAAGAAAACAATTTGAAATACATACGAAAAACACAACGACGTAAGCGACGCAGTTTCTGCATGTGGTGAGCCAACGGTCGAACGCAAGATGAGACGGAGGTCATTCTCGTCACGCAGGAAAAACTAACATGTATATTTAAATACAACAGAGCAAATTCAATCGCTGTTTCTGTACGTAGTAAGGCCGGGCGCATGATGAGACGCAGGTGCTCACGTCACGCAGGAAAAACTAAAAGCAAACAAAATGAACGCAAATTGGGACGCAGTTTTTGACAAACATAGTGTGCTTCTGTCATGGACGTATGAACACATGAACTATACATTCAGAGGTGACGTTATCTAATATAGCACGAATAGAATTAATTTCTGAATAGTTGCACGTTAATTGAATTAGAATTAATTTTTAAATCAAATTCATATTATGACTTCGAATAAGAAATTATAGGCTTTGTTAGTTTAATAAATAAGATGTCCCCTGAGTTCTTACATGCTACTTCTTTCCATTTGTCATTTTTAGCTCAGTCCGCATATAATCAGGATTGTTTGTATATTCATTATTTTAACAAAGTCAAGTCAACTGCGCGCAGAAAACTGTGACATGCAAACAGCGACACGCAGGCTCCCCACGCGCAGAAACTGCGCCACTTCACCCTGCGATTTATTAAATATACGTGTTACAGAAAACTGCGTTGCTTTTCCTATAAACGATATATTTGTCGTATTTAAATGTATGCGTCCTATCTTGCGCTCGGCCATAGAATGCTCTCTAAAATATTTCATATTTTTAACAAAATCACGAGTAATTAAAATGTTTTCAGTATTTTTCTTGAGGTGGACGTAGATTTCGCATATCGGTTAGGTACCCTCTTTGAGGCAATGGTTACAATTGTAACTTACAATACATACTTTATATAATATTTATTATCTTGATTACATGTTAGAAGAAATTACAGCAATGGCTACATTTGATCAAATTAATTATTTTTTTAATTTCAAGTTGATGATTGTATCAGTATAAACGGGCATATAAACTAAGCGTTGTAAAAACGTCGCTCAAACGAACCGCAAATTTTAACAAAACAACCAGAAGAACATTGGCCGTAATTAATCACGGACCATAATAGTATTCCTGAACATGCAGCTTCAAACTTTTACTTAGGATAAAGGCATTAACATTACGGATACTAATAATAAATTTATAAGATTAAAATTTCGTAAAGTTTATTTTAACTTAAACCAATTTGTTATAAAGCAAATTTAATTATAAGAATCACAATTATTCAAGCGGGCCAATTAGTACTTTTAAAGTAGAGTGAGATAACGAGTGTTTTTATTTAATTATAGCGACCAATATATATTTCAGAAAACCAATCCGATCCCGTATATTCTATTAGTCCAGATTATAGATCCACAGGGGGTATATTAAGTTAAGCCTCGATCCTACCCGTCTTTATATAATATCATTAAACACCTGCTTAATCCGTTCGTTTTTATTTTTAATCACCGAACCATGATTTTTACACTTTTATAAAAAAATGCGTGTAAAAACCTTCATATAGTTCGTTTACTTGACGTAATTAATAAGTTGCCGTTAATTAAATTCTCCATCAAAATTGGGTTCTTGGAAATTTAATTAATACTTTTAAAAGCGTAATGGTCGTCATTCATTAATGCGTTATATCCACGCCGAGTTAATTTTGAGTGGTGAATAAACGGATGGTTGTTATTTAAATATAATTGCTGAATTGACATCTAAAGGGAAACTCAAACGGACTGCAATAATATTATATTCGATTCTACGTTAAATAGTATAAATGAATGAAATATAAAATAAGGATTTATTTTTGTAAAGATGAATACTTAATTTAATTCATTTAATAATATTTACTAGACAACAAATATTTGAAATATAATATTTACTTTCTATAGAGAAGCAATGCAGGCACTGTTAACAATGCTAGGAGATTCTAATTAATTATTACGTAACTTCATAATATATTTACACTTCGTAGGCTCATATTTATGTTACACAACATTTAGACAAATCGAATTTATTTCAACAAATCGTATAATGGACTAGTTTAAAGACAGCTAGTATTTTTTTGTAATTAGGGGATAATATAATAAAAACAATTTAGAAATTACACCATCAAAAATGTATGTTACCGTATGTTCATAACAGACATCCATTAAAAAGAAACCAACCATTTTTTGTCTATCATATTATGTACAACATCTTTGTGTTATCCATACATAGCTTTTAAAAGCTTTATTACTAGTGGCTTAAAATTGCAAAGGTCAGTCCGACAGTGTTAAGTAAGTTAAAGGTGTTCTATATATCCATAGCGCTATGAAAGCGTTCAATACATCTTTAACAAAAGTATTATTATTCGTGGCAGTATATCCTGACAAAATGAACCCGGCAGCGTTAAGGTCAAAATGGTAGAGAACGAAAAGGGTGAATTTGTTTTAACTTTGCCGATTGAAATTTAACGAGATCAGCATGAATCGGTCCCCATTCCGCCATTAATATTTTATTTAGCACCGCTGTTAACGTGAATGCCCACGGCCGGCAAATAAATATAAAATGAATAAAGTGTGATTCATCGATGTGGGAATTTGATTTTTCGGGTATCTATCAAGATAAAACTCACATATTTCTCACTATGACTTTATGCACGGTACATGTTCTCGTGTTATGTGCGTCTACCTTCTCTTCCTCCTGATATATAGAACTATTTTTATTTCGTTCGACATTTATTATCCGAGAGTCTTCTAAGTTATGACCTCTGGGTAGGAACTTCACACTTCTTAGCAACTTGCCTGAGCTATGTTAGCAATTTAAAAACTACATTAATACCACAAACCGTATACGATCTCTGTTAAGAATCGTGTATAAAGGAGCCTGAAATATTTCCTGGCTTTCTTTATTTAATTAAAATAATTCAGCTTTTCCGCAATGTAACACCCTCGTCCCTACACTTGTCATGGGACCAACAGGACATTACCGCTGAAGTTATTAAGCTCCATGATATTAAAACAACACCACTGACAGGATTTTCTCTTTTATGGACAAACCACACGAGGCTCATTCTTGTTATTTGTGTCTTATCGAGTGTTTGAGGGTGAGCTTGACTTTGTCATGAGGATAAACGAATTGAATAAACAATGCAGCCGTCCCGTTTCAACTTTTGCTTAAATTACTTCAGATTATCAGTGTTTATTTTAGGATCAATTAATTTAACTGTCTCGCCGGGGATGTCCTAATGGAAATTGTGATTCGAACAAAAGTCTCTTAATTATTTTTCTTCAACTTTGACAATTCATGTCGAAATAATAACTTCAACTTATTCCGTTTCATTTTAATACTGAACTTTAAACAATACACAAACAGAACGAGTCGTTCTTCTGATATTGAACTTTAACGATAAATCTTTCATTATTTAAGGTCAATGAACTTCTATGAAATTAAACTTTCTTATCGGAATTACGGAACAGACAGATTGACCTACAATTTTTATTCATCACAAACTTGACCCGATAATTTCGCATTCTAGTAAACTAGAAATACTTCAACTACTGGAAACTACATCAAACGGTGTTCATAATTCCGTTCTAGCACACGATAAAGTTTATATAAGTTCCCAACAAACTTGATGTACAATAAATAAAACTTTTAATCTCATTTAAATGCGTTTCAAACAAGTTTCATTTTACATGTATATTCAAACAAACACATGCATATATACGAAAATAGTAAGTACGATTGGAAAAACTGTAAACCAACATTGTTTTTATTTAAAAAAAAGCTCATAAATTAAGCATATTAGAAAGGCTCGCGGCAACCGAAAAAAAGTATTTTGAGCGAATATCCGTAGTTGGTATTACAGAGGAGCCCTTCTGCTGCTTATATTGATCAATCTGGGCCATATCCAGTTTGCTGGATGTATCTTGATAAACGGTTGCCAAGTAGTTTCACTTCTGTGATTTTATTAATATAATCCAGTTAAATGAACCTCGATAAATAAGAAAACAATTTAAGCATCTTAATAATATTTTTTTTTTAATGTTTATCGTTTATCAACAGTTAGTTTTAATTATAAAACATAGAAATGTAAAAATCATTTATAATATTTCATATGCTTAAGCTGATTAAGATTTTACACAACAGTCAGGGCCAGTTTTACAATTACCTCTAAATTAATTCCAAATATGTGTTTTAATTATATGTAATTCCAGCGTGTATTTTAAAATAGTGTTTGCCCGCCATATATTATTATTGTCAGTTTGCATTCAATACCTCCGGTTTATATTCAAATTGTGAGAAAGTAAAAATTAACTGACAACAGATAGTAGAAATATGCACGTTCGACAAAGCTGGCGTCATTTAAAGTTGTCACCTGTGTCCTACTTATATAAAATCAAGGCTTAAACAAATTTACAGTCAACATGACTTAAAGCGAACTTAAAGGGAACGGCGAATTTGTACGTTGTAGCTGGTTCTTTAAGAGGGTTATAACAGCGAGGCCGGGATCGTGTTGGTAAAAACAGCATAGCTCTATGAAGGGCAGAACCATACCGAATTATGCCGAAGGTTCCATGAACAACCCGGCGAAATCGTACATTCAGAGACGAAAGCAACCGCCCAAGTCCCGATCACTCGTAATGTGTCATACAATAGGCCGCACCGGGGAAGACACTATACTGATGTAGACCAAACAGTCCGAAACGCGTATATAGTTTTCCCGTGGTCTTTGGGGTATTGAACACATATAAAACTTTACGTTGGTATCTGGTAAACGCTACTTTTTAAGTCCATGACTTCAACAAATTAAGCGTTTAATTCAAGAAAAATCGGATCGGAAATTTTGTACGCTTGCAAAAATGACGAACGTGTTTGCTTGTCAACAGCATTCATTCACCCTAACTGTTGGCATCAAACTCTCAACAGTTTTATCTAGTATCCCGTTCATCAGAATTATTAACATTCAACATATTTAGATTTTTTTGTGATGTATGTTGGTATCTAATGAACGGTACTCAGGCCATTTTTAAAACTTTAATCTAATAATGAAATATTTTTTTGTAAAAAGTACCAACTTTAGAAATATCCAACAGAAAAACAGAAATGAATCATAAATATGCATATTCAATTTAAATTATTCAACTCTAATGTGCTATACTAATTTTAATATTATATTAATAAAAGATTTCGCTTGCTTGTCCGGTGAATATTATACTAATGTTTGCTGTAAGTATTATAAAGGGTGTCTCTTTTTCAAACTATGAGGATCCCGATTATTTGAAGAGATAGAGAATCGGTTAAATGGTGGTAAACACGGACGGATGGGACATACGAAAATATGGGAAATTTCCCGGTGGGCTGCTAGTTGGTTATCTTATGGACCGGTAGAACTTCCTCTTATCAATATTCTCTACTTTTATTTCGAATCTGTAACTTCTCTTCTGGCAACTTTCTACAAAATCGGTTTTTCATACGCTTGGCGTATGAAGTAATATTTGGATTTTCTAAACTCGAAATTTTACATTATGTTTAATTATGAATTGTGAAACACTCGTTAGAATGACATTGTGGACTTAGATGAAAACAGATTAATTAATAGATAAGTGGCTCTAATTAACCGTCCCTATATTTTGGGGACAGTCCCGAGTAGAGATGGGCAAAACGGTTCACTTGAGTGAGTGGTTCCGAACCGGTTCGTTCCTTTTAGTAAACCGGTTCAAAGGTTCTATATTTTTTATTTATGTTTTTATTCACATTATGTCACATGTTATGTTTACGTATGTATTATACAGGGTGAGTTTTTTTATATTCTGTATGGTAATCTCGGAAGCTATAAGATATAGAGACACCCTGTCTTCTGTCGCTTTTTTATTGTCTGATATAGTAACAAAGTATTTCAAAATCATTGCACATGATAGCCTTGTGGTTATTCCACATGATTAGAAACCTTTTTTGGTATTTTTTATGTAGCTGTTACAATAAAGCGAGTTTTTAAATTTTGTTCGACATGACAATGCAAGTTTGCGTATTCTTAACTTGTTTTTAAATCCATTTTCTCCATTATTAAAATAGATAGACAACAGCAAACATTTCACACTAAATAATAAAATTGTATCAGATTTTCAGGGGTTATGTGACAAATAAAATGTTGGTTGAAGTATTTAATTAAGATATAATTTATGCTATAATGTTAATGGTTAACTTTTTGAATATCCCTTGTAATATTTATATTTTAGTGAAGTCCATTTCACGCCAAAAATGAAATCATCATAATAATAAAACCAACTGTTTTAAACAATTGAAATTGTTTTTATATTGTAGTCATTATTTCATGGCAAACTTTTGTATATTTTTTTAAATAAAATAGAAAATGTATAATAAATTAGACAACGTATTATAAGTACATTAATATTTCAGAAATCTAAAATGACTTTTTTAATATGAAATGTATCTGAAAATAAATTTCATATCGCATTAAAATAATATCGAAAACGATTGTAAAATAAACAACCGCGTCAATAAAAAATATGCACCGTCATCGCCACTGCGCTTACGAAATGCACGATCCGACAAAGAGCGGATCCTAACTTACTCACTCCTGACCCGTGAGTGTCACTTCTGAACCACTCATTTCGCGAACCGGTTCAGGAGCGGATCCTAACTCGTTCACGAACCGTTTCGCGAGTGTATCACGCCTGAACCACTTGTTTTGCGAGCCGGTTCAGGAGCGGATCCCAACTCACTCACAAACCGTTTCGCGAACCGGTTCAGGAGCGTTTCCTAGTAATTAAAAACACGGAGCGCGCGCCGGCCGAGTTGTTTGTTTAAATTTATCCGTTTGGTGGTAGCAGAAACAAGAGCGAAGTTTTCAATCGATTTTTAACGGTTTTAGATCATCGCATCACTATCAAAATTTATATTTGGATAAAGAGTAGTATTATTTTACGATCTATATTTTAATTTTCTTTTATTTTAAAAATTGCCATTTTTTATGTATATCTCCGAAACTACTAAATTCAAATGAAGAATTAAAACATTGAAATGCAGAAAATTATATTCAATTTGAAAGAATTACTTTTTGTTAAATATCAATTCATATATTTATACCCGTGTTATATATAATCCGTGCGGCTGGACCCGAACGCCGCCGTCGTGCGTTATATTTTTCTTTTTAAATTTAAAATATATTTTCGTCGTTTATGATCAGATCAAATCAGATAAATCCCAACAATCCATTTTATTCTCGCTCTTATGTACGCCGCTTATAAGGCTAATGTTTTTTTGGTGTTTTTAAAGCGTGACACACATTCAAATTTCCCTGTTATATTTGAAGTCATTACTTTCCAAGCCAATTTGCGCTGTCATATTTAAATATGTGTATGCTCTATAGAAAACTGCGCTGGGTATCGTGAGTCACATACCTCTCATCTCGCGCCCGGGCTAAATAATAATACTCATTGCTGTCGAGTTTTATGAAATCAGTAATTCAATACGTGTAGTTTCAGCATAGATTATTTGATTGGTAATAATTCCACGATTTACAACTCGGTGGAAATTGTAGGCGGACAAAGGATTTTTAACTTATTGTCGCAAAGTATAGTATACAGGACCGGAGTTGAAATAAATCGAATATAGTTGAAAGCTTGCATTTTCTTTTTTTTACCAGCTGTTACAGAAATTCATAAATTGAATCGGTTAGTTTTAGAATTGTTGTGTATTGATTAATGTAAGTTTGATTAGCCCTTGTACGTAACTAGTAAAATTAGCATGGCGATTAATTGATGTATAGTGACAAGTCGTCTGAAATGTCCAATATTAATAAATGTATCAATCAATATTATTTCATATTATTATTCATTTACAGGTGTAATAAATGTTAATCGGAGTCAAACAATGCATGATACTCTGTGTTAAATTCACATTTTTTAAATAGATCACATGCATTTCATAAGTTATCTTATTAATTATAATCGAATGTGTTAACCATTTTTAATGGCTGTAATTAAATTCTTTACGCCAACACTGTTGATGACGTCTAATTGGTGTGCGTAACAAGTTTCTAAACTCGTAACAGAAAAATAAAATATTTACCCGTCCGTGTTTCACGAGACGGCTGAAATGCCGAAACAGTACACCTAAATGCTCATATTTCGGAACGACGTTATACTATGGATTAATCACATAACGCTCATCTTAATTAGAACATTTGGTATAAAAATTAGAAAATTTCTATGTTTAATGCAGTAATATCTGAAATTAAGCTCTCTCTAACGGTGAGTTTTTCCCAGGCAGATTCGCGTGCGTTCAGATTAATTCTAGACAATGGGAATATTTCGGTGAAATGGGGATTAGTTCTGTTTATACTAGTTTAAGCCTATCCGGAATACATTAAGCATATGTTTCCTTTATCCCTTAATCGTTATCGTCTAGTTTTATGCGACCTACGAATCGCTCAAATATATGCAGAGCGCTATCGTTTAAAACATTCCATGTTGTCTAAAATACATTTAGAGTTTCTGTTATGGTGCCGTTGTAATTAATTTTAATCGAAAGTGCAGTTATTAACAAAGGTATTCCATTTCAAATTTAATGTATTTTATACTAAAATTGTGTTGAAACCTTATTTAATGTGTTGGCCCACGTGTACAAAATTTATAATGTAAAAATATTCTTTTGTTTTAATATAAAATTCCACAGTCTACTAAAAAAATATTTTTATTTATTTAATAATTTTTTTTGAAAAAATGAACTTATCATATGATAACTAATTGTTTATTTGGGTTATAAAAAGTATTTAATCACAATGAAATCACTTTTTGTTCCTTACTTCAATTTTATTTTTATTCGTTAGATGTACATTTGAAGTGCTAAGCCCTCATTATCAAAATAAAAGTAAAGTAAGGAACAAAGAGTGTTTTCAATGTTATCATATGATACATCAAATTAAAGAGAATATAAAATGAGCTCACAGCCAATTTTAACGTCCAAAGAAAAAAATAAGTTAGTATGCGTATCTTGGAAAATATTTTCTTAGTATAAATGAAATTGCCAATTCTTGGTTGCAGAATACTTCAAACATTAAAAGTGCGATTCTTTTCGCAATCTACAACAAGTTAGTCTTACAAAGACTATATCAAACACTCATTGAAACAACTACTTCCCGGGCTAATACCCCGACGGACATTGAATTATACAACAAGTGTTTGCTGTTACATACAGTAACCTACTGCAAATGTAACAATTTGGGTCAAATTATTCAGGCCATCCATAGACGCGTTTCGAGATTTATCTCTCCTCAGTATAGCTTTGCCATTCCCTCTAAACAATTTGACACCTTAGACTGGCGGTCACGTTACCGTTCAAACATTAGTATAAATGAAATTGCCTTTGTAAGACTAACTTGTTGTAGATTGCGAAAAGAATCGCACTTTTAATGTTTGAAGTTTGATACAATGTATACTTTATGAGTAAATCGCATAATTCGATTTTTTTATTACTCTTAATTACAGGTTAATTACAACTCAGATTTTCATGAAACTTATACATTCCATGTAGAATTTAACGCTCTATTTAAATATGTAAAAACTATTCGCTGGCAAGTTAAACTGCAAAAGTTATTAACAAAAAACCACAAAACAATGGATTTTTAAATGTAGTCCGATTTAGATGAAATTAACATATTAAACTCGAAATGTTATGCTGATTACGAAAATATTATTATTTTTCGCTGGCAAGTATTTTTTCGATCAGTTATAGCACATTCATTGGCGCTAGATAAACACTTTTACCCCTGGAAATGGTCAGAAATCCAACGAACAAAAGCGTACCGCTGACAGATTTATGACCGACCCTTCTGAAAGGCTCTTCTAATTGGAAAGTACCTTCAATTTATTGTCTCTACGTAATCTAAATAATTTTTCCAAACTGTTACTTAATATATTTAACAAATATACACACAACAAATGTTTCAGAAATGCATCCGTCAAATAATTCATTAATATTAACGGACATAAAACGATGAATGAATTGATTTTTTTTTTAATTATCTCATCATTTATTTTCTAGTTTTACTCAGAATTTTATGAAATTTGGCTAGCTTATACTGATGCATACGCTAATCATAAATATCAAAAAAAGTTTTCACTGACATGTAAAATTGCAATAATTATTAACGTTTTAATCGCAGAAACAAACTTTTAATATTTTTTATTTTTACTCGGATTTTAATAAAATTTGGTCACGTTGTAGCCCGGAGCACATTGATTACAGAAGTCTAAAAAGCTTTCGCTGGCAAGTGAAATTGCAACAATTATTAAGCCAGCCATAAACTTTAAACTATTTTTATTTTTACTTGAATTTTAATAAAATTTGGTAATGTTGTAGTCCAGAGCACACTGATTACAAAAATCAAAAAAGTGTTCGCTGGCAAGTGAAATTGCAATAATTATTAACATTTTAATCGCTGCAACAATCTTTCAAAATTGTTTATTTATACTCCGATTTTAATAAAATTTGGCAATGTCATAGTCCGGAGCACACTGATTACAAAAATCAAAAAAGTTTTCGCTATCAAGTAAAATTGCAACAATTATTAAGCCAGCCATAAAGTTTAAACCATTTTTATTTTTAGTTGTATTTTAACGAAACTTGGAAATATCATAGTCCGAAGCACACTGATTACAAAAATCCAAAAAAATGTCGTTGGCAAGTAAAATTGCAATAATTATTAACATTTTAATCGCTGCAATAATCGTTCAACATTGTTTATTTATACACCGATTTGAATGAAATTTGGCAATGTCGTAGTCCGAAGCACACTGGTAACAAAAATCAAAATAGATTTCGCTGGCAAGTAAAATTGCAATAATTATTAACACTTTAATTGCAGCAACAAACTTTAAATATTTTTTATTTATTCTCGGATTTTAATAAAATTTGGTAATATTGTAGCCCGGATCGCACTGATTACAAAAATTAAATTTTTTTTCGCTGGCAAGTAAAATTGCAACAATTATTAAGCCAGCCATAAAGTTTAAACAATTTTTATTTTTACTTGAATTTTACCGAAATTTAGCAATGTCGTAGTCCGAAGTACACTAATCACAAATATCCAAAAAGTTTTTGCTGGCAAGTAAAACTGCAACAATTACTAAGCCAGCCATAAAGTTTAAACAATTTTTATTTTTACTTGTATTTTAACGAAATTTGGCAATATCGTAGTCCGAAGCACACTAATCACAAATATCCAAAAAGCTTTTGCTGGCAAGTAAAATTGCAACAATTATTAAGCCAGCTATAAAGTTTAAACAATTTTTATTTTTACTTGTATTTTAACAAAATTTGGCAATGTCATAGTCCGGAGCACACTAATTACAAAAATCAAAATAGATTTCGCTGGCAAGTAAAATTGCAATAATTACTAACATTTTAATTGCAGCAACAAATTTTCAATATTTTTTATTTATTCTCCGATTTTAATAAAATTTGGTAATATTGTAGCCCGGGTCACACTGATTACAAAAATCAAAAAAAAATTCGCTGGCAAGTAAAATTGCAACAATTATTAAGCCAACCATAAAGTTTAAACAATTTTTATTTTTACTTTTATTTTAACAAAATTTGGCAATATCGTAGTCTGAAGCACACTGATTACAAAAATCCAAAAAATGTTCGCTGGCAAGTAAAATTGCAATAATAATTAACATTTTAATCGCTGCAACAATCGTTCAACATTGTTTATTTATACACTGATTTTAATGAAATTTGGCAATGTCGTAGTCCGAAGCACACTGATAACAAAAATCAAAATAGATTTCGCTGGCAAATAAAATTGCAATAATTATTAACATTTTAATTGCAGCAACAAACTTTCAGTATTTTATAAAAATGTAGACGAGGCTTACATGTTAACTGTGCTAACAACCATCAAGATATGTCAAATTACATTTGTGAATTTCGTTTAAAATAGAAAGAGTGCATTATTTGTCATAAAGCAGAATTATTACATACCATTTATTTTGAAATAATATTAATATCAAATAAAATTTGCTTTTTTTGAAATTGTTACATAACAGTTTCTTAAAAAGCACGTGTCTTCGATTTCCATTATTGGATATATCGTACCGATGAGATTAAACATGATCGAAACACGAATAACTAAAAATTGATATTTCCCAATTTTTATACTTTTTGAAATTTACCGACACGGCGTCCTTTCAGTGGTTTTTCCAAATCAACATTTTACCTATTGGTACATTTAATCTGTGTCGGCCAAATCCAATTAGGCAATTCCCAACCTGGCTTTTCGAGTAAATTTACTAAGATTTTAATACCGTGTCCGTAGAGCGGTTTTTCCTAATGAAGATCATTTAGATTACCTTTCCCGCTTATGTAATCCGTAAGAGTAATTCTTTCGGTACCTTTTGTAAATATAATCCGACCAAAAATAAACATTGTTGCAGCGATTGAAAAGTTAATAATTATTGCAATTTTACTTGCCAGCAAAAACTTTTTGGATTTCTGTAATCAGTGTGCTTCGGACTACGACATTGCCAAATTTCGGTAAAATACAAGTAAAAATAAAAATTGTTTAAACTTTATGGCTGGCTTATTAATTGTTGTAGATTTACTTGCCAGCGAAAACTTTTTTGATTTTTGTAATCAGTGTGACCTGGGCTACAATATTACCAAATTTTATTAAAATCCGAGAATAAATAAAAAATATTGAAAGTTTGTTGCTGCAATTAAAATGTTAATAATTATTGCAATTTTACTTGCCAGCGAAATCTATTTTGATTTTTGTTACCAGTGTGCTCGGGACTACAACATTGCAAAATTTCATTAAAATCGGAGTATAAATAAACAATGTTGAACGATTGTTGCAGCGACTAAAATGTTAATAATTATTGGAACTTTATTTCGTTAAAATACAAGTAAAAATAAAAATTGTTTAAACTTTATGGCTGGCTTAATAATTGTTGCAATTTTACTTGCCAGCAAAAACTTTTTTGATTTATGTAATTAGTGTGCTCCGGACTATGACATTGCTAAATTTCATTAAAATCGGAGTATAAATAAACAAAGTTGAACGATTGTTGCAGCGATTAAAATGTTAATAATTATTGCAATTTTACTTGCCAGCAAAAACTTTTTGGACTTTTGTAATCAGTGTGCTTCGGACTACGACATTGCCAAATTTCGGTAAAATACAAGTAATAATAAAAATTGTTTAAACTTTATGGCTAGCTTAATAATTGTTGCAATTTTACTTGCCAGCGAAAACTTTTTTGATTTTTATAATCAGTGTGACCCGGGCTACAATATTACCAAATTTTATTAAAATCGGAGAATAAATAAAAAATATTGAAAGTTTGTTGCTGCAATTAAAATGTTAATAATTATTGCAATTTTACTTGCCAGCGAAATCTATTTTGATATTTGTTATCAGTGTGCTTCGGACTACGACATTTCCAAATTTCATTAAAATCGGTGTATAAATAATGTTGAACGATTGTTGCAGCGATTAAAATGTTAATAATTATTGCAATTTTACTTGCCAGCGAAAATGTTTTGGATTTTTGTAATCAGTGTGCTTCAGACTACGATATTGCCAAATTTCGGTTAAATAAAAGTAAAAATAAAAATTGTTTAAATTTTATGGCTGGCTTAATAATTGTTGCAATTTTACTTGCCAGCGAAAACTTTTTTGATTTTTGTAATCAGTGTGACCCGGGCTACAATATTACCAAATTTTATTAAAATCGGAGAATAAATAAAAAATATTGAAAGGGTGTTACTGCAATTAAAATGTTAATAATTATTGCAATTTTACTTGCCAGCGAAATCTATTTTGATTTTTGTTACCAGTGTGCTGCGGACTACGACATTGCAAAATTTCATTAAAATCGGAGTATAAATAAACAATGTTGAACGATTGTTGCAGCGATTAAAATGTTAATAATTATTGCAATTTTACTTGCCAGCGAACATTTTTTGGATTTTTGTAATCAGTGTGCTTCGGACTACGACATTGCCAAATTTCGTTAAAATAGAAGTAAAAATTAAAATTGTTTAAACTTTATGGCTGGCTTAATAATTGTTGCAATTTTACTTGCCAGCGAAAAAATTTTTAATTTTTGTAATCAGTGCGATCCGGGCTACAATATTACCAAATTTCATTAAAATCTGAGAATAAATAAAAAATATTTAAAATTTGTTGCTGCAATTAAAGTGTTAATTATTATTGCAACTTTATTTGCCAGAGAAATCTATTTTGATTTTTGTTATCAGTGTGCTTCGGACTACGACATTGCCAAATTTCATTAAAATCGGTGTATAAATAAACAATGTTGAACGATTGTTGCAGCGATTAAAATGTTAATAATTATTGCAATTTTACTTGCCAGCAAAAACTTTTTCGACTTTTGTAATCAGTGTGCTTTGGACTACGACATTGCCAAATTTCGGTAAAATACAAGTAATAATAATAAATGTTTAAACTTTATGGCTGGCTTAATAATTGTTGCAATTTTACTTGCCAGCGAAAACTTTTTTGATTTTTGTAATCATTGTGACCCGGGCTACAATATTACCAAATTTTATTAAAATCGGAGAATAAATAAAAAATATTGAAAGTTTGTTGCTGCAATTAAAATGTTAATAATTATTGCAATTTTACTTGCCAGCGAAATCTATTTCGATTTTTGTTACCAGTGTGCTCCGGACTACGACATTGCAAAATTTCATTAAAATCGGAGTATAAATAAACAATGTTGAACGATTGTTGCAGCGATTAAAATGTTAATAATTATTGCAATTTTACTTGCCAGCGAACATTTTTTGGATTTTTGTAATCAGTGTGCTTCCGACTACGATATTGCCAAATTTCGTTAAAATACAAGTAAAAATTAAAATTGTTTAAACTTTATGGCTGGCTTAATAATTGTTGCAATTTTACTTGCCAGCGAAATTTTTTTTAATTTTTGTTATCAGTGCGATCCGGGCTACAATATTACCAAATTTCATTAAAATCCGAGAATAAATAAAAAATATTTAAAATTTGTTGCTGCAATTAAAGTGTTAATAATTATTGCAATTTTACTTGCCAGCGAAATCTATTTTGATTTTTGTTATCAGTGTGCTTCGGACTACGACATTGCCAAATTTCATTAAAATCGGTGTATAAATAAGCAATGTTGAACGATTGTTGCAGCGATTAAAATGTCAATAATTATTGCAATTTTACTTGCCAGCGAAAATTTTTTAGATTTTTGTAATCAGTATGCTTCGGACTACGATATTGCCAAATTTTGTTAAAATACAAGTAAAAATAAAAATGGTTTAAACTTTATGGCTGGCTTAATAATTGTTGCAATTTTACTTGCCAGCGAAAACTTTTTTGATTTTTGTAATCAGTGTGCTCCGGACTATGACATTGCCAAATTTTATAAAAATCGGAGTATAAATAAACAATTTTGAAAGATTGTTGCAGCGATTAAAATGTTAATAATTATTGCAATTTCACTTGCCAGCGAACACTTTTTTGATTTTTGTAATCAGTGTACTCTGGACTACAACATTACCAAATTTTATTAAAATTCAAGTAAAAATAAAAATTGTTTAAAATTTATGGCTGGCTTAATAATTGTTGCAATTTCACTTGCCAGCGAAAGCTTTTTAGACTTCTGTAATCAATGTGCTCCGGGCTACAACGTGACCAAATTTTATTAAAATCCGAGTAAAAATAAAAAATATTAAAAGTTTGTTTCTGCGATTAAAACGTTAATAATTATTGCAATTTTACATGTCAGTGAAAACTTTTTTGATATTTATGATCAGCGTATGCAACAGTATAAGCTAGCCAAATTTCATAAAATTCTGAGTAAAACTAGAAAATAAATGATGAGATAATTAAAAAAAAAATCAATTCATTCATCGTTTTATGTCCGTTAATATTAATGAATTATTTGACGGATGCATTTCTGAAATATTTGTTGTGTGTATATTTGTTAAATAAATTGAGTAACAGTTTGGAACAATTATTTAGATTACGTAGAGACAATAAATTGAAGGTACTTTCCAATTAGAAGAGCCTTTCAGAAGGGTCGGTCATAAATCTGTCAGCGGTACGCTTTTGTTCGTTGGATTTCTGACCATTTCCAGGGGTAAAAGTGTTTATCTAGCGTCAATGAATGTGCTATAACTGATCGAAAAATAATAATATTTTCGTAATCAGCATAAAATTTCGAGTTTAATATGTTAATTTCATCTAAATCGGACTACATTTAAAAATCCATTGTTTTGTGGTTTTTTGTTAATAACTTTTGCAGTTTAACTTACCGGCGAATAGTTTTTACATATTTGAATAGAGCGTTAAATTCTACATGGAATGTATAAGTTTCATGAAAATCGGAGTTGTAATTAACCTGTAATTAAGAGTAATAAAAAAATCGAATTATGCGATTTACTCATAAAGTATACATTGTATCAAATTGTGGTTAGCACTAATCTAAAGCGCAACCCTTTTTCTATTAGTGTGTGTATTTTCATTAACATCTGCTAAGTAATTATGGAGATATCGACGAAAAAACATTACGAAATATACTTTATGGCTGGAAACTTTATGGCTAACTTCACAAGGGTACACAATTCTTCCTAATTCGACCCGCTTTTGAAAATTCGTTAGTCATGAATGCATGCACCGGTTGGTGTAATTCGACACCTAAACTGAGATCGTTTAAAAACTGGCTGAATATTGTGGAATCTCTGTGAAACACGCGCACTTTTAGTAGAGACCACAAACATGTTGGCTATTACTATTAATTATTCTTAGTAATTAATTACGGGATTTTTGCAATAATGGTACGATAATTTCAATTGCAGATACTGGTACGATCATTTCCTTATGTGGTAGAGATCCTTTTCATTAATTCAATTACACCCTGTATTTACGCTTACAGTATGAGGCAGTGTTGTTATGTTTAAAACACTTTGTTTTAAAACAGGGTTTTAAACATGTTTAAAAACAGCCGTCGTGTTTTAAACTGTTTTGTTTTAAACATGCTTTAAATCTTAAATTTGTTTAAAACATCTTTTAAACGTAAAATTTGTTGGAAACGTTTTTTTTATATTATTTTAGATTTGCTAAATTATATTGTATACTACTTCATCAAGATTTTTTGCTTACATTTTTAAATTTAAGCTAAATTGTTGAAGATATTTCAAATTACATTATTAAACATAACATTTTATCACAAGAAAGTATCAAATATGTTTGCAAAAATTTGATTTATATGCATACACTGTAAATTTTACGACATTCGTTGTTTTTTAAAAAGATTTTAATTTGAATTTTTAGACGAGGGTTTTCCACTCCCAGACTAAGCATGAAGTAAAATTTCGAGTTTAAAAAAAGCCTGAAAATTTGGATTGGCCGCGTAGCGAAGCGGAGCGGTCAATCCAAATTAGGCTTTTCTAAACTCGAAATTTTACTTCATTCGCCACACGTATAAAACACTGAAACATCACAAAGTTTAAAATATACGGCTTTGGCAATCCTATATGCAGATATAAATAAAACGTGAGTCAAATTTTGCGCCGAATAAATTGTTTAAAACAGTGATTATAAGCAACCCAATAACTCTAACGTATATTAGGTTGCCTATAATCGTTCTTGTATGTGTGCGTTTTTTGAACTTCACTGTAAATCAGTGTTTTTAAGCGTGGCGGATGAAGTAAAATTTCGAGTTTAGAGGAGCCTAATTTGGATTGGCCGCTACGCCTCCAATCCAAATTCTTAGGCTTTTCTAAACTCGAAATTTTACTTCATGCTTAGTTTGGAAGTGGAAAACAATAGTTAAAAGCCTTAAATTAACCGCTTTTAAACAACGAATTCCCGCAAATTTAAATAACGCTGCAAATTATTGGGATATGTGTACTCAAAAGAAAAATGCCCTGTATGTTCTGTTTTAAACACGTTTTCAACGTGATTTAAACATGTTTTTAATTGTTATTTTTTAAATGCTCTTTTAATGAAAAAAAAAACACGGTTTATTAAAAAAACTGTTTGTTTTAATTAAAATGAAAAAAAAAAACGTTTTTTTTTTTAACAACCCTGGTATGAGGTAAATAAACATACATTTTCCTGTGTCTACATAGAAGCGCGATACTTCACAATCTAATTGGACTGTGAAACTCATTTCATTTTATAGAAACATATTTTTATACACCCTGTATGTGGTGTAGATGGATAAAACGGTACATGGGATTTTTAATGTGATTTTCTTTATATCTTCCTTGATTATATTAGAGTAAAAATGTTAAATAATATTTTTAAAGTGAGTTTTTTAGTTTCTATGATCGCAAAAAAATATAAAATTTCATGAATCGATGCAGAATATTCTACTATCTAAAAAATACATTTATTTGTTTGCTCTAAAACAAGTAAGACAAATAATATTCCAATATATAATAATTAATTTTTAAAACCCTATGTTTTATTTTAATCGTCTACAGCTTGTATATAATTAATGCATTATATTTTTATTACCAGATTGATTAATATTTGAGAAATTGCATAATTCCTATATGTTTATTATTTTAGTAAAGTCAATTTGATGTATTATTGTTAGCTGTTCCTTAATTAATTAATTAATTATTTAATTAAATGTACTTATAAACAAACACACATACAAATAACACACGATGGGGTATGTAACTCCCAACCACTATGATTATTTAGTAGATCTGATTAGTAGGTTACAAATCTATCCCCTTTCAATTATAAAATTAATTGAATAATTAGAAAAATCGTATTAGTTGTTATTCTTTTATGTCAATTTATTGAGTATAGTTAGCGATAATTAATAATCAAACTATAAACATGGTGTATCTAAGAATTTAGTTTTAATAAATATCTGTCTCGTTTAAATCATTTTAACCTGATGTGTTTATTCACGTTAATTTAATTTTATTTCATTACTCAGAAACGATTCAGATATTTTGCTTTTTAATTAAGACTAGATAATCATTATCAAATGATGTTGTTTTAAGAATTATTAAACATAGTATAAAAAATTAAAATATTTAGATAGGATTTCAATTATTTAGAACGAAAGAACTTGCTTACAATTGGCTATCTACTATAAGAGCAAAAATAGCAATGCTAATTGTATAAATTACATGTATAATACAAACAGAAAATAGGTTAATTTACACTTCTTGTTAGACATTCAGGGCCAATTGTAGTGTAATTTAGTCTTAATTTATTTAGAACAAATATAATTTAAATGAATTTTGGGCTAAACTATTACACAACTTATCATTTTATTTAATTAATACATTTTCAATATTACCGCTTAATTATGAAGACATTATTTTACGATTTTCAAGTAATCTGTAAACTGGTTTACAGAGCTGGGCAGGATTTGAATCATTCAGGATTCGAATCCCTAAGAGGATTCAAAAGAGCCATTCGAATACTTTAGTTCAACTGGATTCGTTACATGTTTTTAAGAGGATTCGTATTCGAATCCAAACACCCACATTTGGATTCGAATACGAATCCTCTTAAAAACATGTAACGAATTCAGTTGAACTAAAGTATTCGAATCCCTATAAAAGGATTCGAATATTTATAAAAGGATTCGAATACTTACAAAAGGTTTTGAATCGTCAAAAATAATTCGAATTAATTGTAAGGATTAACTTTAAAAATGTCTTTTGTGTGTTTTTAAATTTCTCGTTAAATCACTATTTTATCGCGTGACGTATGAAGTAAAATTCCAAGTTTAGAAAAGGCTAGAAAATTTGTCTCGGATTGCTACGCGACCTGAGACAAACTTTCACGGGGCTTTTCTAAACTCGAAATTTTACCTTTTTGGTCAATTTGAATATAATTCCATGACTTTTCTCTGACTTTCCCGGTTTTAATGATATTCAGTGAATTTGTTATTTACGTAATTTTCAGGTATTCGTTGATTTTGTAATAGAGTTCAATTTGAAATTGCAAACGGGTGTTTTCCCTCCCAGGCTAAGCATGAAGTAAAATTTCGAGTTTAGAAAAGCCAAGTGAAAATTTGTCGAGGGTCGCGCACCGACCCGAGACAAATTTTCGGGCTTTTCTAAACTCGAAATTTTACTTCATGTGCCACGCGTACAAAACACTGATTTTAAGTGAAGTTTAGAAACACACAAATACATCTTCAATCAGAGTAACAGGGAATCAGATATTTAGTCTGTTATCAACGATGTTCAGTGTTAATAATAAATAATTAGGTTTTCAACTGGTAACGATATTTATATATTAATGGTTGCAAAAAAATAATAAAATCAAATTTATTCTGAAAGGATTTGTATTCATGATTTGAAAAAACAGGATTCGAATCTTTGATTCGAATCATATTTATCTCTTACGAATCCTTCATTCGAGTATTCGTGATTCGAATCATATTAGGTGATTCGGATTCGTGATTCTATTCCTTTTTACGAGGATTCGTCCCAGATCTGCTGGCTTACCAGTGTTACAATCCCAAATTCAGACCAAATAAAGCAATTAGTCACCCGCAGTATATTAAAATATGTAAATATGCAATGTATGAAGAACATATACTTCAGAAATTATCCTAAGAGACACAAGGACGTAATATAACTAAAAAACATGCTGTGCTGCGAAATACCTTTTAAAAAATCATTTAAAAGCCGCTTTAATAAAACTTCTTATTCAATTTATTATTTTCTTTCGCGAACACCAACGTGACTTTCTGATGATCCCGCTACTCGCGCCCTAAGAATTATGAGCAGCGTAGGACGTTTTATTACAAGATTTTCCGTGATTCGAAAAGCAGTTTTGTGCGAGAAAAAAATCAATAATTCAACTTTTGCGCCCGTAATTAACTATTGGGGCTCTGCCCGGTAAAGGAAAGGGAAAAGGGGTAGGGGTAGGGTAGGGGTAGGGGTAGGGGTAGGGGTAGGGGCAGGAGTAGGGACAGGGGTGGGGATGGCTGGGGTTCAGTCATTTAAATATTCTCTTCCTTTCCGCCTGCGCGCTGTTCGGATTGACGAAATATCAAATTCATTACACTACTTTAGTGAGTTGGCTAAAGTTTGCGGACCCTCAAAAAAGCTACGCCGCGAACTTCAGAGAATACTAAACGTGCCTTAAGCACATCACACACTCATTATGTCTGCACATAAAACCCGATTTCTTGCACAAGTTTTGTAAGTGCCTGTTGCCCGACTATTTTCCCGCACTTAACCCGTCATGGTTCAATTGATATGCAAATTTAGGACTGCCTCTGCAACTCTGTTTACTCTTGGGAACGAGTGTACATTTCAAGTGTTGTTGTATTCAATTACGGCTTTTACTTTTTTCTACGGATGCTCAAGTGTTTTGATGTACTGTTTTAAAATTTTTAAATTCAATTATCTCTAATGCAATTGCTGAATGTACATTGTCCTGCATTTCACCTCCTGTCTTATATAGCTCAGTTACTAATTAGGTTAGGATTTTGATATTTTGCAGACTTTACTAGTATCTTAGGGCGTATTTCAGAAACATATTTTTGATTATACAGGGTGTTCCATAATTCCTGGACGACTTTTCCTGTAAAAAATGAATGTCAGTTAATATAACATTCGGTCTAAGTCCTACCATTTCGGAGTTATTCGACATTGTTTGAACAAAATAATGTCGTCAGTTGTAGTTTCGTAAATATAAAAGATTTGTGAAACTAAATGAGATAGAGAGTTACAATTTTTGTCACTCTCTTGAGCATAGAGGGCCTAATCGTTAATGATAAAGTTGCTGCGCTAGAGATAGGTGGCTATGAAATAAAAACAGAGTAATTTATGAATTGTTAATAATTATTATCAGTAGATGTAAGATAATTTTCTTAAAAATATAAGAAAGTAAGAGTACAAAGTGATTAACCTAATCGAAAGGGGATTAAATTTTGCGTCGAATGGAGACAAAAAATATATGGTTCCATTTAAAAAAATCAAGTTACCCTCGATTGAAAAGTTATAAATTTAACTGTTTTTATTTCATAGCCACCTAACTCTAGTACAGTAACTTTATTATATTAATGATTATCATATTAATGATTCTTAAGCACATTGATGTGCCTAAGAAAATGAAGCAATGTGCAACTCTTTATCTCATTTAGTTTCAAAGATATTTTAGGTTTACGAAACCACTACAAACGTCAATTTAAAAAAAAAGTGTCGAATAACTCCGAAATGTTACGACTTAGACCCACTGTTATATTTACAAACTGACATTCATTATGTCATGGGGTGTCTCATTGGCAGACTTTTTAACATCTACGTAAGTGAAGTGAAACCTTATACAAGTACTTTACGGAAATACTTTAGTTATGTTCGTATTTCGTACCGTTTAGTTTTTATTGACTTTTTAAATGTAGTACTGTATTCTGCCTCATCCTGTACTTTTTGTAGAACGTATAAAAATAATAGAAAATAAATAACTAACTTAATTTAACCTAACATTTCATTGATTAATAAAGGTATATTAATGTGGTGTACCAACCTTACAGTATTGATTGTGTTAATCAAGCTTCCTAAACCAATACAATTTCAGCAAATGAATGAATAATGCGAACGATGCCATTGCCAGGGCTTTACACATATCCCAACACAAATGCGTGGGCGTAATTCTGTCAATGTTTGCCCAAAAATGCAGTGATGATATTATTATCTGGCGTGAAAAGCTCTGTTTTGAATTGATCGAGTTATGAACGTTCCTATTAAACGAATATTTGTTAAATAATTAATTACTCACTAGAAAGATTACCGATGGTGAGCCTGTTGCTAATTAATTTATTGTAATGTATTTGGCTGAGTCACATGTTGTAATGTGCACATAAGTAATTAATCAGCAATTTGGCTTGTAACATTTACTAGTAAACTAATTTACTGAATGGCAATTGAAACTAACCACACTTTGCCGATACAATGAGTGGCCAATTTATCATAAATATTTCATAAATATGAATGTGATTTGACCGCATTATGCAGTATTCGCTAATTATTTAAATACGTACTGATTTACAGTTAATTTGACTATGGAACTGATTAAAAATATTTACCGTGCATATATTAAATGGTAATTAATGAATCCATGTCTAAATTTGTCGCTAACATGTGAGACGAAAATAAAAAAAAACTATTTATTACTGTTGCTTTTAAATAATAAACTAACAAGCGTGCGTCGGATTTTGATTAAATTCACACAGATTGTTGAGACATGAATAACATTTGTCTCAACACAACAAAAAAATTAAATCCAATTACTGGACAATAACCGTTTAAAATTGTAAAATAATTTACACTTTTTTTTAATATTTTGAACAAGTTGGTAAAGATTATTGGAAAATAATTAATGTTGTAAAAAACACCAATTGACTGTGAGTAAAATTACAATTATTTAAAGTTAATCAATATTTTTACGAAGTGCAAACATTAATCATTTCCTTAAAGAAAAATTGAAAAGGAATTAAATTTAAGGTTTCTGTAAAATTCACAGATTGTTGAAAAATAAAGTTTACTCGAACGTTGGCAAAAAATCGATTTAAACGAAATTATAGTCGCACAAAGTTGAATAAAATAAAAATATTTTGAAAACTATACACTGTAATAGTTTTCGAATTATACAAAAATCAATTAAACAGAACATTAATGTAGTTGCCAGAGATTGTTGTAATGTTGGAAAAACAACATTTATTGACTCTAGGCGAATTTACAGTTGCTCAAAATTGATAATATACAATAATAATATGTGTATTTAATAAATGCTTATAATTCGGTACTCTTTTCTGTGTGACGTGAGTCACCTGCGTCTCATTGCATTTGTCATGATAATAATAAATATATTTTATGTGTTTGAATCAGTTTTCTGTTTCCATTTTTCAACACTTTCGTAAAAATGTATCATTTTGTATGACTGAAATTGCCAACAATAAATATTGCAGAGTATTTCATCTTTCGCGATCTACAACTAATTTGTCTCACAAAGACTAATTCAAATAATCATGGAAGCAACTACTTGCCAAACCAACACCCCGACGGACATTGGATTATACAATAAGCGTTTGCTGTTACATACAATAACCTACTGTTACTGTAAGAATTCGGGTCAAATTATTCAGGCCTGAATAATTTGAGTAAAGCAAATTAGTTAGTAGATCGCGAACAGAACCGCACTTTTAATATATTTCTACCATTTTCATGTGTTCGTTTTTTAATAAATCGGAGAAATTATAGCAAATAAAAATATTTCGTATTTCACCTTTTAATACACTTTTTTTATGTATTTATTTATCTATGTAAAAAATGGTTTTTAATAAAGATGAATTTATGCTGAGATTGATATAAAATATTGATTTATTAATTTTCTAATAAAAACATTGTTGGCTCATTACTGAAGTTTATAATGGACTAATCTTAGACGCATTAAAATATGGATTTCCCCTGCAAGACGTGATGCTAATACCAATAATGAAGTTAGCATCTTCATTAACTTCATAATTACTCGAGGATTGAATACAGATTCATGTATAATTGAGGATAATCCAATTTTTATTTTATGTAAAACTTGGTGATATTACGGCGAATAAAATTAGGCAGACTTTATCTCTTTTTTATTTAAAATGGGAGCATGTCGCCAGGAGGCGCAAATCGCATTGATTACCCAAATTATTTAGTAGATAAGAACACGTCGACGCTCGCCGCTTTTTTGGCGATCCCCGAGGAAGCATACGATCATTTTTAAGGAAAGGTCATGTTTTGTAAATAAAGTTGTTTCCTGAGAAATAAACAAGCATGACATTTTTTCGGATAACTTAAGCGCGCCTCCGTCTAAAATAGGTATGATAATGACTGAAATAGACCAGAGGAGGTTTTGTCTCCAAATTATTTTTAAATGTATAAGTAGAGAAGAATTCATTTGTGAGGGTTAACTATGCCTAGATCCGGGAGTAGAAATAAAAGCTATTTAATTTTAACAGTAACAGCAGTTTTGGATAAGGTGTTGTTTTACCACCGGAAATAAACAGCGTTATTCCTCTATGTGGATCAATAAACAAACTGTGTTGTCGTAGACATCAAAAATCCGCCAATCTTTTAATGAATTCTAGAATTTCGCCAAGAACTGTTTGTTTATTTTTAAATGTCTGTTTTTTTTTTCAAAATTTATTTATTTTTCATTATTTTTTCAGTGAGTAGAGGTTCTGCTCTGAGCAGTGTTGCAACAACTATTGCTTTTTATTCTAAAATAGAAATCTATTTTTCAAAATCTCACAATCATCTTGCGTTTCTCAATCATAAGTTTTTTTTTTTTTCATATTTAAAATGTTGCCCTATTATCAAATTATTTAGAAGGTATTGAATGAAGAAACTCTTTTTCGGTGAGAGAATAATAGTGTGTGGAGCGATAACAGTAGGGATTGTGATTCTGATAACCGGTTTACCAACTTACTGGTTCATGGTCATTTGCCGATTTTTTACCGGTATTTCTTTATCAACAATTTTATGGTTCATGTTCGTTAAGCTAATCTAGAACAATAATATGTTTTTGTATACATAATATTATACATTATTATAATTATACTTATAAATTCAACAAAATCCGAGAAAATTAATTACACGTTAAACATTTATAAAAATTTCAGAAACTGCTAAAATAACATTTATGTATATATTTGTTTGTAAGAAATAATTGTGTATATGTATATTTGTTTGAAAGAAATACAGAATTACGCATTTTATAAAAACAAAGAATTTCTGCAAATTTATCAGTGGCGTAAATAGAAGTAGCAGAGAAAAATGTTTAGTTTTTCAAATTTTAATCAAATCAAACTTTTTTTGACGAAACAGGTTCTTTTTCATTTAAACAGAGTTTAAAATAAACAAAAAATACTAAATTTATCTTATTTAAATTAGGAAAAATTATTAGATTTGTAAATAATTATTGAATTTTTAAAAACTGGATATTCTATTTATCAATGTATTACAAAGTCAATAAAACAATAAAAGTGAAACCCTCCCAACTGTGTTGTTTTCAAATTCAAATTATTTATTTCCAGGAAGAACAATTACATTTTATTACATTACATTTAATTACATTTATTTCAAAGAGTATTACAAAGTCTGTAGATTTGATTAGATTTTATTGAAATCGTTTCAAACAAAATCTGTTAGTCTTAAAATTATAAATTGCTCTATTTTTTTAACTTTGGCTCAAACTTATAGATAAAATCAGCGTACATATTTTAAATATAATATTTACTTATTATTAGAGTGTTTAAAGTGTTTTTCTAACTTAACAATATCTCAGTGTTTTGTACGTGTGGCACATGAATTAAATTCCGAGTTTAGAAAAGCCTGAAAATTTGAGGCTTTTCTAAACTCGAAATTTTACCTCATGCTTAATCTGGGAGTGGAAACACTCGTTCAAAACTTCAAATGGAACGCTGTCATAAAATTGACGAATGCCTCAAAATTTACAGTGTATACATTACGTATATTTAAAATAAAAATTTCTAGTATGTAATGTAATAAGCCATTCATAAAAATATTAAAAGAAGTGCTGAATTTTACCTAACATCAACTGTTACAGTTAACTCTATAATGGCTTGGCTGTTAATGTGATGAATAGATTAATATTTTCATTTTATTTTTGCTTTACATAATGTTAGTAAATGTTTACAATATTATTTTTATTCATTTGAATTCCGTTTATTTTCTTAATTTGCATGATATTTTGCCAATTATAGATTGGACTTGAATATACTTGTCAAATTTTAGTTACTTTCAAAATTTCCTTAATTTCTCTTATAAAAGTAGAAAATTATTTTTTGTATTGTGGAGGCTTCTACTTTGTTATACATGTTAATTTATCAATAAAAAAACGTTTTAACTTTGTTTGTATAACACAATTTATTTTTATGTGACTGCAGTTTCGGCAAATTAAGCTTGCCACTTCATGTTCGATAATGGCAAGCTAAATTTTCCGAAACTGCAGTCACATAAAAATAAATTGTGTTATACAAACAAAGTTAAAACGTTTATTATTGAGAAAATTATTTAATCTATTAAAATATTTAGAATAAAATAAATAATGAAAATTTGTGGAAATTAGTAAAATAGTTAAAATAATCATGAATTTAAAAAAAATCACTAAAGCTAACTAATACGTTTTAATTGAGGTCAATAATATTGCGAGTGTTATCCACTCCCAGATTAAGCATGAAGTCAAATTTTCAGTTTAGAAAAGCTCGAGTGTTTGGATTTGAATAAGATGTAATTTTTTACACTTATTTGAATCACTCTATACATATTTTAGATATATTTGTTTTGACTACTGTAAATTTGGAATTATTATTATTATTTAAACACATAACTGCTACAAAATCTGTTAATCGCTAGAATTATATAAATATTGTATCATATTACTTTCGATTCGAGTTTCGGCTGGATTGGTAAAGCTGAAAAACAAAAGTATAATTAAGGTTTATAGATAAATTGACAACGCCAACGCCATCTACTGCCTATTTGCTAAGTGGCATCGTCAATAGCCGACTGAACAAACTGAACGTTTATAAACAGAAATTTTTCATGATTACAAAATTCAAATATTAAATGGTTATCCGGTGAGAAGATACTAAATACAAGTTCAATTTTTTTATAATTTAAGTTATTTAAATTAATAAATTTAAATAGATTATGTAACTTATTATTACAACATTAGAAGTTAGTTGGACTGCTGCCGTATGTTTCCTTCAATACCAAATTTGATAAACATATAGATAATGTGTCTAATAACTTGCAATCATTACGTCGCACAATGTGCCAAATCCGAGCGCGAGCGCCAGGGGGGGATTTTGAGGAAAAAAATTAAATTAAAAATTTCGAGAAAAAAACATATCCACTCCATTGTAGATACATTAAACCCTTCCAATCTTGCATGTTTATATTTTTCAACCCCCTATATTATTAACAATTAACGCTTAAAGTTGAGCGATTTAGAAAACATCAATTTTACGGCATTTCACTCGCAAGTTTAAATAATTTATTACATGGATAGTAGGCGTACTATCAATATAACATTATACACTATTGTTTATAACATAATACTGTATATTATGGTTGAAAAATCAAGTCTCTAAATATTTTAGAACAAAAGTTAAAAAAAAATTGAATATGAAATATATTTTAAATATAAATTTTAACTTTAGAAAGTGTTATAAAACAAATTTCAACGCGATGAGGTCTGGGACTATCACTAAAAATTAGTTCTATGTTTTCTCTAACTACCCTCAAAATTGCGTATCTCCACCGGTGCGTTTTTGGGGTCTTTTTAATTTTTTTATTTGACGCCACCAATTAAAATTGGGTCGGGCGAGGCCCGTGTGCGGTGAGTATCGTGGAGTCGAGCGCGCGCTATTCTCGGGCACCACGCAACATGATTTTTACGTTGGCTCTGAACAAAAAATAATAAAAACGCACTTAAAACGCACATGTAAAAATTCAAAAAAATTAAGGCAGTTACAGAAAATATTAACAAATGTTTATATGATAGTCACAGTTCTTCCGGTTTGCAATCTTCTAAAAAAAATAATATAATAATAATTCAGGGCAGCAAAATTATATACAATTGTTATAATCATTACATATGTTGTGACTTTCACCAAAAAATGTGGTATATTTTTAAATGCCCTAAAAACTTCGTATCTTCACATGTGCGTTTTGTGTCAAGTTTTTGCGATTAACCGAGTCGATTTTTATCGGTTTCGCCTAATAAAAAATAAAGCACCTCAAAAAAAACGTACAAATGTGAAAAGTATCTGCTGTAGTTTAAAAATAATTTAATCTGTTGTTTAAAATATGAATTTTTAATCAGAATATACATTACATTTTTCTGATTTTGCACAACGAAGTTATGTATTTGATACTGTTTTATTTACTTACTTTTTTAAAATGAAAAATTGTCTGTATCCTCATCAGTCTGTTCGTCTTCGCTGTCACTTGTGACCGTTTCACAAATAACTATTTTTTTAGCGTCTGCAGGTAGTTGTTCTTTATGAATTTTTACATCGCTTCTCAAAGAAGAAATTATTGGATCAGAACATACAAGAAGCATATTAAATAAATCTCGAATTGTATTAAGCCTAGAGTTTTTCCTAGTATGGTTTTCTCTAACTCTCTTATATATTTTATTGGTTGCTTCCTGTGCCTCTTCCGAAAGTTCTCCGATTGGTAAAAGACATTGTCCAATTATTTTGCTCCCGTGAATTAAAATTTTATGGACACCAGGAGGCATTCTATACCATCCATATAACGAGGTGTAAAGTCGGGTCGTATCTTCTGAATATTTATCAAACATCAATACATTTATTTTATGAGAACTCGACATTGTTATAAGAATTGTATAAAATCTGTTCAATAATTCTTCATTCAATTTAGTGATGACAGCTACTTTCTCATAATTTCGAAAAAATATTCGAGCAACGTTGCCAGTATTTGAAGTACATCCTCCTTGCACAACAATATCAACCCTTATCCCTAACTCTTTACGTAATAGTTTTTGTATTCTAGTTTTCCGACTAAATATATTATTTTTCTCTTCTATCGTACATCCGTGAGTAGTTGTTTTCTTCAAATCTAATTTATAAGAGATATGAAGAACACATTCCATGAACTTAATCCATGCATGGAGGGAAGAAATACCATAATTTAAATTATCTTCGATAATAGGAATATTTTTAATTCTTTCAATATCATTCATCTCCTTTGGAGAACATTTGCATATAAAACAATTTGAGCTCGGAGTATTTGTTAAGGTATTTATAACTTTGCCATCGATCATTGTAAACAACAAATTAAATTTTACCTCTACATGGTTACCATTAATATTAATTTGTTGTTTTTCCAATAAATTTACCTCTTGCCTCATACTCTTAGCTTCATCTAGAATAAGCTGTCTTGTTTCTTTAGCATAAATAAATTTTATCGGTCTACATAATTTAATAGATGAAGGTTTTTCGTTTTTCCAAATAACACTTTCATCAGAAAATAATCTAAGTGGAACCAGTGAAAACACAAAGACACTCTTCTCTGTAATTTCTTCTTCATCTGTACTGCTATCATCAGATGGCTTTTGCATATAAGTAGAGTGCCCTGAGCTGCCATCGCAACCATATTTACACAACAAAATTAATTTACTAAATGATGTATCTTGAGGAAATTTAATTGTTGATATTAATCTACATAAAGTATGCTCAAGAAGGCTCTGCAAAGGTACTGATGCTCCATTTTGAGAAATAGAAATATTAGCTGGGTAACACATTCTCTTCATTATTTTAATTTTATTGTAAGATGGTAAAAGGTCTTTTGCTCCATGAGAACGTAGTTTTTTTCTTAAATTTTTATAACTGCCGTCATTTTTGAATCAATAAAAATTGATAGAGCTTCTTCATCTGTATTTTTTTTTACAGTTTTAACTTCATTTGTTTTTAAATAAGTTAAGACTTTTTTTATGTTTTCCTGTGAAGGGGAGGAAGCACTTTCCACTTATTTGGCCGCTGGTATATTTTCTTTATCGCGTAAATTTTTTTTTGCTGCTGAAAATATTTGTTCTGGTGTATTTTCGGTAATCAATAAATTAGTTTGTCTTCTTTTAGATGTATTACTTTGTATTGTGAACTGTGTACCTGATGTACTTGGTATTGGTGAAATATTTTCTATATTTTCAAAGAGGTTTGTATTTTCAATTGAGGCAGAACCCTCGTTGTATTTAAAAGGCAGCAGTAACCAATTTCTATTTTTTTAAATGAAATTGATATGAGATCTTGAGCACATTTTCCACTTTCTATTAAGAGTACTGCAGAAACTTTTTTAAGAATGTCATCATTTTCACTATTGTTTTTCGTCGAAACATTTTCAATAAATTTTATTAAATAATTAATGGTATTGCTAGACTGAATAAGGTTTTTAGGTTTTAGTTCGTACCATACCTTATATAAATCAGCGTTTGTAATTTTAATTTTCTCCATTATCACTCAGCGTTTTGGATTAATTAAATTACACTAACACTAAACACTAGTTTAATTAAAGTAAACTATTAAACATAAACTAAACTATTTTATACACAAAAAAACACTAAATCAAAGAAAGAGTATATAGTCAACAAATTAAATAACACTTAACACTAACTTAATTAATAACTACTTTATAATGTTCAATCGTTCGCTTAGGGATCAGAATAATATGTGAACTGTTGGAGACTTCGTTCAACACTAAACGCATATTTTGCTTTCAAGAAAATTAAGAAAAATCCATTTCAGATACTTAAACCGTAAAAACTGTGTGACAAGAATGCCATTTACCGTAACAAATGGCATTCTTGTCACACAGTTTTTACGGTTTAAGTAATGACAGCTCCAATCGGACCCCTAATAAAAATGTAAACACAAACCAGATGACCTTTATCAGTAACAGATGTACACCCTTATATATCAATAAGAAAAAACCTATAAAACTATTTTTGTAAATGTGATTTAAATGGTGCAAAAAATACTCAGAGAAGAAATAATGTCACTATGATATATACCTGTATATTAGAAAAATTGTAGATTGTGAGCATTATGACTATTATATAAACATTTGTCAATATTTTCTGTAACAGCCCTATTTTTTTTGAATTTATACATGTGCGTTTTAAGTGCGTTTTTATTATTTTTTTGTTCGGGGCCAACGTAGAAATCATGTTGCGTGCTGCTCGAGAATAGCGCGCTCGACTCCGAACACCGCACACGGGCCTTGCCCGACCCAATTTTAATTGGTGGCGTCGAATAAAAAAATTAAAAAGACCCCAAAAACGCACCGGTGGAGATACAAAATTTTGAGGGTAGTTAGAGAAAACATAGAACTAATTTTTAGTGATAGTCACAGACCTCATCGAGTTGGCATTTTTATTATAACACTTTCTAAAGTTAAAATTTATGTTTAAAATATATTTCATATTCAAATTTTTTTAACTTTTTTTCTAAAATATTTAGAGACTTGATCTTTCAACCATAATATACAGTATTATGTTATAAACAATAGTGTATAATGTTATATTTATAGTACGCCTACTATCTATGTAATAAATTATTTAAACTTGCGAGTGAAATGCCCTAAAATTGATGTTTTCTAAATTGCTCAACTTTAAGCGTTAATTGTTGATAATATAGGGGGTTAAAAAATACAAACATGCAAGATTATAAGGGTTTCATGTATCTACAATGGAGTAGATATTTTTTTTTCTCAAAATTTTTAATTTAATTTTTTTCCTCCAAATCCCCCCCTGGCGCTCGCGCTCGGATTTGGCACATTGTGCGTCGGCTTATCTGATCACGGCTTCGATGTGCAATTAAATATCCACTCTGTACACGAAGATCATATTCCACGATAAATCAGACTCATCACGGAAGTAAAATAAATAAGTCTATTATTTTATCTGTTGCAAGACGTCATTTATTGAAGAATATTGCACATGCTAATTTTCGTAAGTAGAATCGTACATACGTTATGGTATAATTTGTATGGGGCCATTCGTCAGGTTTGTAAGGACTGTATTTTCGGCAATGTGGAAAGTAATAAGAATTCTCTGCAACCTCGGCTATACAGAAGATTGCAGAGAATACTTTAAAAATTGTAAATTGCTAACACTATCCTCTGTTTATATATTGGAATGCCTTATCCATATCCACAGTAATCTTGAACTTTACAACATCAACAGCAATATCAGCTACATCGAAACAAGAAATGCGAACGCAACCCGGACTCCATACAAGAGATTAAAACACATACAAAACAACAGTAAATAAAAAATATGTTACTTATATTTCTGTTTTTGTGACGTATGTACGTGTAGGCATTAATAAATATTATTATTAAAAAACAAAATTTACTTATTTGTATGTGTAAAATTCCAGGACATTGTTAAAATATTGTAGGTACAGGCATTAGTGGAAATTAGACTGGCTGTAAAATGCAGGTGCTAGCTTTAATTTTTGAACTACATAAACAAGAAGAGGGACGAGTGTCGATTAAATCGGGGTGAATACTTTGGGTTTAATCAAAAAAAGGTCAACTTACCGTCGGTTCGCCGGATTTTACTTGACGAGTTTCGTTCCCGTTCCCGAGCAGAGGCGTAGCTACCGCTGTATTTGCTTTATCAATGATACAGAAGCCCATCCTTTTAGCAATCCCTGATACAGGGTCCAACCAGTAAAAGCTTCGCCTCTGTCTCTGAGGTAAACTCGGCTTGTGGGAAATTTGCGCTAGGTCCATTATACTGTTAAGGGTGGTTTCTTATTTTGTTTGAAGTTCACTAATTACTAATTAACATAACTATAAGAGGGTATGTTCGTAAATAGGTTTACATACATTTAGATATGACAGGACCCTGTTGAATGGCTATCATATTACTCAGTTTAATAGCGTGTGTTAAATTTAATTAAAAATTTACTCGCTAAAAATTCTTTCCTAAACACAATAAAAGCGGAAATTGTTATAGCAACGATGGCGCCAAAAATATTTTCTCTAAATTGAGAGGGGGTTTCGTTCTATATTAAATTGTAAATATGCTCGATACGAACCCCACGCCGTAACATTTTCACAATTATATTAAAGTCGATTCATATTCGGCAATTAACCTCATATTCCTCCTGTTTCTCTTTGTTGCCTTCTGGTACGTGTTACATCGTTCTGAGGGCATGTTTGCTGTTTAAAAAGAATGAAATTAACCCAAAACGCCATAAATCATTGCTTTATAAACGCCTGCAGTGCAACGTTTTCCAAATCTTCTGTTTTATCCAACTTTTTGATATTTAATGTGCATACCTGCGCACAAATATGATGATAACATATCACCGATTATAATTCTCTCATATTCATATTCCAAATAAATAATGAAATTAGACCTTTCAACACACAAATCTTTATAGATACTATCTAAGGAATTATTAATGAAGAGCAAATTGTATAAAAATCAAATCAATTAAATCAATGACGGTAAATTTAGTCTTTTTGAATTACCGTCAGGTAATTCGGTAACATGGCAATATGGAAAATTATACATTATCCGGAAATGTAGTTTTTTTAACTAGCTTTTGTAAGAGGAGAAAGTTTTGTAGATTTCGAAAGAAATAACACTTAATATTTTTCTATAACTTCTAATAAAAGCATGTTTTTATATTTTCAATACATACCAAGATGTAGCAAAAACAAACTTTTCTCAAAATAAAGTTAAAACTATGAGTTGGACAACAAAAAGGATATATACAATACATGTTCATTTCTTTATTATCTACAACTATTACTTGAAAGCTTTTACGATATAATATAATCAATATTTAACAAAATATCGAGAAAAACTGTAAAATTGCCAAGAGTAAACTACCACAGCTTATCGGCGGTTTTTGCTGTAGCGTGGATGTAGGCAAACAAACAGTAATTTTTTAAAAATGGTTCTAATCGACTCAGGAGACCTCAAAAGGAATATATACACTAACATTTTTGATTTGTAAATGTTTACAAACGCAATACTTTTACTCTGTATTACGGGGAAAGTACAAAATCGTAAATATTGATCAATCAGCTATATTTTCTTAAATGTAATTGATAATGTAGATACATGATGTAACTTCATATTAAAACTTGAAATAAAGACAGCTGAGTGGGATGGGTTTCGCTTCAAAATTGAACACAGCAACATGTTTCGCCACACATTGGCTTCATCAGGCATTATCTATCAGCCCGATGAAGCCACTATGTGGCGAAATATGTTTTAGTATTCAACAATAAAGTGAAACCCTTTCCACTCATTTGTATTTATTTCAAGTGCAAACAGCCTCAAATATCGATAAAAACTGCAATCCACAAAAAAAAATCAGGAGTGGCTCCAGGTTAGTTAGATACTTCACTGGAGACCCTATTCATAACAATAATGGCTTCAAGATACCATGCATCCGTTGCTTTATGGCTCAGGCCAGCCCTAATACGAATTATAGCGAAATATCATTTTCAATTGACTGTAACATCTATTGGTTATAAAATACAAATCAGCGATAAATAAATGTAGTAATTATTTAACTATAGATCCAGATACAAACATGATATTTAATTAGAATACTATGTATTTATAATTAGCGCACAACTTTTAATACGTTACGCTTCGACTCCTTTCATACAGTTATTCGTGCTGATCAAAGACCAACGGGAAGTTTTTGCTGTGGTAGCAATGCTAATTAAAATTGCAATAACGTTAATTAACATTCTAGCCGCATTTAAGTGTTAATTCGAATATGTCCCTTTATTAGAATATTTTCGCGATTATTTAAATAATCGCGCCTACTTCACCGGCAGCCTATGCAAATTTCCAAAAGTTTCACGACGAATAGTTTAATTATACGGCCGCCCTCGAGTTATCTCAGAAAAATTATAACTTTGTTACACGGAATAAAATGGAGTAAAGAAAGAAAAAATAATAACGTCTGATGTTAGTTAATCATATTTAACTAGTTGTTTTGTTATCTGGATTTTTAACTATATCCCAAGATAAAGATCCAGTTTCACATGTTTATGAAAATACAATATTTTGTTATAGTAGAAAACAATGTCTAATAATGCTTACCTTCTAAATAATATATATGGCGTCGTACGAACAAAGTAATTTGGAAAGAATCGTCTGTATACATCGTATAATTCACGAACTGTATGTAGTTCGTGAATTATAGGATGTATACAGACGATTCTCTCTAAATTATCATATTGGTTGGTCATTACTTAAATTTAGTTTATTCTAATTAAAAGTTGGTAATTTCTTAAAATATCTAACAAATACAGTTCAAGTGTAAACCTAAATTGATTTCTAAAGGCCATTTGAACATTCTTAACCGTTATAGTTTCTGAAAATTAAATAAACAGTAATAGAAATGTTACTTTGTTTGCATTCCTTACTTTATTTTTAAAAGGTAGCTGAAGTATTAATGAGTAAAATTTATTCAAACATTTTTTTATTTACTGCAAAACGTTCATTTGTTAAAACAATCGTCACTATTTAAAGATACAAACAAAGTTACCAATGCAATCTATATTCAATATGAAATGTTTTAAGAAAGTAAAAGCTTTCACAGTGTGTCAAAAATATATAAATGACAAAAACGCGATCTAATTGCGTATCTTTTTCAAATTATTTATGTATTATTAAGTATAGCAGGATTTACCGATAACTTTTCAAAAGTAAATAAACGTAAACTTTCATACATATTTGTCCACTAGGGACAAAGACATTTTTTTTAATCCTGCCCCTAAAATGTGTTATTTTAGTCCACAATGACTTATATATGAAGCATATTTAGTCGAAATCCAACAACATTTGTATTCATAAACATGGTTCTTTTAATTTTCGCAAAAATCAATTTGAGTTTTTTTATTAAGTTTGAACACCTATTTTTTTAGCATAAAAGCATTGTTCATTAGGGTGTCCATTATTTCGTCACAGGATTTTTTCCCCGATCCCTAAATTTTTTCTTTTAATCCAAAATTACTTATATACGAAGTTTAAGTTCAATCGGATGA
The DNA here is from genome assembly GCA_932526585.2 of Philonthus cognatus. Taxonomy (NCBI): domain Eukaryota; kingdom Metazoa; phylum Arthropoda; class Insecta; order Coleoptera; family Staphylinidae; genus Philonthus; species Philonthus cognatus. The sequence continues at coordinate 80,754,773 of OW052243.1, forward strand.
CATTAACCCGTGCCGACTTGAGTGCTAAATCAATAGAATTATAGTTCGAATTTGAGTAAACATTCAAACTTCGCGCACAAGTCTGCACCTTATCCGATTAAACTTATACATGGTGTTTCGTTTAACTTGAGACTGCGAAATATCTGGAGAATTTCACATTATATCAAAAAATATTTCAAATAAACCTAGATCACTTTTGGGACAAATTAACCAGTTATAATAATTGCTGATTCCGCCCTACCTGGATTTTTATTTCCAATTTGGATTGTACATCAGAAAATAAATAACTATTGTATGAAAAATTGCACTGTTCTCCAAAAATAAGCATTATGCTGTTATGAAATGATTTTTAAATCATTATAAACCGTAAAGAAATTACTCTTATGTAAAATATAGATTTCGTACATCGGTAGATATCGCAGATATTTCTCTACTTGTGCAGATAGTGTTTTTTTTTGTTAATAAGATTCTTCATGATGAACGAATTATCCAAACAAGAAATGATTGAAATGATATTAATTTATGGCGAAGTTCACAGAAACGTCGACTATCACTGCGAATTATTGCAGTAAGTACTTTATTTTTGGCGAATGCAGCGCCATCTACCGATGAGTGGAAACTAAGCTTGGACGTCAGAGAAACACCTGTATGGGTGTTAATCATTTTAAAAAAATTATAACACTGGAAAGGTTATTTTTAAGATTAGAAAAAATATGATCGCTAACGACAGCGCCATCTGTCATGAATCGAAAAAAGTTTTTCAGACAAAAGTTATTTTGTTTACCGATAATTGGCCGGTATTATTTTCTTTCTGACGTTCAATCCAAATTAAAAAAAAAGAAGAGGTTTCTATTTAAAATTTTAAGTTGTCCCCCGCCCAGCCCCCCGAGAGGCGAGAGGCAGCAATTATTATAACGGATTTATTGGCCCCACAAAAATGTTGGGGGTTTATTTTAAACATGTTTTGATGCAGGCCTTTATTCTCCAGATATATAGCTTTATTCTCCAGATATATAGCTTGAGTAAAATGTAACTCTCTGTATACGTTATTGTTGGCAAAGAGAACAACTTCAGGGGGCAGGACTAAAAAATAAAATATTCGAGGAAATAAGTAACACCCTATTGTCTATTTAAAATGTCATATTTGCTTACTGGGTAACTAAAAACAAATATATTTTATGGTTCACAATAGTAATTCAAATGAAAAATACCATAAATATTAATACTTTTCTGAATACTTTTTTTATCGAAATTTTAAGTTTAGTTTAAATACAATATATTTTTACATGGTAAGATAAGCTTTTATGTAAAACAATGTATGCCTGGTTAGCAATTCAATTTTATATAATTTGTGGGTCCCCTCAAATAGGATTATTAAAGGGTTTTGTACTAGAGCCCTTTAACAATGACTAAAAAAGTAATAAAATACATTTATGAAGAGACCTAATCAGCCACTCATGAATATTTCGTGTAACTTTGATAAGGCAACAAAATTAAAATATACGTTTTCATTTTTTCGATTGCAAAAATTGTCCGTTTGTAATGTGTATTCCTTCATTTCCTTCATATAACAAAACAAATGAATTAACTTGAACTCCTGTTTAAAAGGTAAATTTGCTGTTAAAAAAGCCGATGTAACACAAAATATATCTAGTTGCCATAATTAGGAATTAAAAAGATACTGACTTTATGAATAACCAGTAATTCGGTAAATTTGTCTATTAGGTTTACCGATAATTACATTTTATTTATCGGGCGTTAGCTTTCAAATCCGGTATGCGTATTTCCATTTGTGTAATTAAATTATTACGCTAAATGCGAATTTTCTATCAAATCACAATATTCCAACGGTTTTGTTGACAATTACATTGGCATATCAACTAAATAAAAGTTCCTAAAATTTAGTACTAATATAATTTGCGTCATAGTACAGCTTGAAATAAATACTGAACCCATTAACTATTGTGATATTTGATAAATTCATTAGTTAGAATATATATTGAAACATATGAAATAATAATATAGCAAATCTTGTCAACCAGTTAGCATTCACAAAAAAGATAGGGGCGTAAGGGGTTGATTTTTACGCTTAAATAATTTAAAATGTAATGATTCCACTAAACGCCTAAAAATTTTAAAAATTCTTTTAAAATATAATGCATTGTTTATAACAGGGAGAGCAAGCACAATAAAGACAGTGGCGTAGTTAGTAATTGATGATTAACCCTCAAATAATTCAAAATGTAATAACTCCACCAAAAAAGCCCACTGATTTCAGAAATTCTTATAAATTTTAATTCACCAATGCATTTTTTATAAATACTGTGATCGAGAGAGCAAGCACAAAAAGACAGTGACGTAGTAAGTGATAGATGTTTAAGCCTCGAATAATGTAAAATGTCATAACTCTACCAAACGCCAATAGATTTAACAAATTCTTTCAAATTATGATTCAATAACGCAATGTTTATAAATGCAGTGGCCGGAAGAGCAAGCACGAGAAAGACAGTGGCGTAGTAAGTTATTGATTTTTAACCTTCGAATAATTTAAAATGTCATAACTCCACCAAACGCCAACAGATTTCAAAAATGCTTTCAAATTATAATTCAACAACGCATTGTTTATAAATGCTGTGACCGGGAGGGCAAGCACAATGAAGACAGTGGCGTAGCAAGTGATTGGTATTTAACCCTCGAATCATTTAAAATTTCTTAGCTCCACCAAACGCCAACAGTTTTCAAAAATACTTTCTTATTATAATTTACCAAGCCATTGTTTATAAATGCTTTGACCGGAAGAGCTAGCACAATGGAGTTTAATAGAGTTATGACACTTTTAATTATTCGAGGCTCCGCCACTGTCTTTCTTGTGCGTGCTCTCCTGATCACAGCATTTATAAACAATGCGTTGTTAAATCATAACTTGAAAGAATTTTTAAAATATGTTGGCGTTTAGTGTAGTTATGACATTATAATTATTTGAGAGTATTCCAAGCTGTACTATGACGCAAATTATGTTAGTACTAAATTTTAGGAATTTTTAGTTTAGTATATGGCCATGTATTTGTCAACAAATCCGTTATATTATTGTGATTTGATAGAAAATTCGCATTTAGTGTAATAATTTAAATACACGAATGGAAATACGCATACAGGATTTGAAAGCTCACGCCCAATAAATAAAATGTAAATATCTTTTTATCCGTTTTCTCGTTGAAATAATGTTTGCATGTTATATCTGCGCTGGCTCTAAGCTACAGATTTCCCTAGAAATACTTAAAAATATTAAAGTACTAATTTTGTATTCTTAAGGGGTTGTTGGGATTGTGCTAGCTCTAAAATTGGTGGCGCTAGCTTGCGCTAGCTCTAAGGAATCCAAATCCTATAAAAAAAGGAAAAAAATGAAAGGTGGGTTGCAAACGTCAACTTAGCCCCCCATATTCGAAACCCCCATAACTTTTTTACCTTTTGTGTGCTTGCTCTGACTTTTGCTGTGCTTGCTTGAGCTAGCTAAGGGCTTTTCTGCGCAATGATTGTTTTCCAAAAGAATCAAAAGTGGGGGCCAATTTAACGGAACCATTTAATGAGTTACCTGTAACGAAGCTTTTCACTCAATAATTAAGGATGAAGTAAAATTTCTAGTTTGGAAAATCCTAATTTTCAGACTATTCATAACTTGCCTAAATTATGATAAGATTCAAAAACAATTTATCATGCGTGTTTGTTTGATTTCAGATTACTACATTAACCCGCAATTACAGTAAATGCGCAACAATTAAACAATCTCAGAGATAATTAGTATTAGTGAATACAGTATTAATTTTATTAATATTTGAAGATCACAAAATAAGATATTGACACATAGTGGTAAAGTCTTTGCCACTAGCCGAATAGCAGTTGTTTTTGTTAGTAAAGTTGAGAGTGGAATTTGAAGATAGTTGATTTAAGGTACAAGATGTTATAAAATTTCTAGTGTTAGTAAGAGTGAAAACTTTTGTTTGTTTTCGTTTTTATATGGTTTTGTACGAAAATGTATAGTATTGAATTAGCTCAACAAAACATAGCTTTATTTACTTACTGGTAAATCAGTCTGTTCCTAACAATCATATCATTCACTTCAATAGCTACAAAATCAATAAATCCTGTCTGGTCTACATGCCAGGTACGGTATGCAAGTTAATGTAACGACTTCAAATAAAGTGCGAAGTCTCGTAACTTGTCTAATCTAACTTTTCTATGCGTTTTAAACATTTTCATAAATATTATTAAACTCTGGGGAGGGATTTCACAAATATAAATCAGACCATACGCCTCCCAACCGGATTACAGCTCACACGACATCGTGCTAACTACGGGGGATAAATCAATCCCATCTAATTTATTGTAAATAATGTCAAATTGCGTTTTATTTTTTTAGCATCGCTTCGAAAACATTTATTTATTTATTTAACGGGACTCTTGTGGGGAAAACTTATACATATATGAGAACTGACGTGATAAATCTTTCATCGCTCTACATTTATCATTTAGAACGCTTTGGGATGAAAAGGAGAGATGGGACCTAGGGCTGGGTACATATTTCTTCTTTAATAAACAATGTATCATTTATTGGGGTATATTAGGTTAGGTTATGATACCTCGAAGGCGAAAGGGGCGGAGAGACAAAATGCTGTCGCTAAAATGCGTGCGAGAATGGTTTATATATTTCGTCGCTTATCGAGGTGACTGCCGGTTTATTTCAGATATGAAACTTTTATCTGGATTCAATGAAATTTCAAATGAATGGATGTATTTGAGGTGCATTCATCGGTTGGATAAACTGGATGAATTAAATCATAAAGCTCAACAGAGGGCGTATAATAGAATATAAGACAAACTCAGTAAATTTCAATATGGTTTCCCATTATGTCCCATATACATATGTACAGAAAGCATAAGTAATATTTTGGATGTAGATATATTAGATAATGAAATAATCGGTCATTAATTCATTCAATATTTCAATGATGTTTTTTTAAGCGAGCGTACAAAAATAAAGTTTCGTATGAACATAAAAATGACTTCTATTACCTCAACTTCAAATCAACTAACAAAATTAGTATGATAAGTCAGATTATTATTAAAGATTAATAAGATATTAATAGGAGTCGAGTAGTTTGAGAGTCAAGTACTGCTTTACTAATTCATTATTATCGAATTGTTGATAATAAATTAGTTATGATGTATTACAATTCATCGGCACTATTATGATGAATACATTTGCTACATTGTTTATAGTATTTGTATTGAATATCGCCTGACATTATATAGAACGCTGAAACTCAGTGCGCGTTCGCTCGATCGAATTAATTGAACATCTATAGTTCATTTCATCACACAATTTGAAACGTAATTCCATTTACTTCACTCAACCAATAAATAAATATACAATGACCCATTCAATTTAGTAGTAATAACAGTTGGTACATGTTATTATTGAAAAATATCCATAGAATTATAAGCTTCTGTAAGCTATTAAGTGCAGTTTACGACGACAAAAAACAAGAAAATGATGTATTATTTTATTATTAGTGCTACGAGTATATGTAATCCGCAAATCAACGTAGTTAACGTGAAAACTGTATTGCAGATATTTATGGTGAATGCGCCTGGTGACTATATTCTGTTATTTCTGATAAATGCAATCAATACTAGATACATGATCTCAAATATTGAGATCACGAACATTCGAACATTTAACTTATGTATATATTTAATCAAGTAATCTTAGCAAATAGTAAGATTTTCCGGTAAATTTTAGAATTTACCAACATTTGAGTATTTTACCCTGCTACATTTAAGCATTCCGTTTAGATTGAATTAGGTTTTATTTGGCTTTGCTCCCAGAAAGTAAATATTTCAAGGGAGCGTGGAAACATGACGTTTTGAAAACAATCGCACAAATTTACATTCGATTCAAATGAAAACGTCGTCGTTGTGTACCCTAAATAAGTAGTTGAATTATTCCGATTCAGGAACAAATCCATCAAAGTTGTGCATCAGTTTTTAGCTAATTCACTAGTTTAATGAGTGGGCATAAAATTAGAAATAAAATCAAAACTTTACTCTTCACAACATTAATTTAATATAACCCACCCCATAAATTGCGAGATAAAACCGAAGCGTCTCATTTCTTCTGTTCCTTTAAAAACGCACAGTTTATCTTCGTGTACGAGTTGAGGATGAAATAACAAATATTTCTGCGGTGAAAATAAACTGGCCCTTAATTTGTTAGCGATTGGCTTTAAACAAAAGTTTTCAAGTTTCTAAAGAGCATATAAATATTTATGCTCGGCCACAAATCAATTTTCCCTCGATGTTATTTATTTACCCAAGGCGAAAGTGAACTGAATGCTGTTTCAGTCTGTGCTATTAATAATTTAACGCTAATATTCATACTAATCTTCACGAAACGGTTACGCAACATGTGTTCATTTAACACAATAGTCACACTCTCGATCCCATATCCCATACAAAAGGCCCCTGTCGTTTGTTTAACATGGAGAAAATATTGTTGTACGGATTTCGAAGGGCGGAATTCAACAAAGTCAATCAATTTTTTGATAGCATCAATTCTATTTATTGCATAGGATTTCCTATCTATGGCACATATTTTATTTAAGTAAACAATTACATTATGTAATATAAACATGCATTCTGGCGGATATAATATACGCCAACTAGAGCCAATTTCGCCTAAAACAAATTGTATACAGGACATTAAAAATTGACATATAAAAAAAAAATGTTAACGTGTTTGTGCAAGGAATTTAAATATTGCATTGGATTCTCAGGCTCGTAGTGCATTGCATTCGTACTTTAATGTATAACATGTCGGGAAAGTAATACAGTGGATATATCACCATTTTTTTATTATAATAGGATATACTGATAAAATAATTCTGTTTTTTAATAAAATTACATCAAGTTTGCAAATTATCATTGGTATATTCACTTAAATTTACCAAAACTAATTAAAAATAGCCCTACTAAAAATGCATCTTGTATTTATATAATATCAATATTTTATCTATACCACTTGGGAAGTAACGCCGTAAAATCTGACGAAAGATTAAGTTTGATGTGGGTGTTAACGGCTTGGGCTGAATAAAATTAAACTATTTTATTTGATTTCGATATTTCACCGGCACTGACGGCTTCTTCAGGAAATGTTTACTATTTTATAGAAAAAAGGCGCAGTTTTCCATGTGGTCCATGACTCATATGTATGCTATTTGATTTATTTAATTGTGAATAATGAAGGACACACATTTTAAAAACTAATTTCGTCGCAGAATAAAAACTTTTATCACATTTTATATTTCTAGGTTAAGTAATGTATGAGCATGCCCACCGCCATTTTGCGGCACCAGCACGAAGTACAGGGATGCCAATCCTAATTCCCCAGTGCTGACAACACAAGTCCAATGTTCACGCCCCCCTTTTATTTAAGCGGTTAATTTAAATTTCGCCTTTTTACTGTAAAAAGTAAACGTTTCTGCAGGTACAATAGAATTATAAAATTGAGGTTATGTTGCGCATGTTCAATAAAACAATTTTAGTTCCGTGAAGAAGCAGTCAATGCTAGCGAAATATCGGAATCAAATAGAATAGTTTAATTTTATTCAGCCCAAGCCGTTAACACCCACATCAAACTTATTGTTTCTTGGATTTTGGAGGCGTTCACTTCGTGGTACATCTTCAATATTGATATAAAGAAAACTCTTAAAAAAGTTAAGAGTTTTCTTTATATCAAACTTATTGTGTCTATATTTATATAAAAAATGTTATTTAATGTGGATACAATATTGTTTGCAATTATTGATCCTACATTGAAGTTCATTATATATACAATATTTTATAAACCAAGAATAAAAATAATTCCATTTTTGATGTTGTATCAATAATGAAAATCGTTTAAAATTCAATAACAAATATCATTGAATATTCAATCTAGATATTCATTACATGTACAATATGTGAATATCATTGATTACTCAATCTAGATATTTAATGCATTGGTCATTCAATAACAGATATCGGCCAATTTTTTAATTTAAAAATTGTTTGCTTTTTATTTTCAGCTTAATTACCCCCATAATTACAAATATTGTGACAACCTAGTATCGTTTTAACATTTTTATATTTAGCCAAATTGTAAAATTGTAATTCTATATTGATACAATATACTATATCATTTTCTGCGGGAGAGATGTTTTGATCTAAGGAAATATATCGAAAGTGCATGTAGTTGATCGTATACTAAAAACATCAATAATAATTGATCGTAATGAAAAATATCGATATCAACATTTTCATATTGTTACAAGATGATTTCAGTTGATTATCAGGAAAACCATAAATTATTATTACATACGCAGAAAAGGACCTGCTATCTCAAAAATGCATTTATTATGTATTATTTATTACGTAGTAATAGCATAATTCCCATTTTCTTCTAGTACAGGTTGCAAGAATGCTATCTAGAATAATAATCTAGGTAATCGACATCGCACTTGACCAAAATCTTTGAAAGGCCACATAAATATTTAAAAAAATGGTTATGTGTAGATCATTGTACCTTCCCCGAGTATCATATACCAGTATCTTTTTTGTAAATCGGCGCCTGATATATTTTAATATTAATTAATATCAATTTATTTAAATAGTACACGATACAATTACACTCAATGTAATTAAACTACATATTTTGCCATCTTGTCTAACCTATGTCATCCGATCTATCCTAATTGACAATTTGTTATCGATGTAAAAAATCCGACAGACCAGGAGACCGACAGACCGACAGACTTACAGGCCGACAGACAGATAGACCGACATCATTAAGATGACACTTGATGAAAATGGTTATTTCCACAGCAACGTACTGATGGTCATGATTCATGTTCGAACAGGACGTGGCGCCATAACGCTGGCATTTAACTGCTAGGGGATTCCTCAATAACAAGCTTCCTCGACGGTGGAGTTTGCTTTGGGGGACTAACGATTTGGCTCTTCATGAATGTCCACCACGTTTTCCAAACTTACGGTTTGTGACTTCTTTCTGTGGGGATATGTCAAAGACAAAGTTTCTGCCTCCCCATTCTCGAGATGTGGAAGAGTTAATAAAAAGATCACAGTGTCATTGAGAAGGTTACCGTCGATATGCTCAACAAAACATGGGAAAAGTTCGACTATCCAATAGGTACTTTGAGGCTGCACACTGATATTACTAAAACGTTGTGCTTTACATCAGCTATGTATGTTCATTTTTACTTTTAGTCCAAGTAACTTAAGGTTACGATTTACTAGAGTGAGACAGACTCTTTTCAGCCGTTAGCTAGAGTGAGATAGGCCTATATTACTATTTCCAGCATAAAAAGGGTAAATATAAGATGTAATGATTTTTTTTAATGTTGAGCTAATTAAATGCAGAATTTACAAATATTCTGCAATTTTACGTAGAACAAGTTTTCGTTGTCTAAAAATAAGTAAATATATGACGCAAAAATAGCTATTTTCAGGATTCTTCTACAGAAAACTAAATATCTTAATCTTTTTAAATTTGTGACATTAAAATCCTACAAGTTTCAGCATTATTTTGATGTATCATGCAATATTGTCCCGTAATCAGAACATTAATGGTGCTGGAACTAGTTGGATTTTACCCATAATAAATCGCAACCTTAAATACATGCGGTTTTCACTAGTATATTTCTATTTTAACAACAACGATTTTATTTTTCATTAAAAATTGTTTTGCATTCAAAATATACTTATGGTTTAAATAATCATTGTTTGAATTTATGAGTTATGTATATCCAATGAGTTATGTCTATCCAATCCGAAGTAATATTTTCTTATTTTTAGTAATGACCCAATAACTTTGGTAGGAGTTAATTCAAATCTTAATAATCGGAAAAGTCTGTATTATGAATGGAAGTAAAACATATCCAGTTTCTTATAGAATTCTGAAAGCTATCAGCGTTTTGATTGTAGTGTGCGAAGCTAGAGTTCTTTTGTTGTTTCGTAATAGCATATATCAAACAAAGAATGAGTAAGTCTTGTGTGGCGAGTGTTGTGTTACAAAGGGTTTTCTATTCGAAAAACTCTTATATTCACACGTTGCGAGATGTAATTAATATTTGACTAATTTTAGTTCGGCTGTGACTCTGTGTGTATTTTTAAAGCCGGGATAATTGAAAACAATCGCGTCATTGCCAGTTTTTCTGGTGGGGCCGTTTTTTAGGGGTCACGGTCCAGGAAGGGGAGAGGCTTTTTAGTATAATTAAGATGTCGCTGAATGCTACCAAAAATAATATGGATAATCTAGATTATAGTGGAAGAGCAGGTAAGTGCTACATAAATCTAGACCATTATAAATTGTCACTGCATCGTGCAAATAAAATTTCGAATATGGTATGCAATGCCATTTATACAATGCAGTCTTCATGGGTAGGTAAAATTTTATGGAAAAAGAAATAATAAACAACTGCATTGAACTGAAGAAGAGGATTTTCAATTAAAAAAAAAACGAAATACATGAAAAATTAATCAACCCTCAGGCATTGAAATGCGGCTGAGGGTTTAATCTATACTGCAGAGCATTTCTCATCCATTTGTATCGTTTCGAGATATTTTCTCCAACTGGCTCTATCGTGCAATCTCCGTTTTGCCACAAACTTATTCAGTGGGGATAAAACAAAAAAGATGAGGCCATAAAATAAACGGTGCCCTTTTAAACTTTGAATATGATTATCGATTCGTTGATTTAAGAAAGCGATGTTTGTTGGAATTACTTTTGATCAATATAGAGGTTATTAAAGTATAATGAAATATTCTTAAAAATAATTTAAATATGCAATGACAAAGAAATGAATATGTTTTATATTCGAGCCGATTCCGTAAGCGAAATGTGAGGAATGTGATTGGAATGTGAGGTTAACGAGTAACATATACGTTAAATTTAACATTTCGCTTACAGAATCGGCCAGATTATGTATAGCATGATTCTTCCTCTCTTTATTAAAATATATTTAATTAAATGAATTTCGAGAATTTCCATCATTTACGCCGTTATGCAGGGTTCGAACCTGTCACGTTTAGTTTCCTGGATCAGTGCGAACCGTAGAAGCGTTAGTGCGGAAAACCAAAGGTCACAGGTTTGATCCTCAGCCTTCCCTAAATTTGAATTACAATGAAAAATTGACAAGGACCCTACAATAACATGATATAATGTGACCCTTTTATTTGTTCTACCACTTCTAGTCTATTCTACTGGATAGAAATTTAAACCACCCTCCCTTTCAGGAAGCTTGTACATAAGCTATGTACATATTTCAGAAGCTAAGCCCCCATCACCAGTAAGTAACATGAATCGGGGTTATTTGTAAATGTAAATGCTCTACACGATTATTTACCTCACTTCAAAAAAATGCTCGCAATACTGCATTCAATCAATGGTGAAGTTTCTGCCTTTCGCGACTTTCTCGAATTTTACTCCCTCGTCGTATTTTATATAAATTCCTGTATGTATATGCGTTTCCTTTTCCCCACATTTCAATATCACCGAGGAAAGATATTTTTACCAAAACAAGACGAGATACTCTTTAATAACTTAAACAAACGTAGGGGCAGAAGTGATATAAGCAAATTGGATTCACGTTGAAGATGAAATAAATAATAAAAAAGAGTGAATGCATTCAATGAAAATGTATATTTTACTTTGAAAATGTGAAATTCAAATCGATACCTCTATATACTCGAAACCAGATAAAAGCATTAGATTTGTACTCATTTATATTGATAATAAAACAAGTTAAGATTGCGCAAGTTTACATTCCAATGACGAAAACAAAAGTCAAAACTCCTATCTCTAAAAACTCTGTAGTTATACACACAATCAGTGTTCGGAAATTTGTGTGAGAAATGATAAATATAAAATAATAACGAAAGCAAAAATGAAAGGTATTCGTATGGAGTCCGGGGCGGTGGATTAATACACGGACGCCATAACCTTTACGCTATCCGTCGATGGTAAATAAACATTTGATAGCTGTCAAAGTCAAGTAATATTTGAGCATAGACTATTTGTTTAGCCAGTTAGAGCAAAATATTTGAGATAAAATTTGTATAGCTATCACCATTGCGGAGTTATCAGCAGTAATTCGTTTGTTTTGACAGTTAGAGAGAAACTTCGGAGATAACAAGTGTGCAGGATTAAGTACTTTTAACTTGGACAATGAAAAGTACTTTGTATACAAGTTTTTCCCTGCTTAAGGGTGGGCACACACTATCGCGCGCATCAAGTCTGGCATTAATACATTCGCGTCGTTCCAGCGTTTCATTGTAATCGTGAATTGATATCAGGCATTAATTATTACAACGCTTCATTCTAATACGATTGCAATAACACACTGGAACGACGATAACTCAAAAACGTAATGGGTTACACTTATAAAATGTTATATTTAGTTTCTACACAAAAATTAAAGATTTGTATTATTTTTTGCTATATTTCTTAAGTAGAAGTTTACTCTTAGCAATTTTTAATAATTTGCTAAATATTGATAATATTTAATAAATGTTTCAAATATAAGTTGTAGATCAGGTATGGGCAACCTTTGACATGTTGAGGGCCAAACTTTAGCGTGCAAATACGTTCGCGGGCCGCGTTTAAAAGTACTTAGTGCATTTTAAAGTAGTGATAATATTTTTTGCGATAGATATTAGACATGAAATAATACGACAATGTTATTATAGTACAATTTATTATAATAACAAAATGAAATTTAAAAATATGGTACATTATAATTAAATCGTTAAATTTGCAATTGTTAAAAGCTACGAAAGTTAAATACACCGAAATCATTGAGACACTTGAGCTTGAATTTGGGAAACTAATCCATCGATATTTGGATTAATTCCACTGACACAAAGACGTAAAGAGTTTTCCAAATTATCGTCAGTCAGTCTTGTACGATGTGTTGATTTATTAACTATCATCAATGAAAAGAACTGTTGGCATTTAGAAGTACTGCCAAACGCACAAATCAATCTTCTTGCGAATTTTCTAAGCTGCGGAAAATTGTCTTCTTCTAGGTATTTTTTGTAGAAATCGCACAACTCTACGTCTTCAAATTTGGATTTTAGTAGTGAGTTTTCTTGAATCTCGATCAACTCCATTTGTAAGTGTATTGGAGCATTTTGTACAATATATGTTGTAGGAGTAGCAAATAAAGTGAAACAGTCTTCTATGTTTTTGAAGTCGCAAAATCTGTTCGAAAATTGTTCCGACAGTAACTTGAGTTCTTCAGCATTTTGAGCATAAGCAATATTTTCATACGCAGAGAGCGTGTTGAAATGGTAACTGTTACCAGATAGCATCTGTGACTCCCACAAGCGTAGTTTGATCTGAAACGCTTTTAAATGGCTGTACAAATCATTTACTAACTGTCCTTGTTTTTAAAGTTTCAAATTAAAATCATTCAAATAGCTTGTAAGATCGACCAGAAATGCTAAGTCACATATCCATTTTGGGTCACTTAATTCAGATAGTGGTTTATCTTTTATTTTCATAAAGTCTGCTATCTCATTTCTAAGCTCGTAAAACCGTTTCAACATTTTTCCTTTGCTCAGCCATTTGACTTCACAATATGTTCCGTCGTTATATTCAGCTGATATTTCATCCAAAAACGCCTTGAACTGACGATGGTTAAGCCCTCGGGATCGAATAAAGTTGATGGTTTTTACTACCACATTCATAACATTCTGGAGTCGAATGGACTTAGAACACAAGTTCTGTTGGTGGATAATGTAATGAAGGAATATCAAATCATATTTTGCACATTTAATTCTGTTGCTTTTTCATTCAAAATTCCGATGAAACCTTTACGTAAGCCGACCACAGAAGGTGCACCATCAGTGCATACTCCAATTAATTTTGACCATTGCAATCCAAAACTTGTGAATACCTTTTGAACTTCAATAAAAATATCCTCTCCTGTAGTGGTTCCTTTTAGCGGCTGTAAAGCAAGCAATTCCTCAGTAACAGTGAACTCCTTATCAACACCTCGAATAAATATAGCCAGTTGAGCTGTGTCAGACAAATCGGTGCTCTCGTCTAATGCTATGGAAAATGATTCAAAACCAGCCATACGGTCAGTCAATGTTGCTTTTATATCATTAGCCATCATTTCTATACGCCGAACAACAGTTCGTCTTGACAAACTAATTTTTTCAAATTCTTTTTTCACATAATACCGCAAACATACACTCCTTGATAAATTCTCCTTCGGCAAATGGTTTTAATGCCTTTGCCAATTTTGAGCCAACTGGCTTTCACAACATTATCAGGTTGTGTTCTTTGGTTATGAAACACTTGTTGCTGTTTTCCAAATTTGCGGTAAGCTTCTGGATTTTGTCTGTTCTTAACATATGTGTCTTTGTGCATATTTGTGATTCATGTTTTGTGTCTTACATTTTAGTTATATGTTTTTGGCTCTACATTGTAAATGGCTTGCCCGTTAATAAAGAATTATTATTATTATTATTAATTGTCCTGTCAGTGAGTGTAGCGTAGCATGCTTAGTTGAGTAATGCCTCTTTATATTGAATTCTTTCATTACTGAAATGGATTCATTACACAGCAAACAAATAGGCTTACCATTGTGCAAGATAAAAAAGAATTCTTCAGTCCATTTCTCTTGAAAATGGCGACCCTCTGTATCTACTTTTCGTTTCTTTCCACCAGACATCATTTTTGTTTACTTTTCGTTCAATAAACTTAATAACAAACTATAGTTAGTAACACCGATGTTAAGATAGCCATAGATAATCCAGGCACGCATTTGCCCAGCGCATCCACCACCGATCGTAAATTAAAATAAATGTTTTTCTTAATTTAAGGCATATTATTAATGAAACAAAGAAAACTTTACTAATTCCAGCCCTAAAAATATAGCTCATCCAAACTAAAATTTATTTTCGTATATAGGATTTATCAAACACAAATAGATAGTCCTCCCAAAAGTATGTAATAAAATGACCAGATTTCAAACTTAAATTAAAAGTATGTAGTTGTGATTAAAATTAATTCTTTTAACTCTGACGTGTAGCTTAAAGCCTAACTAAGCCATTTAAGTAATAACATTTTGGCAAAAATGTTAAATATATTTTTTATAAATTTTTTCCATCCAAACGACTCGAATAAAATAACCAGATTTCAAACTTAAATTAAAAATATGTAGTTGTGATTAAAATGATTTCTTTTAACTCTGACGTGTAGCTTAGAGCCTAACTAAGCCATTTAAGCAATAAAATTTTGCCAAAAATGTTAAATACATTCTTTATAAATTTTTTCCATCCTAACGACTCCAATAAAATGACCAGATTTCAAACTTAAATTAAAAATATGTAGTTGTAATTAAAATTATTTCTTTTAACTCTGACGTATAGCTTAAGGCCTAACTAAGCTATTTAAGCAATAAAATTTTAGAAAAAATGTTAAATGAATTTTTTATAAATTTATACCATTCGAATGACTCGAATAAAATGACCAGATTTCAAACTTAAATTAAAATATGTAGTTGTAATTAAAATTATTTCTTTTAACTCCGACGTGTAGCTTAAAGCCTAACTAAGCCATTTAAGCAATAAAATTTTGGCAAATATGTTAAATACATTCTTTATAAATTTTGTCCATCCTAACGACTCCAATAAAATGACCAGATTTCAAACTCAAATTAATAATATGTAGTTGTGATTAAAATTATTTCTTTTAACTCTGACGTATAGCTTAAGACCTAACTAAGCCATTTAAGCAATTAAATTTTGGCAAAAATGTTAAATGAATTTTTTATAAATTTCTTCCATCCGAACGACTCGAATAAAATGACCAGATTTCAAACTTAAATTAAAAATATGTAGTTGTGATTAAAATTATTTCTTTTAACTCTGACGTGTAGCTTAAAGCCGAACTAAGCCATTTAAGCTATAAAATTTTGGCAAAAGTGTTAAATGATTTTTTTATAAATTTTTTCCATCCGAACGATTTGAATAAAATGACCAGATTTCAAACTTAAATTAAAAATATGTAGTTGTGTCTAAAATTATTTCTTTTAACTCTGACGTGTAGCTTCAAGCCTAACTAAGCCAGTTAAGCTATAAAATTTTGACAAAAATGTTAAATACATTTTTTATAATTTTTTTCCATCCGAACGACTCGAATAAAATGACCAGATTACAAACTTAAATTAAAAATATGTAGTTGTGATTAAAATTATTTCTATTAACTCTGACGTCTAGCTTAGAGCCTAACTAAGCCATTTAAGCTATAAAATATTGGCAAAAATGTTAAAAAAAAATTTTATAATTTTTTTCTATCCGAACGACTCGTATAAAATGACCAGATTTCGAACTTAAATTAAAAATATGTAGTTGTGATTAAAATTATTTCTTTTAACTCTGGCGTATAGCTTAGAGCCTAACTAAGCCATTTAAGCTATAAAATTTTGGCAAAAATGTTAAATACATTTTTTATATTTTTTTTCCATCCGAACGACTCGAATAAAATGACCAGATTTCAAACTTAAATTAAAAATATGTAGTTGTAATTAAAATTATTTCTTTTAACTCTGACGTGTAGCTTAGAGCCTAACTAAGCCATTTAAGCTATAAAATGTTGGCAAAAATGTTAAATAAATTTATTATAATTATTTTCCCTCCGAACGACTCGAATAAAATGACCAGATTTCAAACTTAAATTAAAAATATGTAGTTGTGATTAAAATTATTTCTTTTAACTCTGACGTGTAGCTTAAAGCCTAACTAAGCCATTTAAGCTATAACATTTTGACAAAAATGTTAAATACATTTTTTATAAATTTTTTCTATCCGAACAACTTGAACAAAATGACCAGATTTCGAACTTAAATTAAAAATAAGTAGTTGTGATTAAATTTATTTCTTTTAACTCTGACTGTAGCTTAGAGCCTAACTAAGCCATTTAAGCTATAAAATTTTGGCAAAAATGTAAAATTAATTTATTATCAATTTTTTCCATCCGAAAGACTCGAATAAAATGACCAGATTTCAAACTTAAATTAAAAATATGTAGTTGTGATTAAAATTATTTCTTTTAACTCTGACGTGTAGCTTAAAGCCTAACTAAGCCATTTAAGCTATACAATTTTGGCAAAAATGTTAAATGAATTTTTTATAAATTTTTTCCATGCGAACGACTCGAATAAAATGACCAGATTTCAAACTTAAATTAAAAATGTGTAGTTGTGATTAAAATTATATCTTTTAACTCTGACATGTAGCTTAAAGCCTAACTAAGCCATTTAAGCCATAACATTTTGGCAAAAATGGTAAATACATTTTTTATAAATTTTTTCCATCCGAACGACTTGAATAAAATGACCAGATTTCGAACTTTAATTAAAAATATGTAGTTGTGATTAAAGTAATTTCTTTTAACTCTGACGTGTAGCTTAGAGCCTAACTAAGCCATTTAAGCTATAAAATTTTGGCAAATATGTTAAATAAATTTTTCATAATTTTTTTTCATCCGAACGACTCGAATAAAATGACCAGATTTCAAACTTAAATTAAAAATATGTAGTTGTGATTAAAATTATTTCTTTTAACTCTGACGTGTAGCTTAAAGCCTAACTAAGCCATTTAAGCTATAACATTTTGGCAAAAATGTTAAATACATTTTTTATAAATTTTTTCCATCCGAACGACTCGAATAAAATGACCAGATTTCGAACTTAAATTAAAAATATGTAGTTGTGATTAAATTTATTTCTTTTAACTCTGACGTGTAGCTTAGAGCCTTACTAAGCCATTTAAGCTTTAACATTTTGGCAAAAATGTTAAATGAATTTTTTATAAATTTTTTCCATCCGAAAGACTCGAATAAAATGACCAGATTTCAAACTTAAATTAAAAATATGTAGTTGTGATTAAATTTATTTCTTTAAACTCTGACGTGTAGCTTAAAGCCTAACTAAGCCATTTAAGCTATAACATTTTGCCAAAAATGTTAAATAAATTTTTCATAATTTTTTTCCATCCGAACGACTCGAATAAAATGACCAGATTTCAAACTTAAATTAAAAATATGTAGTTGTGATTAAAATTATTTCTTTTAACTCTGACGTGTAGCTTAAAGCCTAACTAAGCCATTTAAGCTATAACATTTTGGCAAAAATGTTAATTACATTTGTTATAAATTTTTTCCATCCGAACGACTCGAACAAAATGACCAGATTTCGAACCTAAATTAAAAATATGTAGTTGTGATTAAATTTATTTCTTTTAACTCTGATGTGTAGCCTAGAGCCTTACTAAGCCATTTAAGCTATAACATTTTGGCAAAAATGTTAAATGAATTTTTTAGAATTTTTTTCCAGCCGAACGACTCGAATAAAATGACCAGATTTCAAATCTAAATTAAATGTATGTAGTTGTGATTAAAATTATTTCTTTTAACACTGACGTGTAGCTTAAAGCCTAATTAAGCGATTCAAGCAATAACATTGTGGGAAAAATGTTGAATACGTTTCTTATACTTTTTTTTCTTGGTTCCATCTGAATGACTCGAATAAAATTAACAGATTTCAAAATTAAATTAAGAGTATGTAGTTGTGATTAAAATTATGTTTTTTAACTATGACGTGTAGTCTAAAGCCTAAATAAGCGATTTAAGCAATAAAATGTTGCAAAAATGTTTAATAAGTTTTTTATAAAAAAATATCTCGCGTCTATCCGAACGACTTGAATAAAATGACCAGATTCTAAAGTTAAATAAACAGTATGTAGTTGTTATTAAAATTATAGCACTGATGTGTAGCTTATAGCCTAATTAAGCGATTGAAGCAATTTAATTTTAGCAAAAATATTTAATAAGTTTTTTATAAAAAAAAATTCTTGCGCCCATCCGAACGACCGGAATAAAATGACCAGTATTTAAACTTAAATTAAGAGTATGAAGTTGTGATTCAAATTATTTTTTTTAACTTTGAGGTATATCTGAAAGCCTAACTAAGCGATGCAAGCAATTAAATGTTGGAAAAAATGTTTAAGAAGTTTTTTTATATTTTTCTGGCGTCTGTTCGCATGACTAGAATAAAATGACGAGATTTCAAACTTAAATTAAGAGTAGCCAGGAGTAATTAAAATTATTTTTTTAACGCTGATGTGCAGGTTAAAGAATAATGAAGTGATTTAATCAATCAAAAAGAAATCTCTTCCATTTCTTAAAAACGACTGAGATAAAACGACAAAAAAAATGGTAAGTCTTTATTTTCTTAAGTACTTAAATAATACTTCCAGAAAACAATACGTAGAATTACTTTATTTACACACAGAAGAAAAAAGAGAGAGTTTAGCATATATGTCATAGACATTTTTGCTCTTTCACTCTACCTTACAATATTAATTACAATAACAAAACTAAACTTATTAAATAAGTACTATCAAAAAATCTTAATTAAGTGATTAGTTGTGTTACTTTTTGTTTATTCTAACCATTACTGATTGGATAGATACAATTTGTAAACAAACGTTATTGTCTTGATGTGTCGCTTTAATTGTTATGGTACTTTCGCAAGAATGAAGAAAACACCTCACAGGCAAAGTTAAAGTATAATAGGACGATTGAAAACACTGACATGTAGCCTAACTTTTTTAGTTCATTTTTCTCCGTATCCATTTGAACGAATGGAATTAAATGACAAGATTTCAATTACTTTAGTGTAGCTTAGAGTCTAATTAAACGAATAAATAATAAAATTTAGAGCACTTAGAAGTAGTTCTAAGAAATAAAGAAATTGTTAAATTAAATATATTGTTAATAAAACGCAATCAATATTAATAATGTCGTATCAAAGGTATTTATTTAAGAAAATGGGTTTTGTACATTTTTAAAAACGTTTTAAATTTATTGCTGCCAAGGCATTTCTACGCCACTAATAGTTTCGTTATGATTATCATGAAATAAGCGAGAACAGAACAAAAGCATAAAATAGCAAAATAAATAAAACAAAGAACGCTCTATATTGCTGCACGCAATACAGTGGAGATACATTTCAATAAAAAGAGATGTCTTATAGATAATGCAAATTAAGCCTTTTTTCTTTGCGTTTTAGAAAGAAGGATTGATTTATTTGAAGATTGTGAATCGTTCACTTTACTGATTATTTCTTTATTTCTACATAATCGTGCCACACTTACAGTCGCGCACTTTTAGTGTTCTTGAAATTGCATTTTCAAAGTGTGTTTTTTCTTTCTTTATAAGGAATATTTTTCATTTGTAAGTATTTGTTATATATATATATATATATATATATATATATATATATATATATATATTTAAAGGTTTTTTTTTCTGTGTTGAATTAAGAATAATTGCAATCGCTTATTAATTTAGATTGATTTCATTTATTGTTATTTGTTATATGTAGGTATAGAATTTTTCTCTACTATAATAAATTTATTTTGACATTTTGCGAAGAAAGTCAATGTTAATATTTTTTGTTTACAATATATAATTCACAATGGCACCGACTATTCATGATATTGCTTTTTATTTTACTGGAAAAATTTCAGACTCTGGTATAGGACTTACAAAATTTTCTACATCATTTTTACGAAAAGCTACCATTCATTTCTTTGGTGAAAATTCTTGTGATAATCGTAAAAAACTATACTTTACCATAAAAAAAATGTTAACAAAATTCACATATTAATGAGAAGAAACCACCTTAAACAAATTAGTTCCCAAAATAGGGAAAATAATGATTCAATAAATGATGTTGCTTCTGAACATGATGTAAACCGTAATGAGTTTGTTATTTCTGAAAATAATGAAATGAAATCATATGATACTGCTTCTGAAATTATTGCAAACTATAATGACATTACTTCAAAAAATAATGATAATCAAAGCGCAATTAGTGATGTTGCTTCAGAAAATAGTGCAAACCATAATGTCACAATTACTTCAGAAAATGACGATAGCATTCAAAACGCATCGGAAATTGCTTCTGAAATGAGTGTAGACTATAAATACATTAGTTTTGAAAATGAGGACATTTTGCAAAACTCTAATAACGTCAGTGATATCAGTTCAAATAGTAATAAAAATTCCACTATAGATGTTTCAAAAGATTCTAATAATATAAATCTTATCGTTGATTTACCGAATTTAGCAGCGAAAATTACTGAAACACTCCCAAAAAACACAACGAACATCTTTCCGAGTACAATTGCTAACACTAGTTATACAATTGTTGAAGGTCATTTTTCAATATCTGAAAGTCAAGCAAATTGTATGTACGATAAAGTAACTGATAAATTAAACCCATTTGTATATCCATTTATAATTAACGAACATTTAAAATCAGTAAATAATACCTGTGTCATATATATAAAATCATGTAATTATTTAAAGAAAAATATTTGTATATATGCAAGATGTGGTTTTGGAGGGTGTAAAAAGTTTAAACTATTATATGCAAAAAACAATCCTAAGTTAGTCGTCAAAGTTTTCAGTACATCTATTAATTTCTCACATGGTCAAAACTACACTAGCTACGTAAAAGGTGTTGATAGAGTACTGCTTGGGCGCAGGTTAAAATTAAATACTCCATTAGATGTAAGATATAGCGATATAAATAACACAAACTTAAAGTTACAACAGTTTTCAAAACATTTAAGAAAAATCAAATCAGAGAATGTTTATCGAAAAATTAAAACCGAAGCAAATGCTTATAACGATAGGTCCAAGAATGATTGTTGGGATGTAAAATTAATGCAACAAGAAAATACACATTACATTCAAATAGTTCTATTTTTCAAATTTTTATATTTAGCAAAGAACAGCTTCATCTTTTGAAATATGCTAAAAGTTCGTTTTCGCTTTCCAACTTATATATTGATGCTACAGGTTCGGTTGTGCGTAAACCCGAATCTTGCAAACGCATTCTGTATTACTCAGGAGTAATTGAAACATCGTTGGGAAAAGTTGTACCAATTTTTGAAATGGTCTCTTCACAGCATAATACAAGTGCGATATCATTATGGCTACATGCATTTAAAAGTTTCTGTTTTGAAAAAAGTCTTATTTGGCCACCCTTAGAACAATTACGAGCGATTTTAGTTTGGCAATTATTAATGCCACTTGTGAAACATTCAATGGAATGACTTTATTGGAATATTGCAATATGAAATTTAATTCAATACATGATTCCACCGATGTTGACAATAAATATATTACTTTAAAATTATGCTGTGCACACTTAATGAAAATTATGTGCAAAGATATAAATGATAATGTTAAAACGTTAGAAGTACGTACATATTATAAAGAGGCGCTGGCATCTCTATACAATATTCATTGTTTTTCTACATCCACTAATATTATCAAGTATATATTCATAATATCATTGACCAAATTTGAATCTGAATTAGTCAAAACATCAATACATAATTTAATAACTGAAATTAAAAATGAAAATACTAGTAATAATGAAAGTTACGAGCAAATGGTTGACGATGATTTAGCTTTTCCAAATAAATATAAACCAAACAAAGTATTTTATAAAAATAATAAATGTTTCCAATATTTTGAAAACATATTGCAGGGCGTCCATATTTTAATAAGTAGTCAGCCTCATATTCATAACGCTAAACCAAACCAGTTTTATTCTGAAAATTTAAGTGAACTTTTATTAAAAAAATATATACCATATCTGCCTTTGTGGAGTGGTATTTTTGGCCAAAGATCTAGCAACGCAATTGTGGAAAACTGGTTCGGTTTGGTCAAAAATAATATATTAAATAATACTCTCCGTCAAAAATGTTCTCGGTTTATCAGGCAAATAAGGAAATACGTGGTTGCTTCATACCGGGAGCACGTTTACAATATTCCGCGAAAAAAATGTGCAACAAAAATTAAAAATGAAGACCTCGTGGAAGAGTCATGGTCAAAACGCAAACGGCCCAAACACACATATTTTAAACAAAAAATAATTCATCAGTTTTTTACAGAAGAAACATTAGAATCGGATGCAATTACTAGTATAAATGAAGATTATTATAAAACATTTAATAAACATAATATTTCACACTCCACTAAAGACTACATAATTTCAATGTATGAGAGTGAAAGTTTGTATTATTCAAGTTTTAACTCACTGGGAATTTATAAAATTAAAACTAAAATGTGGCTTGACAATTTTCTTGTAGATTACGTACTCAAATTATTATCAACCTCTAAACCGAATATAAAAATTTTCTTG
Organism: Philonthus cognatus; assembly: GCA_932526585.2. Classification (NCBI taxonomy): domain Eukaryota; kingdom Metazoa; phylum Arthropoda; class Insecta; order Coleoptera; family Staphylinidae; genus Philonthus; species Philonthus cognatus. Next base: position 80,778,124 of record OW052243.1, read on the forward strand.
CAATTTGAAGCTACGACTATTATAGATAACGAGTGTCAAATTTCTTATGATGAATTTATTATGCCGATATTTTGTAATAACCATTGGATGCTGCTTTATAAAACATGTAATGATTTATATTTCTTTGATCCAGCTCCTCGAAGTCATAAAAAAACTTTTATTTTCACAAAATAAGGAAAATTTGTACAGGGAATATAAAATTGCTTGACAATAAATATCCAACTCAATTTGACAGTTGGAATTGTGGAATTTACATACTCTACTACGCCGAATGCATTTTACGGAATATTTCTATGTCAGAGAAATTTGATCCCACTTTTTATAGATTGTATTTGAAAGATATGATTATAGAAAAGTCAACTATGACAAAAATCAATTGCAGAATATGTAGTGGCCATAGTGAAGAGTAAAAATGTATAAAATGCATGTATTTTTACCACTATGAATGTGTATTTATTAAAAAGAATAATAATAAAAACTTTGAATACGAATGCGATTTTTGTCAATAGGTCGAGACCATTTTACGCAATAAATTTCTGAAATAATAATATATGATGAGTTACAAATAAATTGTTTTTGTACGTTTTAAAATAAATTTATATATTTATAATACATTGGTGGCCATATAATATGCGTACTCAAATATTTATTGTTATTGAAGTTATAGTTGTTTTAACATTATCAATACAGATGAACACTAACTTAATCAGATTTTCATATTAATTATAATATTTTTTATTGACAATATAAATACAATTTCTTTCTTCGAGCAATAATCAAGTTGAGTTTTGATATTAATTGCAATCATTATACTAACTCAATGCATTGGTTTTTTTTGTTTGAAAGTTTGTTTTTTTTATCAAAAAAAAATCAACTGGGGTGCAAGGGGGAACTCACTTCACGAGTGGCAGCCCTGTTTAAACCGGATGTTCCCCATATGTATTTAAAGTTACAATGTAAAACTTTTATATAATATGACAATAGTTTCACTATTTGTAATTAAAAACACTTGGTTTGTTTCACTATTTGTAAATAGTAAGATTACATTTTAGAACTAAATACATATACATTTATATAGAGGGTGGTGTTCTATATTTCGGTTAGTCGCTTGTTTGGCTTAGCTTGGTAAATAAAAGCCTGGTTCACCACACTGTATATACATTTTGATTTGATTTAAATTATTTGTAACTTTTAATTGAAACATCTGATAACTTTGGTTTATTACTAAAGAATTAGATTTTAAATAACCTTTAAGCTACACGTCAGTTTTGAAAGAAATAATTTTTATTACAACTACAAACTCTTAATTAAAGTTTGAAATCTGGTCATTTTATTCGAGCCGTTCCGATGGAAAAACTTTATAAAAAATTTATTAAACATTTTTGCCAACATTTTATTGCTTCAATGGCTTAGTTAGGCTTTAAACTACACGCTAGAGTTAAAAGAAATAATTTTAATCACAACTATATTTTTAATTTAAGTTTGAAATCTGGTCATTTTATACGAGTCGTTCGGATGGAAAACAATTATAAAAAATTCATTTAACATTTATGCTTAAATTTTATAGACTAAATGGCTTAGTTAGGCTCTGAGCTACACGTCAAAGTTAAAAGAAATAATTTTAATCACAACTACATATTTTAAATTTAAGTTTGAAATCTGGTCATTTTATTTGAGTCGTTCGGATGGCAAAAATTTATAAAAAATGTATTTAACACTTTTGCCAAAATTTTATAGCTTAAATGGCTTAGTTAGGCCCTAAGCTACACATCAGAGTTAAAAGAAATAATTTTAATCAGGACAACATATTTTTAATTTAAGTTTGATATCTTTTCATTTTATTCGAGTCGTTCGGATGGAAAAAATTTATAAAAAATTTATTTAACACTTCTGCCAAAATTTTATAGCTTAAATGGCTTAGTTAGGGCCTAAGCTACACATCAGAGTTAAAAGAAATAATTTTAATCACAACTATATATTTTTAATTTAAGTTTGATATCTTTTCATTTTATTCGAGTCGTTCGGATGGAAAAAAATTTATTAAAAAATTCATTTAACATTTTTGCCAAAATTTTATAGCTTAAATGGCTTAGCTAGGCTCTAAGCTACACGTCAGAGTTAAAAGAAATAATTTTAATCACAACTACATATTTTTAATTTAAGTTTGAAATCTGGTCATTTTATTCGAGTCGTTCGGATGGCAAAAATTTATAAAAAATTTATTTAACACTTTTGCCTAAATTTTATAGCTTAAATGGCTTAGTTAGGCTCTAAGCTACACATCAGAGCTAAAAGAAATAATTTTAATCAGAACTATATATTTTTAATTTAAGTTTGATATCATTTCATTTTATTCGAGTCGTTCGGATGGAAAAAAATTTATAAAAAATGTATTTAACACTTTTGCCAAAATTTTATAGCTTAAATGGCTTAGTTAGGGTCTAAGCAACACAGCAGAGTTAAAAGAAATAATTTTAATCACAACTACATACTTTTAATTTAAGTTTGATATCTATTCATTTTATTCGAGTCGTTCGGATGGAAAAAATTTATTAAAAAAATGCATTTAACATTTTTGCCAAAATTGTATAGCTTAAATGGCTTAGTTAGGCTCTAAGCTACACGTCAGAGTTAAAAGAAATAATTTTAATCACAACTACATATTTTTAATTTAGGTTTGAAATCTGGTCATTTTATTCGAGTCGTTCGGATGGAAAAAATTTATAAAAAATTCATTTAACATTTTTGCTAAAATTTTATAGCCTAAATGGCTTAGTTAGGCTCTAAGCTACACGTCAGAGTTAAAAGAAATAATTTTAATCACAACTACATATTTTTAATTTAAGTTTGAAATCTGGTTATTTTATTCGAGTCGTTCGGATGGCAAAAATTTATAAAAAATTTATTCAACACTTTTTCCAAAATTTTATAGCTTAAATGGCTTAGTTAGGCTCTAAGCTACACGTCAGAGTTAAAAGAAATATTTTTAATCACAACTACATGTTTTTAATTTAAGTTTGAAATCTGGTCATTTTATTCGAGTCGTTCGGATGGAAAAAATTTATAAAAAATTCATTTAACATTTTTGCCAAAATTTTGTAGCGTAAATGGCTTAGTTAGGCTTTAAGCTACACGTCAGAGTTAAAAGAAATAATTTTAATCACAACTACATATTTTTAATTTAAGTTTGAAATCTGGTCATTTTATTCGAGTCGTTCGGATGGCAAAAATTTATAAAAAATTTAATTAACACTTTTGCCTAAATTTTATAGCTTAAATGGCTTAGTTAGGCTCTAAGCTACACATCAGAGCTAAAAGAAATAATTTTAATCAGAACTATATATTTTTAATTTAAGTTTGATATCTTTTCATTTTATTCGAGTCGTTCGGATGGAAAAAAATTTATAAAAAATGTATTTAACACTTTTGCCAAAATTTTATAGCTTAAATGGCTTAGCTAGGTTCTAAGCAACACAGCAGAGTTAAAAGAAATAATTTTAATCACAACTACATACTTTTAATTTAAGTTTGATATCTATTCATTTTATTCGAGTCGTTCGGATGGAAAAAATTTATTAAAAAATTCATTTAACATTTTTGCCAAAATTGTATCGCTTAAATGGCTTAGTTAGGCTCTAAGCTACACGTCAGAGTTAAAAGAAATAATTTTAATCACAACTACATATTTTTAATTTAGGTTTGAAATCTGGTCATTTTATTCGAGTCGTTCGGATGGAAAAAATTTATAAAAAATTCATTTAACATTTTTGCTAAAATTTTATAGCCTAAATGGCTTAGTTAGGCTCTAAGCTACACGTCAGAGTTAAAATAAATAATTTTAATCACAACTACATATTTTTAATTTAAGTTTGAAATCTGGTTATTCTATTCGAGTCGTTCAGATGGCAAAAATTTATAAAAAATTTATTCAACACTTTTTCCAAAATTTTATGGCTTAAATGGCTTAGTTAGGCTCTAAGCTACACGTCAGAGTTAAAAGAAATATTTTTAATCACAACTACATGTTTTTAATTTAAGTTTGAAATCTGGTCATTTTATTCGAGTCGTTCTGATGGAAAAAAATTATAAAAAATTCATTTAACATTTTTGCCAAAATTTTGTAGCTTAAATGGCTTAGTTAGGCTTTAAGCTACACGTCAGAGTTGATAGAAATAATTTTAATCACAACTACATATTTTTAATTTAAGTTTGAAATCTGGTCATTTTATTCGACTCGTTCGCATGGAAAAAATTTATAAAAAATTCATTTAACATTTTTGCCAAAATTTTATAGCCTAAATGGCTTAGTTAGGCTCTAAGCTACACGTCAGAGTTAAAATAAAAAATTTTAATCACAACTACATATTTTTAATTCAAGTTTGAAATCTGGTCATTTTATTCGAGTCGTTCGGAGGGAAAAAATTTATAAAAAATGTATTTACCATTTTTGCTAAAATTTTATAGCTTAAATGGCTTAGTTAGGCTCTAAGCTACACGTCAGAGTTAAAAGAAATCATTTTAATCACAACTACATATTTTTAATTTAAGTTTGAAATCTGGTCATTTTATTACATGCTTTTGGGAGGACTATCTATTTGCGTTTGATAAATCCTATATACGAAAATAAATTTAAGTTTGGATGAGCTATATTTTTAGGGCTGGAATTAGTTTAGTTTTCTTTGTTTTATTAATAATATGCCTTAAATTAAGAAAAACATTTATTCTAATTTACGATCCATGGTGGATGCGCCGGGCAAATCCGTGGCTGGAAAATCTATGGCTATCTTAACATCTGTGCTAGTAACCACTCAAGATGCACACAAAGTCACAAAGCAAGTTGACGGCTCGAGCAGTTCGCTAGGATATCGCTTATCCAAGTTATCACCTCGGTAGCTCAAATAGAACTGAACTAACGTTCGGGCCATCCACCCACTTATATAGGCAAAATGAACGAATAATCTGGAATAAACTAGTTTAGAATAATTGAGAAGCAATAAATCTTTTGATGTGTCGCCCGTGAGGCGGCAAACCTCAAAGAATTTGATCGAGCAAGTCGAGTGGCGGCGATTATCAAAGAGTGAGGCGGCAAACATCAAAGAATTTGATGTTTGCCGCCTCACTGTCACTTCCGTGAGTATAAGGGACTTCTTAGATGGACGTTTTAAACGCGAGGCGGAACGTGAGCGGGCGCAAGCGTTTGCGTTTTAACACATAGGTTTATATGAGAGTCCGTAGACGGACGGGTGCGAGGCGGAGAAAACGCCAGCACTCGCGTTTGTTTATATTTGAGCGGAGCGGGACGGACGCGTTTTTCAGTTTTAACACATGGTTTCTTATGCGCCTTCTTATACGGGCGGGTGAAACGCGTTTTCAAAGCGGGCGTTTTTTGCAATATTTTTGTAAAAAATCGGCCAAAGCGAGTTAAATTTGTAATATTTTCCTTACAATATTTAGTCGTAACGCAAAAATAAATATTTTTGCGTTTAGATAAGTGTCCAGAATTAAAAAATAAATAAACAAAAAATATAAATTATAAATTTTTAGGTAAACTTGCATCTCTAAGATATGAGTATAATTTTATTTAATATTAAAAAAATCTTTGACATTTTCTAGAAATTGCGAAAAATAAAATAGCTCACATATTAAAATCGCCCCAATCTCTTGTAAAAATAGTGTGATGAGAACAAAATAATTAAAGCAGCTTCTCTTTTCCCTGACTCTCTAATTGGCCAACATACTAGGGAAATGCCCATTTCACAGTCTATTTTTAATATGCAGGTTATTACCCATCAAAGTGTGTAAAATTTTTGACAGAAATTTGTATACCGGTTATGGGTTAAATAAATGGAAAAAAGTGATTGTCCATATCCTAGCGCTAAAAAATGATTTTATAAGTATGTTTGATACAGAAAGTTTTATCTTAGAAATTCAGGCACCGCCCAAGGAACAAATCAATTTAAGTAATGTTTCATCAACATTAAAACAACGTTTAATGTTGCTGCACTGTTGATATAACGTTATTTGTTTGTTTTTTGCTCAGTGGGCGGAGTGCATGCGGAATTTAGGTAAGTAATATTTATATTTATAAAAACATTAAATACATAAATACAGTAACGTCTATGAATAATAAAGGATAAATAAATAATAATATGACGCAATTAAATCTATTTCGTTCATGCTTATTACTCAGAGTAGCACAACTGAATGATAGACGGCACCGAAGGCTCGGCGGCAAACTCGCGTAGCACCCGCTTGCAAAACGCGTTCAATCCGCTCCGTATAAGAGCTAAAAGCGGAGCGGCAAAAACGATTCGTCCCGCTCCGCTATCGCGCTAAAAACGTCCATCTAAGACCGCCCTAAGTACCTAATGTAATATTTTTTTAATTGGGTTTTTTCAAAATGTCTCGCGGGACGGATCATATCTTACAGCGGGCCGGATCCGGCCCGCGGGCCAGGAGTTGCCCATATGTGTTGTAGATCAACACAACTTTATAATAATTGGGTAAAGTAAAACAACTGTTTTGTTCTGTATTTTAAAAAGTATGTAACAAAACAAGTGTTTTACTGTCCCTAATTTAAAAATATGGTTCCACCAAAAAATACTGTAATAAGTATCCAGTATGTCATATAAATGTCGTAGCTCTTTTATTTTCGGGGATATGAGCAGAAATGTGTTTATTTTTGTCATATTTTTTTGAGTTATCCGCAAACATATGTTATTATCAGCCATAATTATCAGTTATAATTTGCATACGAGAAAGTCCCAATTTTTGTTTCTTTCTGTTTTATCAATTATGTGTGGTACAATTATATTCATAATTATATTTCGTATACCATTTCATCTGTATTTATAAATGTATTACATAATTGTTTTAACCATGTAATACCTATCTCGTTTACGTTAACAAAAATGTCAAGAATTCTAGCCGCGTAATCATAATTTTAGTATCTACATGTCAGAGGTACACTCATTTCTTTGCCCCAGGGTACATACTATTCACGTATTAACCTATTTTGCTTGACATTTTATCAAACATCTTGTAAGTCAAATAATGTGTATAAAAATAATGCACGGTAAAATACATGTAATTAAAATAATTTACATACTTTTTATCGTATAGTTCAGGATGTTTACAGATGAAACTTTACTTGAATAAGAATGGAAAATATTTAAATCATTCACTATCAAACATCAGTTTGACTTAAAAATATACATATATGATGAACCCTATTAGCGCAACTGTGAACTAAATTACCATTTAGGCGCACACATTTCAATATTTTAGAAAATATGTTGGTTCTGAGGTACACACCGTTCCAAGCTATGCCAGTCTCCCCTACTCACAAAGATACAGCAAAAATTCACCTTTTTTAACATAACCTACAAATTAAAGAGTTCTACGACATAAAGTGTATACATAATACATTTTCGGTTTCCTAATTTACACCGAACATTTTTGATGATTATAATAAAGAGCTCAAGTTTAAAGTTTCATCTCAATATCTATGACATGTATATTGTCACTAGTATTTTCGATTTGAAAATGTTCACGAAAACAATCTTTTTATTTGTATACATTGATGAAAACGCGCATTTATTTCTTGACAGAGTTATCATAGTAGGTTTGTTGGTGTACATCTGACTCTTCGTGATTCATTTCATTTCTAGAAAAAAAATCAGGACGAGACATAACAGGACCCATTTTGACACAAAATTCAAGAAAATTGGCTGCTATGCAAGCAAAATCTGCGTCACCAATTTTTTTCAGTTAAGCATTAAAGAGTATTTCCGACGTGATCATGCACTCCTGCATAATGTAATTTGTATGACATTATTTTTGCGGATGTCTACTTTAATGTGAGAAAAAGTATTTCTATAATACGATTTATAATTTTTTAATACATTTTTCAAATTCGCAAAACTGTATTATCTACCCTGTACATGTAAGTATGATGCAGACAGTATATGTTGTGAATTCTAGACATGAACTTACAAAGTTGTCTAGACTTATCGTTTCAGTAGGCATTACTTAATTATGTTTAAAATTAGCAGCACTGTGGTTGTGACTATTTCCTGTTTTCACCTTTCATAGTTGTAATTCTAAAATATTAATTATTATAATCTAGATTTTAGCGAAGTAAACGACAGAATATTATCAAAAGCGTGATATCTTAAAACTATTATATATTTTAATAAGTTTATAACTATGTCATTTGACCTACATTATGCATCTTGTGGCTACAGTTTCGCCAATCATAAAATACCCACAAAAATACAACATTTTATTCAGTGCTGTACAACTACTAACGATTTGTATTCATAATTACACAACCATTTACTCAGGATTGATTCCAATTGGCGAGACCAACGTTGAGGCGTTAACCACGTGGCCACCCAGCCCCAAACCCTTCATTTTACTCCGAAAGAACTGCCCACTGGAACAATAGTTATAAATCACTCAGAAGATGCATATATTGAATTCACAATATAGTGTCGGAATCATATTTACATGTATATGTATGAATTTATTTGTAGCGAAGAATATTTTAAGAATAGCTGCAAAACAGATGAAAGTTTTACATAAAGCACACTCGAGGTGGGCTTCTTGTGTCGTTGGCAATGACACAGTCATTCAAAAAGTTTCCTTATTATTTAATCCAGCAGTATTATGTTTGTGTCGTCGCGCCGGAAAAATGTTTTGCGCGTTAGTTGAAAAAAACTACGACTTTCAAGTGTTATATTTGTATGCCTGTTAAAAACTTGTCGTACAAATATAATGGCGATGAAATACAGCAGACCTTTTTAAAGCTGAAATAATATTACGCAAAAAGTGCCTGCAATATAATATGGATGAATCCTTCATGTAATTAATAAATAAAACTTTCCTGTCATAAAAGTCGCATGGGTATTATGCCCATAATACCATAAATAAATTTGGGTCTTACGAGAGTACATTCTGAACAAACGCAGATGCATGCACCTTTTCTCATTTTTATGAATATGGGCAAAAACTTCAACGTCCCTCTGTTCGAATGGGGTAAATAATATTATTCCGGCAGATTTAGGTCCCTGGTGTGATATGTTGTGACAACACAATGGCTCTGAATGCGTCACTTAATATTTTAACTCGAACTTTTTTCTTTCATTTATATCTAAAGAGGGGAAACGGTACTTATTCAGTAACTGCTGACGATCCTTAATCGTTCGACATCATCTCATCTTCCGTTATACCTTCATTATGAATCGATGGCCATTTTCCGGTGATTGTTCTGATTTAAGTTATTTTATGATTCGCAATTTATTAGACAGAAAATTTATTTTTAACATTTCTTCAAATATCTGTAGTTTACAATAACATTTGGCATTATGCAACAAAATAGTGATACCTTAACAATTAAGTAATTTATTTATTATCGAATTAATCTTAATTGAGTCGAAATGCCAACCTAAAGATTTCCGTGAATTTTTAAAATGATTCGCATTTAATAGCTTATCTTTAACGAGTGTTTCCACCCACTGATTAAGCATGAAGTAAATATTTTGAAATTAGAAATGCGTGAAAATGTGGATTTAAATTTTCCGACTTTTCTAAACTCGAAATACTACATACGCCAGACGTGAAAAACACGGATTTACAATGAATATCAGAAACACACCAATACGTCATCTTTATTAGAATAATACAGAATCGGATTTAATAAGTACTATGATGAACACATCACATTTTTATGCACAAAAATAGTAAAATAAATTGGCTCAGCGAACCCTAAAAAAACGCATACCGATCAAATAGCTTTATTTAAATTAACGAAATACCGCCAGCAATCAGCAAGTGGTCGTTCTGAAAGACCCCTAACGTAAAGTAATGTTTTCCTGTTTTTTTTTAATTTAAACCGCCTAGAGCTGGCCATTAAAACTAGTGTCCGAGGCAACAAAAATCAACATAATTTTTACGATTCACCGCTAAATCGGCAAACCAGTTTACGGGTATTATATAATAATAATGTTTATTTTCCAACATATGTACATCTACTTACAGGGAACAATTCAACATACAACAGAATATATCTAAACTAAATATTTAAATTAACGTATAAGTACATTATAAACAAAGGGTAATGTCGCTAATAAATGTTGAGATATTACTGTCAAAACCACCAACTTAATGATTCGGTTGTACGTCTCATGAAACCCAGCATTTTCAAAGCCTGTTTACAATAATATATAAAATTACGAAAATGTTTTTCGTGTAAAATGCAAACAATGTCTCTTAACTAATAAGACAACCCAACACAATAAATATCCATTGAAACAATTACTTCCCGTGCAAATACACCTCCGGATATTAAATTATACAATGAAATATTTAAAATCTTATTTTATTTGATTTGTTACAACGCTTTATCAATATCCTATTCAATATCTGGACGGGAAGTAGTTGTTTCAATGGATATTTATTGTCTTAGGCTGTCTTATTAATTACGACATATTGTTTGCATTTTACACGAAAAACATTTTCGTAATTTTATATATTATGTTTTAAGTGTGCAAACTATAAAAAGTGTAAGCTTATTTTCTCGAATTCAAATATTTTTGAATTGGAATTATTTTTATTTGCCTGTTTACAAATTTGGTTAATATGTAGCGTAAACGATAATTCCTTATCAAAGATAATTCCCAGATCTTTTACCATGCTAGCGCGTTCAAGAGACATATTATCCAGTACGTATGTGAACATGACATGCTGGGCTGTTTTGTAAAATGACATAGACTTACATTTTGCTACATTTAGTTTTAACTTATTCGTGATTCCCCATTCTTGAATGTGTTTTAAGTCATTTTGCAATCTTGGGCGGTCGTCTAAGGATCTTACACAATTAAAAATTTGTATATTATCAGCATACATAAGAATACGTGACTGAATATTAAATACGATGTCATTTGTAAATAATGTAAAAACATGAGGGCCAAGATTGAAGCCTTTTGGTACCTCACTCAACGAAAAGAAACTCTTGGATTTATATAACATGTATTTGACTTGGTTGGCTCTTCCAGAAACGTACGAATTTATTAGAGTAGCAATACTTTTGCTAAAACTTCAATTATTTAACTTTGCCTACAAGACACTGTGATCGATAGAGTCGAATGCTTTGCTGAAGTCAGTGCGGATTACATTAACCTGCACACGTTGGTCAAGATGATGAGATACTCGTACATACTCAGTAAAATTAATTAATAATAATATTTATAATAATATTTATTAACGGCAATCGCCTTTTACAAAAAAATAATGATAAATATAGATGTAAATGTAAATGTAAAACTATATGTAAAACTATAAACCCCTAATATAAAAAGAAATATAATAAATAATTTAATGCAGACCTTTTCTTTAGGAAGCCATGTTGATGATCAGAATACGTGGTTCAACTTGATTGTATAATTTGTTTGCAGCAATAGATTCAAATAATTTGGAAAAATGATTGATTATAGAAATAGGTCGGTAATTGTAAATATCAAATTTATTACCAGATTTAAAGACCGATGGGATACGAGTAACCTTCCACCAATTAGGAAATACCGATGTTTTTAATATTATATTGAAAATATGATTAAAAGGTGCTACTAGAGCGTATATGAAATCTTTTATTAAAAATGATAGAACATTATCGTTGTCCGAAGATGAAATTAACGTCAATAATATCATTGCTCATAGTACGACCTACTGGTTTTTGACCTAAACTACTTGTTGAATATACCGAAGAAAAATATTATGTTAGCAGGTTTACTAAGAGTACGATTCCCAAACATCATGAAACCAGGGATTTTGAAAATATTCTTGGTCATTTCTAATAGAAGACCAAATTTCCTCTCTTAACTGTATCACTTTATTCCTATACAGTATGCCCGTTTTCCAGCTGCACTATGGGGATCTCGCTTAGTTATATATTTTAGTACTTATTAATAATCTAATGTCATATTTGAAATATCTTCAATTGTTTGGATATAATACGAAAAAAACGAAAATTTGGATTTTTAAAAATTATCTATATCTTCGTTATTTTTTCATTTATTTCAAATTCTGTAAAAACTTTCTAAGAGCAACATTTTATGACTTATCGAATGTTAAACGTTTAAAATATTCAGAGTGATTAGTTTTTGTTTTTTTACACTCAACTTTTTTATTTACAAAATAAAAATATAATTTTACGAGGCTTTTTTCCGTTGCAGTGAGCAAGGAGAATTGAACTACAGTGCCTATCGCTACCGTAATTTTTATCGCTACCGTTGTTATCGATCATTGGCGCTACCGTTTACCGATACCAGTGTTCTACATCGTATTGGGGTGAGTTTCATAATTTATAAAAACAAAACAAAAAATAATCCTGCAAATTTGTTAGTGTTTTTTTTTTAATTATTATGAAGAATTCCGGTTGAGCCGTTTGACCGCCAAACAAGATTGCAGTCAGGCACGGTTACATTGGAATCTAACCAAAAATCCAGAATTCTGGAGCTTCTTCTTTTTTTTAATGAAAGTCGCAAAGAGAAAAAAACGAGGATTCGCCAGTTGCCGTTTTGCGTCCTAGCTGGGTCCCCTCGATCGCGCAAAGGGAACCAAAAGATAAGTCAAACATAAAGCTAACTTGAAAGTTAATTTACCAAGCCAAACAAAGCTACTATTGTACAACGTGGAGCGAAATGATTTTCATTTAGTCGTCTTTACATTACCGCTCTACAATAAAGGGAATGCACTATTTAAGAATACTCATCAAATCAATGATGAGTATGTTGAAGATATACTACAGAAATGATCCTGTAAAAAATGTATATTGCAGTGATCAAGCGTTAGTGGTTGAATAGTTAAACCTATACCAGTAAACAAACAAAAAATATAGCATTTATAATCTATATCGAGTTTATATTCAATTTATATTAAAATTTATACTTTGCATTAGTACTTTTTTAATAATTCTTAGCATTCTTTACATTCTGTTATCATTTTTATCCGTTTTTATTATTTTTTTTTGTATTTTCATTAGGTTTTTATTATTGTAATACTATTGTAATTTTCCCTATATTTAGAATTATGTGTATCTGTGGAAATAAATATTAAGTCGCATTAGTTGTTAAATGCATTTGTTCGAATTACATTTATAAATTCACAATACATTGTGAGATTACACAACATAAAATGTTTCACCATTCAGTAATAAATGTATTTTATGTTAAAAAGTAATAAATGTATTTTATGTTAAAAGTTCAATTCTTTCATTTTGATAAAAGGCGAAGAAGCGAATGGGGCGTGTAAATTTGATAATGCAGACTTAAGCTTATTACGGTGCATATATAAAAAAATGGTGAAATGGAATAGAACTTACTTTATCCCGTAGGCATGGGGGCATGGGTGCGAGGTAAAGCCTCCAATTCGCGATTCGTGTGAATAAAAAGGCATCTGCGGAAACGCAATGCGAGGATTTTATGCGGATTTATCTTTGAATTCAATCTGTAATATAAAAGGGTGCCAAGGCAGGGACAAATATATTGGCCGTTAAATTTTCGACAACGCTTTTCTTACCAACATAAACAGACAGTTTACGTGATTAAACGAACGATTTATTATTTTTCTACTCATATTCTGAAATGTCTTACTTATGGGTCCATCACTGATTAGTAAATGTAATGCGATTTTTATTATGTTGTCGTTACCATAGAAACCAATTCAGTTCTAGAGTAACGAAATACCTATTCCAACTCTAGATCGGAATTGGTTTCTATAGCAACGCCCAAATAATAAAAAAATCTTAACTAAGTGCGACCTGAAATACGTGAATCTGACAAAACGTCAGAAATTTCAAATTTTATACGCTCGGTAAAACCGAATGGTGCCCTTGGATGGGTCAATTCCAACGTTAGCCAGTGCCCCCGTAAAGGCCACTAGAAACGCTCAAAAGTTAAGTATTCATCGGAAATGAAGACAGCTCAAAACATTTTACGCTCGTCTTGCGGTACAAAGACCGACTGGGGCCCCAAATGGGTCAATTCCGTCGTAAATCAGTGCCCCCGACATGTGAAGACTACTTGCGATGCTGATTTTTTTTTTAAATATATGTGTACAGTCGTAGAAAAAGTATAGTGTACAATTCGCATGGAGTCGCCATTTCCCACTCGTATGAATTGCTGCACTCTCCTGCGGCTGGTGCAGCAAGTTTCATACTCATGGGAAATGGTATAATTCCGTGCTCATTGTATAGAGAGTATAGTATACAAAGGTTATTATTAATTTTTGATTAATAATAATTTATTCCACAAACTCAACACGTTGCTAGTACCCTTGGAGATATATTTGAGACGTTTCAATTTAAGAGTTAATTAATAATAACAATAATACACTTTATTTAATTTGTAAAGCAGGGATGAGAAAATTATTTTAAGGCGAACCGAATTAAAATAATAAACATTTGTGGTGGGCTAAAACAAAATATTCTTTTCTATGCTGGTATTTTGAAGACACAAACCCTTGCTCTTGTAATAAAATTTCAAGTTTAAAAAATCTGAAAATTGTAAATCGAAATTGTCAGGCCTTTCTGAACTAGAAATGGTTCTTCGTGCTTAATCAGGAAGTGGGAAACACTTGCTGTCGAGGGTGTGCCATTAGTGCGTTCTCGGAAGATATCTCAGCTCTAGTTAAGATAGAGTAAAAGTTTATTTTCCAAAGTTGCTTGACATTGCTTGACGTTAAGTGCCACATATAGAAAACTTTTTTATTTTAAGAGATTGACCTACCTGGAACCGTTATCGCTCTTATAACCGGAAGTTTATAAAATGTCGTAACTCATTTGTATTTAAAGTTATAACCAGACTGTAAAAACTTATCTATGGCAACTTTTTACGCTCATTAAAATGGCGTACCTGTTTTATTCCAAGGGCGTTTCGTTTTTGTTTTCTTGTATCAAAATTACATTTTATTTATGGGTGATGCATACTTTTGTCAAAAAAATGCCATTGGCAAAGTTGCCATGACAACCGGTAAATAATTTCGTTACTAGATGATGCGGTATATTCTGTTTTATCAATAAGCACTCATGATTGCTTGTCGTATATAATAAATAATATTTTTTTACGAAGGTATACAAATGACACATCGTTGAAATCAGCATGAAAAATGCTGTTTAATGATATGCATATCTCCATATGTGCTCATGAGAAAAAAATGAATTTGGTGTAGGAAAACAAAAACGAAACGTCCTTGAAATAAAATACGTAGGTCATTTTTATGGGCGCAAAGAGTTGCTATTAGAAAGTTCTTACTGTTTGGTTATAACTTTAAAAACCAAAGAGTTGCAGTAATTTCATAAAAACGACATTTTATCAATTTTCGGTTATAGAGCGGAAACAGTTAGAGATGGATCAATTTACTATTCGCTATTAATTAAAACACGAAAAAGTGACCCTGGCTCGCGAAAACGGGTTTTCAATATCTCTTTAAATAAAAAAGTTTTCCAAATGTGGCATCTCCAAAACGCACCACTCTGTACAGGGTATGCCATAAATCCAGTAGCGGATATAACTTGCTTATTTTAAATGGACCACCTTGTATATCATTTGGTAATTGATCTAGGTCGTACCGTTTCGGACCTATCTGATATTTTTGGAAAAAATTGACGTTTGCTGTGGTTTCGTAAATCTACAATATTTCCAAAACTATATAAGATAGAGAGTTGCGCTCTTCGCAATAATTTGCACTATATCGATTGAGGTAGGTTGCTAATTATACTTGAAATTGAAATTTTGAAAAGTGTCACTTGTTTATTTTAAATTATTTTTACTCCATTCCTCGCAAAATATAATCCGTTTTCGATTAAGTTAATCATTTTTATCTGTACCTTTATAAGTTCTAAAAATGTTTATTTTATATCTACGGATTGAAATTATTAACAAAATCGATGAGAATAAAATATTGAGTCGAATGCTGTTAAAGAAATTACCTGATCCCATTAAAAAAATCAAGTTACACTCGATTAAAATTGTAAAAATTTAACTGTTTTTCTTTCATAGTCACCTAGCTCGAGCGCAGCAACCGGAAGCGATAGTGACCTCTATAGTCAAGAGAATGACAAAAGTCACAATGTAAGGCTAGGACTATATACAAAATGCATATTTGTTATTAGGAGGTATATCAACAAAATTGCAACTTTTTATACATATCTAATGGTTTTTGATTAAAATAAGCCAAGCATTAGATGCATAGAAAACTTAAAATTTTGTTAATATACCTCTTAATAACGAATATGCATCTTGCATATAATCCGAGCCTTGCCACAATGATCTATCTTATTTAGTTTTTAAGATACTTAAGGATTACGAAACCACTATAAACGTATTTATTTTCAAAAATATCCGATTACTCAGGAACGGTACGACTACTAAACAACATACAGGGTGTTCATTTTAAAAATATATTTCCAGAAAGGATTTTATAGGACACATAATATAGTATGCATAAAAATAGTTGCCATGCGAATCTCTTACAGTCAAGGAACTTTTTTTTAACTGAGATATCGACCGAAAACGCACTAATATGACACCCTGTATATATAACAATATATCGCGGGCCGTAGTTTGCACACCACTGTCATATTTATACATCGTCCTAAGTCTTTCAGCCGCAAAATAAATGATTTGTAGTTGTTTGTTGATAAAAATTTATAATCAATTATTTTTAATATACGAAAGTGACTTTTGGAAAGTCGCATAGAAAATATATATTTATAACAATTTAATAAAATTCTAGTTAATAATGTTGATGAAACCTTAAACGATAATCAGTTATGATATGTGCCCTATTAATGATGTTATTTCGCAGTTTAAATTAAATATTAGTGCAAATGCGATGAAGTGTAGATGAGAGACGCGTTAAAAGAACAATTGAGAAACACCGAATTGCTCATTTACATAACCACCCTTACAAAAAAGCGTCGCTTGTAATCAAAAATTCAAATATAAATCCGTATTGCGATATCCATTAAATTACCTTTTAATTTGCATTCTTGGCTTAAGTTTAATCGTTACTTTAAGCATTGTTTTCCGCAATGACTGATTAAGATCTCCGTGTGGAGGAGCTAATAACTCCTTGCGAAAGTCTCATAACGCTTAGCGAAGTGTGCATCTTCCTTAAACTGTTCATATTACTTAATCCTTCCAAAATTATTTTTAACATACATTAAAAAATACCCACTTTTGTTCAAATAATATGAATACATACTTATTATTGCCAACCACAAACTAACAATATCATTCAATTACGAGCATTCCATGATATTAAATCAGTTAGTATGTATAGATATAATAATTAGAAATTATTATTAACGCTGTACAAGAATTATTTATTAGCTTATAAAGAACCTTCAATCCTAGCGGTATCAGCAGAAGTTTTTGAATAATTTTACCAACTACTATATTTTATAAGCCCAACAAGGGAATGGCGAGCTGAGCTGGTTTAATATTTTATAATTTATATATTATTACACTCACATAAACACGAATATAAAAATTATAAATGTGACAAGCAAAAACGAACGTAACAAGAAAACATTAATTATTCATATACGTCCAAAATCCTATTTATCCTCGTGACAGTGTCACCGTCCTGACCGATAATTTGATTTGTTGTTGTTTGACGAGTAATTACTTGGTGCTCCCACCTGTAAAAACAAATTAGACATGGAATGTTGGAAGCTCTTCAAGAATTCTACTATTTTATTTTCAAGCTCAATTATTGTGTAGAAATTACAATTTTTATTGCTTAATTTATGTTTTACGTATTTTATTAATTTATAATATAAGATCATTTGATGTAAAACAGCTAACCAACATGAATATATACGAGCCAATGTATATCTGATGTCAACGGCAAATATAATGTCCCCTCGGATATGTATAAACATTTCATTTACATGCAAGGGTCCGCATGAAATACACGATAGGTTGTACAAGATTGGACATCATCACTTCATTTAGCACTGACATATTTTAGCACTAATTTGTAACGACCGCTCTGGGCGTAAAGCGACATTAATTCCAACTAGAATTGATTATTTTTATCCATCCCTGCATAATTTCCTATCGTTCCTGTTGTGCAATTCGGTCAGAATACAGACCTGGGTTCAAATCCTGATAAGACGTGTTGTTTATGTTGTCTAATAAATTAGCCCCAACATTAAACACGGTCGACGGGTAAATGGCCCATGTGGCTCGGCCATTAAATAAAAGGCTGAAAAAAACATATCTGCCGACTCTTAACATTTTTTTCGCAGGAGAAACATTGATTTTAGCATAATCCTTCCTAGTGTTCTTTCCACTTCTTCGGCATTGTTTAAGTTTGAGTATTCAAGAAAGCGTTCCTTCAGTTTCAGTTTGAAAAAACAAGCCTTTTTATTAACTTTCTTTACGAATCAAGTCCTTAGTTGCAGACTTAATTATCACTTAAATTGCCTTTGCAATTAATCTTTACTTAATAATATAAATAAAGTCGGAGTGAGCTTTTTGCGTTCCATCCGCAAATAAATTAAATCCCGCCCTTAGGATTATTTACTCGCACTAATTAATTACTACGATATTATCATTATGACAGTTGATGTTCCTATCATAATAATAAGATTATTGTATAACGAATTTATCTGTATGATTACAAACGTAATTTTACTTTTAAAATAACTTAATTTTATTTGGTATAAATTTGTCGAGAAATGACTACGGATTGTAAATTTACCTATTTTTTAATTATAGGCAATTAGGTAACTTTGTGAATCAAAACCGGTTTACCGATATATTTTCGGTAAATCACAATATCGTTGTTGTAGGAGTAAAAGTCATTAAACATATAGAAAATTCATAGCATTTAATGGATTACCTAGTAAACATGTATTTTGTATTTACATTGTAGCAATATTGTATCTACATTTATATCTTAAAATTGTTATTTAATGTGCACACAATATTTGCAGAATATATAGGGTGGGGCGTGGGAACCTGTTTTTTTTTAAATGAAATAAAAAAAACTTTAAACATTTCAAAACTAGTAATTGTTATTTTTCTCCTGTTACACAACACGGGAAATTTGATTTTGCAACGTTTACAAAAAAACATTTTGTAAATGTCTCCCTCAATCCACAGATTCAGTCGAATTCGGAAGTTTCGATCAACATTCTTAAGCATCCCAATCGGTATATTGACAATTTCGGCTCGGCTTGTTTTGTAGGTCTTTCAACAAATAAAGTCCTAGCTGTATGGATGCGGCCCCATCTTGCTGAAACCACACACACAATTTCTAGTTCTTCGAGAGCAGGCAAAAAAACTCCTAGATTTTTTTTATATACATTTACTGGATATTAGTTCCAGACCATTCCACCATTTCACTTATAAATTTTTGTATTCAACTATATTTAGACACCACAAACACATTCACACACATCCATGGAACCAGGTGGAATCATTTTGTACTTTAAAATGACCCCACCCGGCAGGACTTGAACCCGCTACCGCTGGGTTAGGAGGCAGGGCCTCTACCCACTATCCCACTGGGGTCCCAACTCCTAGATTATTTTCCAATAATAATCTGAATTCACGTTTACCATTAAAAATAGGCCTGAAAAATAGGTTGATACTATAATAATATTCATTGTAGATACAATATTGTATATATCCAGTTTAAAGATAATTTAGTTTTTAATAGTATGTTAAAAATTCAACCATGAATATTCAATTTATGGACAATATTGAGTCAATAACTATAATTCTGTGTGAGCAAATGTATAGCATTAGATGGCGTTAGCTATCGAATCCATTAAATATATAGTTGTTTGGTTATTTTTGTGCAATTCAAAATAATAAAAAAAAATGTTTTGTATTTATTTACCCTAGTAAAATTTAAAAATTGTATCCTATATATTGAAAAATAATTTTACAAAATAATTGTAGCAATAATTTAATCTTAGCAAGAAATCATTATAAAATTAAAATATGAAAATCGTTATTGAGAATAAATTTCTATACATCCCTTGATTAAGCATATTGTAAAATTCCGAGATTAAAATTTTATTTCACGCGCAACGCGTATTAACACTGAAATATTGTGAAGTTCAAAATATACTGCTTATGTTTGATAATACGTTAAGGTTGCCATTTAGTAGAGTGAGACACAGAGTAGTAAAGAACAAAGACAATCGTTGATAAGGAAGTGGCGGTCTCTCAGAGCAGATAGCCATATTTTTAACAATATTTTTCTGCCAAGCTAAAAGAAATCTGTGCTGAAAACATTACGAATTATATCTACGTTCAAATAAAAAAATTCAAAAATTCGAATAAAAAACGAGCCATTAAATGAACGAAAATCAAGATAAAAATAGTTAATCCTAAATGCCGTGAAAACGGCCTTTTATAAATTTTGAATGTAAAATGTATACAATATTTTGTTTATTTTTATTTAATAACATACATTAAAAAATGACGTTTAAAGATATTTTCAATAAATCTGTCAAAGTACCTCCAATGTCAAATGTCAGCTATAAAATATGAAATGTCAATGTCAAATGTGAAATTATTGTTTTATGCGGGTGGCGCATGAACTATACTTTCGAGTTTAGAAAAGCCCCGAAAATTGTCTCTTGGGGCTTTTCTAAACTTGAAATTTTACTTGATGCTTAGTCTGGGAGTGGACGACACTCGTTTTGTCGATTCATATAATTTTGATGAGATTTTCAACATATTGAGATTTTTGTCGATTTATAAAAATTTCATGACATTTTTAATATTTCCAGATATGTTAGTTTTTTTTAATAATATACACTCGAGAATGACGTTTAAAAATATATTTTATAAAATGTAAAACAGTCTATCTGTCTAAATACGGCAAATGTCGAATATCAAATGTCAAATGTCAACTCTCAACTGTCAAATGTCAACTATGAAATGTCAATATCAAATGTCAAATGTGAGATTATTGTTTTATGCAGGTGGCGCCTGAAGTAACATTTTAAGTTTAGAAAAGCCCCAAAAATTTGTCTCGCTAAAAAGTTTTTAAGTAAGATTTTTGATAAATTTTTATTTAGATTTAGAATGATTTTCAAAAATCAATTCGTAATTTATCAAATTAATTTATCAAATTTATCTAATTTTACGTTAGATGACATTTTTGATATGTAGCCAAGGGGAGCTGGGAAAAATTGACAAAAAATTATAAAAACTAACAATGAAATTTGAGAACATCAAAGAGCATCTTTAAAATTGATAAATATCTAAGCATTGAAAACCAATGATTTATGGCATTGACGAAAATCACCAACATTTACGTAAATTTATAAAAATTATAGAAAGTGATGACCGTTCAATATTCAGTTGATTGATGCAAATCTGAAAACTTCGAACAAATAAACGTACATTTTGTACATTTTTTACAGTTATAGTTGGTGTCCGAACATTTATGTGTTAGGGCTTCTACTTTACCCAATTAAATTATTTACATTTTAATTCATTGGAAGTACAATAGTTTGAAATAAATTTAGCGACAAAAATGTACGATAAATAAGTAAAAGAATGTTATTAAGCTCATATTTTGTAAATTACTTTTTTTAAAACAAAATTCTTTAAAGTTGTAAATAGTGGTACTTCTTCCTTATCATGCATTGTTATTCTTAATTTTTTTCGATTTCGATTTATTTTTTACACCACGGCATATTTATAATTGTAATATGTATATTTTAAATAGTTAAATTTATTTTTGAATTCTTGTTTTGATTTATATTATAACTGTTATATACCTTTCAAAAAATGTTATCAACGTAAGAATGGTCATATTGTTTTATAACAGAGGATTCTTGACATTGTATCGCCATATTCGAAATGAGCATACACGAACACCCATGTATACTAATTTTCATCTATAAATGAAATGAAATTTGAGATTTTGAACCAATAGTGCCCCGCGCCGAGCAAAATCGTGGAGTACGGTGACTAATCAAATAGTCTCTGCTCGTTCACAAAAAAATGCACACTCAGAATAGTAAGTTCACTGAACAAAAATTAACAGACCCACCTAGTGGAGAATAACCGAAATACAATTTGTAAATATGCCACCATACCCTGAAGATAACTATACGCCTGAAATTTAAAAATGGCTGATTGTTCTGTATTTCACTATTGCTAGCATAAAAAGGATAACCGAATATATAATGGACATAATTGGTAATGATTATTGAGCAAATTGAATGTAAAATGTAAAGACACTCTTGAATTTACCGTAGAAAGCGTATTTGTTGTCGAAAATTCAGTAAATAAATGACTCAAAAATAGCTATTTTCAGGATTTTTTACAAAAATAATCTAAATCGTTTTAGATTGGAGACAATACAATCCTCCAAGTTTTAGGATCATTTTGATGTATCATACAATGTTGTACATTATTTAGAACACTTACGGTGCTGGAATTAGTGACTACAAAAAACATGTGATTTTACCCATTGTAAATCACAGCCTTAATACATTTTACAAGTGTTTAATTTATCTAACCAAATCTTTTAAAAGTTGAACGTTTGGAGCAATTTGCTATGGGATATGTAGATATACTTAAAACAAATAATCCCTTTATATTTCTTATTAAGAACAAACAATCTGTGCAATCCAATGTCCGTGGGGGGTATTCACTCAGGAGATAGTTGTTTTGGTGGTTATCTGTTAAAATTGTTATATTCGTAAAATATTCTACAAACAAGTACATGTTTTCTTTCTTTAATGAGGAATGTTAAATTACGTCTTGAAATATTACTATTTAATCTTACACGGCTTCTGTTATATCTTATTTTTCTTGTCGCCGAATTGCATTTATCGAATTCTACATGTCGCACTCGGTTTTAATTTCAGTATTGATGTACATATTTATAAGCATTGATATCCCAAGAGAAATTTTAGTTATGTGTGAATATAAAAAATCATCATTAAAATAAAATATGATCATCTATGAAACTAATCAAAAAACGATGCGGTGCGGTAAATGACAAAAAGCGATATTGCAATGCTTTCTTCGTCATGTGTGATCCGTTTATTTAAAATTGGAGTATGTCTATAAGAAAATATATAGTATAGGTTGATTATCGAGTCTAGTCATTTTGATCGACAGAACGACGTTCGCGCATCTCCACTGCTATAAAAATGAAAAAGTGGAAACTGACAACGCAACGTCGAACGCACATTTATTGTTATTTTTTTATTTATTCTTAGGACGGTCCTGGCTCCATTCAGGAAATATTGGTCTACTGTTCCGATTACTGAATCCAGTGACTTGGATTCAGTAACCGGACTATATACAATACATATTCAGACATGCATATAATAATAATAACCGTCACATTCTACTGCAATATACATGCAAGCTGTTTGCCAGAACTTAGCAGTTTTTGTTCAATATCGTAAACTGAATATAATAAAATAATATCATATCAAGAATGAAGTTATTCAAATTAAAAAATGAATATGGCTATACACATATTAGCCGTATTCAAACTTAGAAATAAGAAATAAAAGTTGTACTATCTAAAAATACCTATTCGCGTGTATAATCCCAGCGATTTTGAACGCAATTATTCTTGCTTTCATAGTATTACGTAGACATAAATCCGACATATATGAAAACAACAACATTCTTGAAATTAAATTTCGATCATCGATGTATATTTGTGTGTTAAATATTACCTTGATGTCTGATATTAAACTTAAACAGCAAATCTAATTTAGATATGCTTCAGGGGCTAATTAAGTGTAAATCCTGGAAAATGACGATAAAGTGCCTTTCAAGACCCTCATTGGAACAATTTAAAAATTCAGTTAGGCTTTTCAGTTACAGTTCGGAGGTCGGACTGCTCCTGGGAGACCTGTCGCGAAACCTGAAGACTATTTACGAGCGCTTACCCCTTTCTTGAGTATTCCGCCAAGCTCGACAAGATTAGATCCTAATAAATTTTCAATTACATTCGTTTTCGATTCAACTGTTAACGTCGCACCTAATTATGCTAAATTAAAATTTGAATAAAGCTCATAGCTTGATTTTATACTCTTAAATCATTATATGTTTCCCAATTTCATGATTAGATTTACCAAATCTAAACTAATTTCCCTTAATTACGATGAAGCACAGTATAATCTCATTTATAGTAAGATTTAATATTTATAATCAAACCCCCCTTCCAATCAAACAACCAATCAAGGCAAAGCAATTTCGTCGTGTCTAGTATAAATACCCCACGGCTTAGTTTACCTTCTCTATTTGACCAGCAACGCTTCACGCTCAAACGAGTGCATTCTGTCGCCTTTGCTCTCTTATAGGTATTTTACTTTAAATAACCTAAAACTTTGACACAATGTAAACAGACATTTTATAAATAAAAAATCAAGTTCACTTTAAAGTGGACTCAGTTGAATTTTGCGTTGTCTCGCAATTTATGCATTTCATTCCCAACGGTTAATTTACATCTCCATTTTGTGTTTAAAGTTCATTATCTGCGTGATCAATACTTCTATTCAATAATATTTCACATTATTCTAACACGAATCAAAGGTCTGCATCGGATTTATTTGCTAGGATTAAATTTGCGAGGATTAAATTTGCGAGGAACAAATGTCTTTGTTGATTTGTCTCTTGGGGTATCTATTATGCAGAAGTGTTAACTAACTACGTATTGATGATTACTGGAATTTAACGGTACTTAATTATTCTGAAAAATAGAATTACATTTAATGTAATGAAATGTAATCCTGAATCAGTGCGTCTACTCAAATAGGATTTTACTGTGCGCCCAATTGTGATATATCATTACAAAGGTCTTTTAAAATAAAAATAATTATTAAATTATAGTATGCTCAAAATGATTTCCATTATTTTCAAGACAATAATAAAGTCTGTTCTCAATTAATAAACGTATTCCATTGAACCAAGTTTTGTTATTATTATAATATTTTTTTAGAGTTGTCCATATTTTAATAAAACAATAGATAACTCTGATAAATATTGGATATTATTGTGTTTATCTGTGCTTTTTCATTTGTAATTTGTAAAAATAAATTGTTATAATACCTAATTTGACAACAATTTTAAAATCAAATAAATTGATTGAATTTTTTTTTGCATTTTTTATGTAACAATGAACATTGTAGTGGGTACCACTGATTAGCATTTTGAAAGACCTTTCTAATGATATATCACAAGTAGGGTCGTGCCATTTAAAAAAAACGGGCCAGGATGGCTACAGCCTAAGGGGTTCGTTGCAGAAGATTGTTATGTGGCTCAAAATGGTTCCCCCTCCATATCCTTTTTCTCTAATTGTTACGGTTCCAAAGATATTCTGGCTGGCTTGTTTTCAAATTGACACCCTGTATATATATATATATATATATATATATATATATATATATATATATATATATATATATAATACATATTGTTAAATAGGAAACCAGATTTATAATTACTGTGACCAGAAAAACAGCTCGTGGCATATTTACATCTAAATGAGGACCACATGTGCGATGCGATCTCCACAAAATTGAATTAATACCCTCCCAGATTTTAATCTCACCTTCTTCATCACTCTGCTAAATTGACAGTAAAACTAAATCAACGTCCTCCGTAACGTCTTGGCAATAAACACCGAAAACATAAAACACTAACCCCCATAACATCGCAACTGTTCTAGAAACGGGACACAATTTGGGGTGAATCAAGCCACACGGCGTTGTATTCCCAATAAATTAATTTCGTGTTAATTTGTACTCAGCTGCTTCCAAAAGGTCACACATAAATCTCGAAGTAAGACACTAGATTCTCAAGAAATCAGAAAGGGCTTTGAGGACTAGCGAATAAAAGATTCTCCACCCTTTGCTCTGTGTCGAGATTTCAAATCGGTGCTGTAGAGAGCCGAGATAATTTTAATCAGTCGTTAACGTATCACCCTTATTAACCCTGGAATTCTGCCTTATTTCGTTAAAATATTTAAGGAAACTAGACTTAAATCGTTAGTAAAACGTGAGTGCAATTCTTTAAGAATTATCCATATCTATAATATCCAGATTGCATACAAGTATACATCAATCTAAATACCTTTCAGTATATAGTCGAATTTGCAGGCCTTATCATAGATTGTTTACTTCTTACGAACCCTTGAGCCTCTAACATAATTTATTCGATTGCAATGGATCATAAGGAACATTTGAACGCAGCCTATAAATAATTGGTTATCTTTAAGGCTCATGTATGTACATGTATCAAATAAAACATTGCCAATATATACACGCTAGTTCGAATTTGAGAGCTATTATGGCAATCCCGCATATAATTAGATCAATCAAATGGTACTAATGATCATCTTAACAGAAAACGTTTACTTTTTATACCACTTTTATTTACTTCTGTGAGTTGTTATTCGTGGTATATTTTTTATCACTCAAAAAGAACCCGCAAAAACACCCAAATTGCAACTTTTAATTACCCATGAAACTTATTTCATTCGTGCTTCTTGTAATATTATCATTTTGTGTTTTTTTTCTACGGATGCACTCAATGATATATATATCTGTTTATTTATTGCATCGATATTGGTATATATTTATATCGTATAATAAAGTATCGATACTGTATAACATACTAATGACAAACATCGACATTAAAAAATATTTATAAAATCAAACATGTTAAATGTGGTAGATTAATTGAATCATGCAAAATAAGGTATTCATTTCGAGACCACAGGTGCTCATTATCAATAACAAACAGTTTTATTATCAATAACACTTTGTTATTGATAATGAGCACCTTGTGTCTTGAAATGTACATCTAACTATAAATATAAAAAGTAAAGTAAGGAATAAGTATTTTTATGTGTAATTATCACGTCACGTAAACTCAAAACATACAGTTATCATGGAAAATAAATTTTAAAATAAATTAATATGAAAGACGAAGAGAGAATAGAATCTTCGCCAAAAGAAAATATTTTTTTCTGCAAACTTCAATTTTTAAAGCTGAAAATAATCACTGATATATAAAAAATACATTATATATTTACTCTAACTTAAATGTCTTTTGTTGGTTATTGAAATGTTAGGTAAATTGTTCTATTGAAAATATTGTTTTATTTTACTTTATTCCATTTACATTTGCATGTTATCAACGACATTCTCGAGTGTCAAAGAAATGCAATAACATTTTATTACAAAAGTATTTTATATGATTTTTTCAGTAAAAATTCATATCAATTATTTTTAACACGGTCATTTTATTTTTACTTATTTTATATTCAATTTTTTTAAATAGTAAAGTAAATGTCCAAAGAAAGCCTCACTTACCAAATTCAGAAAAACGCATTACTAAATTGAAACAAAAATATAAATCATTTTTGCAGTGAAAATAAAATTACAAACACATGATATCTACAATAATTGGTTCAATTTTTAACTGTCTAAACAGAAAGTTAGGGTCGTTTCTTTTTTCGTTGTAAAAAAAACTTAGAATTCCATGGATTTCGATATTTATTTAATATATATTTAATATTAAAAAACAAAACAGCTATATTCTATTTATTGCTATATTTAAGATTTTTTTAAATTTGTATACTCTAATTAATAATTTAGTAAGCATATTATAAGAATGAACATACTTTAAATAGTAATCTGAATGGTAAACTGATACAAGCTGAAAATTATAAACGTAAAATATTGATATAAAAACAAAAGAAATTGTAAACATTTTGTGAAATTAAAAATAGTGTTTATGCTCGACGATTTGGGTACAGTCAATATTGTCAACAATTTTTAAAATCATAAAATTGATATATGTAGGTTATAATAAAAAGCTATAATCGAAATATGATGACATTAGTCAGAAAACTGACTGTGATGAACTGTTTTTTCATATTAAGCGAAGCTTTATATTTTCTTTTTCCAAGCGGTGAATTTTCTCACGCATAAAATTATTTGCATACATGTGTTCTTCTACACATTATTTTAAAGATGCATAGGCTTTCTTTTCAAAATCCACTGGTTCCTCACAGCGAGAATTCGAGTTGCCCGGTCGGACTTTGCTGTTGGAGCATTCGGTTTCACTTCCTGAGTTGTGAATTAAATTACAGGCGGTGCACAAAAATCCCGAACCAGCAATGGAATCCAATACACACGGCATTATTAGCGTTAATTTTATTCGTATTTTTCGTGCGTAGGTTATAACGGCCGTCTTGCTCGGTCGCCATCTTGATAATCTGTATACAATGAGGACTTGCGACATCGTGTTGAAAATACCCTTCTCACAATTCATCATCATGAAATTAATTCCATTACTTCTCTAGAAGCAACGACAGTTTGTGCACTACGTTTTAATGGTCCACCTGCGTCTTTCTTGTGATTTCCCAGTTTCGAATAACAGTTTTACACATCAATTAAGAAAACCTTCAAATTGGGTTTAAAAAAAATAAGGAAACAAAATTTACTAATTGAATGCGTGTGCTAGATTATTGGATTATTGTTGTAGAACCTATAAAGTGCCTTATTTTTTAAAAGTATGGAGAATACTATAAGCGTGTGATATAACAATTGATAATATTGCGATATTAGACATTTATATATTAATAAGAAGTAAGTACATTTAAAAATGAACTGTTTTAATTTAATTTATAAACTGGATAAAAATTCGCGAACACCAGGCGTATTTTCGAAGGTTTATTAAATCAATCTGATAAATATGGCAGAACAACCAGAATTAGGATGCAATAATCGTTACATCATGGAGAGTCTCTGCGGCGGACATAAATTAAAAACGGTGGAATAAATGTCATAAAGAAAAATTTACAACCCCACCGGCGTAAATTTATATGATGCGGTTAATAGTAAGTACGGCCTGTATAAAATTCGCATTAAAATTATTAAGCCATTAAAAAATTAAGGGATGTAAAAGGTAAAAAAAACAACGTAAAATAAGGTACACGATGAGCGAGGTGTTTCGAAAATTATGCCCGTGTAGGTCAGTGCGAACTTGCACCACGCAATTATGCAATCGCGTACCTCGATTACGTAATTGCTGGAGGTGTGCTGAACGCCGTTTTTTTCTCTTAATGGCCCCGGCTATTTAAGCAATTGCGACATTTGACATTTACTTAAGTGCTGTAGTTTTTCACCCCTTAATATTTTTCCATGTAATGCAAAGGGAATACAATTAAATATACCAATTGCAATTTTCAAAAGAGTGAACATGAATGTTTTGTGTATAGCAACGCTTGTGTAGGATATGACAGCTGGCTAATTTTAAATTTCCGTCTTTCGGAGGAGATCACGTAATCTCGCGAATTTCAAGATTTCAATATCCTCCGTCCATTTTTTTCGCCATCTATTATTCCCCAGCAGTTATTTAATCCCATTATTATTAATTCGAAACCGAAACTTGGAAAGAGTTATCTGAAAAATCGTTTATTAAGGATGGCTCCCGCGAAAATTGCAAACAGCCCCGAGTCGGCTTAAAATTATTCGCGGAGATTTCGACAGTTGAACCATTTAAAGTTTCTTTATTATTTCGAGAAGGGATGTTACGGCCAATTAAGCCTAAGCCAGTTTTACAAATCTTTCTGGTTTCGCATATCTATTCTAAATAATGAAACCGTTGTTTTCGGATCGTTCAGTATGCGTTTTCCCAGACAAGACAAGACATAAATACAGGACTTTTTCTAATATCCGTGGAGATCAAAGAACTCTGCAGTGGTGCTCTAATACAGACATTTATTATGTTTGTGTTCTGTTGTAAGTCTCTATTCTTACAATTATTGCTTTCGTAATTCAGCGTTCAAAGTTGGGTAGCGAGGACTGAACTAAAACCGGCTCACGGATGTCGTTTTATTTACAAATTTTGCCATAACATTCGAGCCATATATTTTAAATTATGCCAATCTGTGCTTTTATACTTTGAATGTACTCACTCTTACAGCGTTTTCTGCTTACTGCCCTAGTGCGCACTAGTGCTGCACTCGCCGAGGTTTTGCGTTTTCTGCTTCTCAACTTATTACAGAAATATGTGCGTTCGATTGACCACTGAAGGGCGGCAATACCCGCGTTCGGTGCGCACCGATTCCGTGTAAGCCGAAAACGCTATTATATAAATTTATATCTTCTGCATGCAAAATAATTATATCTTTTGCACTAATGCTCATATAATGATATTGTAGAAATTCAAGTTGGATTTTTCCCCTTTTACAATCAAATTCTACAAAACATTCATGTGCACATTGCATTTTAGCAGAAATGTGCTAACAAAATATATTTATTATTGTGCATATACAGGGTGGCCCAAATTCAATGTTTTTATAGGGTATTTGGGTAACCTGAAGAGTTATACAAAATTTGATATACACGACATGACCTTTTTTTCTGAGATATTAATATTGGCGTTAACAGATCATGGCTAACTTGATTAGTTCGGAAGATATCAGGTGTTTTTCAATTATTGGCTATTTTAAAACATGTCTTTATCTTAATAACTATAAGATATACAAAAAACAGTTCAATAATTGTTTATGTAGTTTTTACAGTAAAATGCAGTAGAGTAATAATTTTTTTATTCGGACTATTAATTTTCGAGTTATGATATAAAGTTGATTTTTTTTAAATGGAACACCCTATATATTTGTATGTTATTTAATAGCACATTAAATTAGCTTTACATTTGTATATAAAATCGAGTTTTTTTATTGAAAAATTGTGTTTCTATCTCTCAAGCTTTTAGATAAATATTTTATAATACATACTATTACAATTACAGAGATGTTAGTATTATTTATGAATAATGAATAATGAAGGGGTCCGTGGACTCAGTATTTGATCGCAAAAGTCTTTATAAATTATAAAATTAATATTTAACGTAAACTTAGTTTTCAATTTAATCTTTTGTTTTGCTAATTTTTACATTTTTTTAAATAGGTATATCAATGTAAAGCTAATTTAAAATTCTATTCAATGACATAAAAACATATAGGGAGTTTTAAAAAAATGCATTTTGTGTCATAACTCTGAAACTAAAAGTTGAAATAAAATAATAAGTACACCACTGAATTCTGCGTTAAAAATTACACAAATAACTAATTAAGTATTTATTTGTATATCTTATAGTTATTAAGAAAACGACGTATTTTAAAATAGACGACAATTGAAAAACGCCAGATATCTCCCAAAACTAATCGAGCTAGCCATGATCTGTTAAGGTTGCGATTTATTATGGGTCAAATCCAATGTTTTTGGCAGCCACTAGTTCCAGCACCATTCATGTTCTGATTATGGAACAATATTATATGGTACATCAAAATAATCCTTAAACTTGGGGGATTTGAATGTCACCAATTTAAAACAATTAAGATATTCAGTTTTTTTGTAAAAAAAATCCTGGAAATACCTGTTTTTTGAGTCATTTTCTTACTCCTTTTTAGGCAACAATAACTTGTACTACATAAAATTCAAGGGTGTCCGTACATTCTGCATTCAATTAGCTCAACATTCATAAAAAAAACTTTTAGTTTGATAATGACTACTAGATAGTCGAAACTATAGTGACAAATTAAGTGTAAAATATAGTGGTTACCCAAAGTAAAAAGTGTTTTATTTAGAAGTGTATTTAGCATGTACCACAAAGTAAACGCCTACAACACAAAACAGTTTCTATTTTATGTTTTAATCACTTCCAGTATTGTTCTCCTCGCTATTAGAGAAAACTAACAAAATCTTGAAAAGAGTTTTCATAATTGGCACAAAATTATATGTTATAGAAATAATAGCCTGAAACCTAGAGGGCCATTTAGTTGGCGATATTGTTGTCAACATTTGTGATTTTTGCTGAACTTCACTTAGGGTGTCTATTAGCATATTCCATCGCTTAATACGGCCAAAGAAGATTTTACTGCTAGCGTCTTAAACAATTAAATTTAAATTGTGTGAAGCACAATGAATACATATATATACTACGGCCTACAGCCGGAAATTCTCAAAGGATTGAAAGTCGAAGGATCATAAAAACTAATAAAACTGTACTAAAGATAAAATAACACAATCATTTCGCCTAGAACTATTTTGTGTTTTTGCATTTTTGGGCTTTTCGAGTTGGGCCCCAAACCCGAAAAGCCCGGGGGGTGCTTGGGCCCCATTGTTACGCGCCTGGCTATGTATACTCCCTCAAAAGATGTAAGAAAAAATCTAAAATCGACCTGTTCGAGGTTAGAAATGTCTATTTTAGAAAATACCTACTGGTATACACTGTAGATTACAACTGTACATTTATATTTAATAAAAAATATAAAACCCCCACTGAACATTTTTCTGTTGACGCCCATGAAAATAATGAAATATCAATATTCACAACTTGCCGCCTATACTAAAACAAATTAGTCGTTCTGAAAGTAGACACAGTTTGAGTTCCCATCAACTACAAGCGAGATGGTCGAACGCATACCACTCAACGAATGCAATATCGTGTAACATAAAAAACCCGCAAAAATGCTTTCAAATTCACTAATTACGAATGGGAATGTATCTGTCGGTGTAAATTGGAAAAGCGTGATGTAATCATTGTATGATTTTCAGATTATACAAACACAGAGAAAAATGTATGTATAAAGGGTGTTCCATTAGTGCGTTCTCGGAGGATATCTGAGCTCTCGTTAAAGGTAGAAAAAAGTTTCCACGCCAATGTTACTCGAATTTAGGAGCTGCATAAAATCTAAACATATTTTAATGTATAGAGCATGCTGTATAAAGACAGGATTCAACTTGCTCATTTTAAATGAATCATCTTATATATTATTTAGTTTTTAAGTTCTTTATAAAAATTAAGTGTCATTGTATTAAATTAAATTTTGTCTGTCCTACCGTTTCAAAATTATGAAACAATTTAATAAAAAAGAAATTTGCAGAGGTTTCCTAAACCTAATATGCCTTTGAAACTAAGTAAGATAAGGAATTGTTATTTTCGTCATTATTTTGAGAATAACAAATTTTTAACTAACTTTTTTTAAATTGAACCACATGGATGGAGTCAATTGGACTAGATGTAATTCTCTTTTATGTTTGCTATTCATTCTTATATGTAAAATAATTTTCCTAAAATCCTATTAAAGTACGGAAAAAATATTAACTTAATGAAAAAGATTTAAACTTTGAGCCGAATTATACCGAATTATAAAAAATTGAAAAAGTTACACTTAATTGAAAACTTTCAATTTCAACCATCAATAGCCACATAACTCGAGCGAAGTAACTAGTACAAACTCTATGCTCAAGGGAATGACGAAACCCGCAACTCTATCTTATTTAGGTTTACTATCTTATTTTAGGTTTACGAAAGCACCGCAAACGTAATTTTTCCGAAAATGTCGGATAAGTCCGAAACGGCACGACTTGAACCGAATGCAATTTTAATAATGACACTCAATTTTTATAAGAAAAATAAAAAACAAATATAATATAGATATAAAAATTGAATTTGTGTTCAGTATTCCGGCACCAGGTACCCACAGACGCGTTTCGGACTTCAAGATCCTCTTCAGTGTGGTCCCGACCCAGTGCTGAGGAATACTGAACATTTCTGACTATTTCAAGTCAATATGTGAAAACTATTAATGATTTCGATAGCTAACGCCATCAAACATTTTGACTTTAAATAGTCAGAAATGTTCAGTATTCCTCAGCACTGGGTCGGGACCACACTGAAGAGGACCTTGAAGTCCGAAACGCGTCTGGGGGTACCTGGTGCCGGAATACTGAACACAAATTCAACTTGATATTTGTTTTCTGGTTTCACAAACAGAGTTCTGCTCGCTCGTGGACGAAACAGTGACCTGTATATGCACTTTCTGCATTCGTGTCACTGACGATGCCACTATGAAGCATTAGATGGCGTTAGCTATCGAAATCATTAATAGTTTTCACATATTGACTTGAAATATTTAATTGATGAGGCGGATACATGATGAAACTCCATTATACTATTTGAAATAACGCAGTTGGGAGGGTTTCACTTTTATTGTTGAACACTGCAACATGTTTCACCACACAGTGGCTTCATCAGGCAGATGAAATAATAAAATATACATTATTTCATCTGCCTGATGAAGCCACTGTGTGGTGAAACATGTTGCAGTGTTCAACAATAAAAGTGAAACCCTCCCAACTGCGTTATTTCAAATTGACTTGAAATAGTCAGAAATGTTCAGTATTCCTCAGCACTGGGTCGGGACCACACTGAAGAGGACCTTGAAGTCCGAAACGCGTCTGTGGGTACCTGGTGCCGGAATACTGAACACAAATTCAATTTTGATATTTGTTTTCTGGTTTCACAAACAGAGTTCTGCTCGTTCGTGGACGAAACAGTGACCTGTATATGCACTTTCTGCATTCGTGTCACTGACGATGCCACTATGAAGCATTAGATGGCGTTAGCTATCGAAATCATTAATAGTTTTCACATATTGACTTGAAATAGTCAGAAATGTTCAGTATTCCTCAGCACTGGGTCGGGACCACACTGAAGAGGACCTTGAAGTCCGAAACGCGTCTATGGGTACCTGGTGCCGGAATACTGAACACAAATTCAATTTTGATATTTGTTTTCTGGTTTCACAAACAGAGTTCTGCTCGCTCGTGGACGAAACAGTGACCTGTATATGCACTTTGTGCATTCGTGTCACTGACGATGCCACTATGAAGCATTAGATGGCGTTAGCTATAGAAATCATATAGATATAAAGTGATCGATTCAGAATAAGCAATTTGCATCCGCTACTAATTTTATGGCGTACACTGTGTACATTAAATTACTAAGCTGTACAGATCTACCAAGTCATTTTGGTCAAAATCTATACTAGCTATAGATACTTTCATAGATGTGTTAATAAATTAAAGCCAAATAACAAAAGGCCGTCTTATAAAAAAGCTATTCAAGATAAAAAAGTAACAAATATCTAAATAGATTTGTTCATAATTTCTGCCCAATGTATAGGGAACGATAATATTGCTCAAAGATAATGCAGTTTTCTATATCGAAACTAGTACAATTTTCTTTAATAAAAATGTGTCTTTGAAAAAGGTGCCGGCATTCAGCTGGTTTAAGATTGATACAATCAAAATCTATCTGAGATTTTATTTAAAAATTGATAAAAAATATATTAGAAATGGTTAAATTACAGTGTCTATTCTTCGTAACAAACGTCGGCGGTCCGTGATTTTCCCGAGATCCCTGACAGGCGACCACACTCAAGCAGGCCACGGTGAAGTAAACCCAGACTACGCTACCGACAGTAATCTTTCACGAACAGAATTATAGCTTCCTTTCTCTGAAATCTGTAGATCTGTTTAGAATTATGGGTATATACATACATACATACTTGCAGTAAACAATCATAAATAAAAAAAAACATATTACTAGAATTGCATAAAATATCAAAATATATGAAAGGAATAATAAACATAAATTAATTAATAGTAAAAATATACATGTTTGTGGTCCCTTATAAATGTGCGCCTTGTTATTTAACCGATATTACAAATAGTTGCCTGTGTTTAAACGATCTTAAGAATCGGAGTTCCCGGGAACTACGATTCACGTTAAAATCGTTAAAATAAATAAACACTGCAACATAAGCGTCTACGAGACTTATTATGAAGGCAAATAAACAGAAGTTCTCAAAAAGTAAAAAATATACAAAATTTCGGGAATTCTAAAACATTTTTTTCAAGTTTTATTTTAGCGGAAATGGATGTAGAATAGTATTTTGTATCCCCCCTTAAGAGCCTGTTCAATTACACCCTGTAAATGTCTACATCATGATAGGAATGTTAAATGTGCTGACCTCATTTGCGCATGTAGATTCAGAATAAATAGTGTATTTGCAAATTCTGGGCTCTAATGCAAAACCATGTTTTTTTTTAAAGTTCTTCCCTAACTTTATTATCTATAACGATATTCGTTCATATAATTGAATATACAGGGTGCCCGTTTTTCAACAGAATGTATGGGGATCTCAGTTATTTGAAGGGATAGTTGCGTATTTTAGGGCCTAACAATAATCTGAAAACAATTTTGACATATCTTTTTTTTGTTTTCGAGATATCAACAAATAACCGATTTTTTAAAGAATCGTTTTTATTTTTTTTTTGTTCAAAAACTACTGAAGCTGGACATTTAGAACTTTGACAATATACAGGCATTTTTTAATGAGAAATCTAGTAGCATATTTTTCTTTAAGATAACTATAACATTTACCTGGGGACCATTGGCAACTTTTGTTTTTCTTATGGGCGCCATTTTGGATTTTCATATTTCTTAAAACAATATTTTGTTCTGAACTCACTGATGTATTACACTCATAATTTATTTTAGATTTGATATTTAAAATTATGATTATTTTTCTTTTTTGCAAAGAGTGCCTTGGAAACAATGACGTCATATCTGTTAATCAATAAAATCTTGACAGCAGTCAATCATTGTTAGCACTCAAAATAAATTAATAACTGTCAGTCTTTTGTAATAATTATAATTAGTAGCGATTATCACAGAAAAGTTGCACAAAGAAAATTTATTCTACTTTTATTATTCGTATTCTAAAACTATTCACAAAAAAAGTTATTTTTTTATTTTTTTCGCTACATCTCGGTAAAAATTGATCACCATCACATCTAAGCATTAAATATTTTTAACTTTACTGTAAATCAGTGGTTTATACGCGTGGCGCATGAAGTAAAATTTCGGGTTTAGAAAAGCCCCGTGAAAATTTTCTATGCGGGGCTTTTCTAAACTCGAAATTTTACTTCATGCTTAGTCTGGGAGTGGAAGACATTCGTTAGTTTAAAATACATCACAACTGTTAAAATCTGTACCGTCGGATGGCCGACTTCAGGGGTGATATGTAAACAAATTATGGGTCCTAGGAGTTGCCAAATAGGTGAGTTACTTAACTGTTTCCAAGGCACTCTTTACAAAAACCAAAATATTAAAATTTTACATATAAAATGTACCATAAACTGTAAGTGTGATTGATACATCATTGAATTCAGAATCGATTAATTTTGTCCACATTGAAAAAGAAGAGAAGAAAATGTTTGAATTTACCATTCGTGTTTTGGTAATTTGATAATTAATACTCTTATATTTTCACAAAGATAATTGCATTAGGAACATAACTTTAACACTCTAAAATCTTGTCCAAACGTGACTTATTGTCTCATTAATAAACGTTAGAAAGTTTCAAGAAACCAGTAACAATATTTTCGAGTCCTTAAAATTATCTTAAAATTATTAAGTTATGTCAACTAATTAAAATAATTTGCCAGTTTCTAAAGTAATTGATTCAAATATAGTACGTACTTTATGCAATTATCTTTATCAAAATATATTATTTATTGAATAAATAGAATACGAAGAATACATTCTTCAATTGATTTTAGAATCAGTTGTAAATTATGATTCTAAAACATCTAGAATTTAGTGTTCGATATTACGTCTGCTCTTTTTAGTCGAGCCGATGTTGAAAAAACGAGTAGGTCCTCCCCAGACGCGCCTTTCTTTTTTTACAGTGTGGATCAGATAAAACTTCTATTCAAATGGAAAAATATATCTCGGAGATTAGCTATAAATAAGTGAAGGGTGTCCCAATAAGAGTGCACGATTTAAATTTTGCGCCATTTTTTTCTGTGCAAGTGGCAGCTCTGAAATTTGACAGCTGTCATCTAGGATTGTTACAATTATTAATTATTGAGCGCCACACAAAGGAACAACGAGTTATCATTGTGAAAACCTATTACAAAAATGAGGAATGTTACGCCGATGAGGCGCACTTTGATTTGAACAGGTTCGTAACAAACAAAATTGTCGAACTTGGGGTTCAGAAAATCAGCACGTGATCCAAGAGAAACAAATGCACCCCCAACGAGCCACTGTTTGTTGCGGATTTTGGACAGGCGCGCCTGTCCAAAATCCGCAACAAACAAACGAACGAATCACGCCGCCTAGGCGGCGTGATTTGTTTGTATTTTTTTTTTTAAATGAGGCTGCCAAAACAATGCGAATCTGAAAATCCAACACGTCATCGAACATTTTATGAAAAGAGCAAGGGTCTGTATTCAGAACCGCAGGGGCCATTTGCCGGATATTTAATTTCATATTTAATCGGAACATGTCCACTTTATAATGCAATAAAAATATCACCCGTCCCTCAAAAACTATTCGTTTTATTTTTAAATTAAATCAGGTACTCTTATTGGGACACCTTTCATGATATATTTTTTAATACCGAATAACTGTAATAATAACATTAAAAACAATGCATCGTATATAATTAATTCTCACTAGTTTGTTCATTTGTCAAGCACAAATGCTAGTTGTATTATTTGTTTTTAGTAGGAATATGTTAATTCTGAGAGTGTTTAAATTGAACATTTCACTGCTTTATATTGAGTTATTGATTTCATTACATGCCATTTTAGACATCACAATACACTGTAATGTTAGTGTATTGTCCATGGAATATTTTATTACTTTCAAAGGAGCCCACCCGGATGATATTTAAACCCAGGACTTATTGGTTCTCTACCCACTAGGCCATAATACATTATTATTGAACTGATGCGATAAAAATTAGGTGATGAGACAGTGAGGAAATCGAGAAGATATATTTCCTGAGACAAAAATATAACCTGGGAATTCTAGCAGATTTCCGCTACAGGTGGCAAACATCGGCAAAATTCGATTGTAGATACATAATTGCTATACTTGTATAATTAATATTGGACCAGATCATTTGATTACATTTCTTTATATTGCTGTAACTTATTTGGCAACACTTCGTTTTTATACATGCTAAATTTACCTTGATAGCACATTTTTCTCGGAAATGTATGTCACAGTTATAAAATTTCCTTGACCTACAAGTACCCCAGAACATTTTTCATCGGAGACTGAACGATTTCATGATGATCGATGGCCTACAAATACATTACTTACCTTGCCTTTGTTAAGGTTTAACTATTATAATATTTCGAAGCTCCTTTGTAATTATGAATATAAGAGCTTATTAAAAGCACGATAACAGACTATACAGATGTAAATAGCCCCATTGGCTATTAATAATTCAACGATAAAGGCATAAAAATAAATCGGGAAGCGCTACCACCGTCGAATCTCGGAATAAATCCAGGCTACTCAGATGCAGGGATGGTGATCTACAATGAAATTTGTCCTACAAGATGATATCTTAGATCTAGGAATGTTCAAGTCAGCACTAAATAAAAAATCAGCCTGTCCTAATTTTTAAGGCGCAGCGTATTTTATATTGGGATTAAGATTAAGTATAATTTTTTAACTGTTTAATAAATAGAGATCCTAAACATAACATATCACTATTTAATGCAAACAAGATAATATTTTTATATAACTATAGGTGAAGCATAAATTAGTGATAGCAGTTCACTATACATAAATTACAAAATCTTTACTAACTATATATTTCCATTCATATTATACATACAAGGAAAGTAGAGAGTGTACAACTTGAAAATTAATTTTCACAAATTCTATTTCTAGTTTGAGTCTTGTTTATAAATGCGGTGAAATTAAGAGCAGTGGGTCTACAATTTCCAGGTATTGTGCAATGTGGAGCGCGTTCATGATAAACAATAAAATAAATAATGTTCTGGCTTGAATGCAGCGTGTATTGAGTGGAGATACAGGTAAAACCTAATTACCCCCGTTTCGAGTCGGGGCGTCTCATTGTATATCTTCTGATATATAATTATAAATGTTGATCTTCGTCAGGCAGATCATAGCACAATGCAGTATTTCTTTATACCATGACGACAATTGCTGAATAGTAAGGGTAACGTGAAAATGAAATCAAATTAAATACAAAAATAATTAGAGCGTAGTCGGCTTTGCAGTTTAAAATATATTGATGTGGGTTTATTGACTGTTTACGTATCAGCCTATCCCTTCCTACGAACACCATCGGAAATGAAGCAGTGCGGTATCATTCAGTGATGCGTTCCCTAATTACCCAGCTGACCAAATCCGACCTGTATACAAGATAATTGATAATAGTTTATAGACCATTTCGGTTTTAGCGGTGCGGGGATTTTCTGTATTCCCTAGGAGAAAGTTTGATTAGTCGAGGATAATGGCAGAAAACTGGTATCTGAGGTATCTGCAGGTATAAAACAATTGTGAAACCGTCTTTGTCAGGAGCATTCGAATCAGGTCTTGTTAGTTTATTCCCCTCACGTAAACCTCGATATGTCAATGGATAGTTGACCGGCCACACCAGAAGCCATCATTCCCTCAAAAGCGTAATTTAATTCTCCTATCTATATCGCATCCTCATTTCTAATTCCTGCAGCCTTTAAAAATTGTAATGTTCAACGTATTTGCCCTTAATTATTATCGTATTTAATGTTCGTAACAATACAAATATTGATTATTACAACGAGTGTTTACTTTAAGTATCCATTGTAATCTTGGTCCTCCACACACCTTGAGTATTTGAATTTTGAGAATATTACTTCATTATGATAGTGTCTTTAAATTATTTATATTATAATTCATGTCCAAATAAAAATGTGCATAAAATTGTCTGTTCACTTAGTTATCGAGTAGGTTTTTATGTCGATTTCATTAAACTGTGCAATTGTCTCTTTGAACATTGAAGTCATACACGACTCAAAGAAATAATACGAAATAGTTCTAGAAGGACAACACAGAGAGAGAGAGAGAATAAAAAGAGAGAGAAAGTTTTAGGAAATAAATAACAGATCTAAAAAATTAAGAATCAACACTAGGCACAAAAGAGAAATGTCCCTTTAATTCATTTTAGAGAAAAAAATTATTGGAAAAAGTAATTTGTAATGAAGAATTAAGTCTACTTAAAATAATTTAATTAATTTGATTTAAACTTTTTCCACATGTAAGTGGATACGATTTTGAGATCTCCTGAGTTGATTAAGACCATTTTTGGAAAATGTCTGTCTGTTATGGCCGGTTTCATAATAATTGAGTAAAGTGACTTTAACAAAAGTCGACATTAAGGTAAAGAAGTCGGCTTTAAATATTAATACGGTTCATAATCAATTCGCGATCTGACTTTAGTAAAAGTCGACTTTAAGGTAACGAAAATAGATTGGTAACGACGTTTTACAGTTATTTTTATTATTTAATGTTGCATAAACGTCATTTTGATTATATATCTTTCATATTTTAAGTTCTAAAAACATTGTCTACCAAAAAGAAACATTGAATAAAAATTATTTTAGGTGTAATTTAAAATTGAAAAGTGCTAATTTTAAACAAATTTCGGCTTTCCTGAAAACGCATTCTTATTGGAAGTACATAAAAGGTCATGCGCATTGCAATATAATATATTCAAATAAAATAAAAATTCTATTTTTAACTGAATACATATTTTCAGGTAGAAACGTTCTTTTCAAGTTGTTAGGACGCATTGATACAATGGAGTAACAAGAACTCATTTTAAATATTAACTTTACTGCAGTAACGTTTCTTGTATGTGATGTATAAAAGGTTATGTTGACTAGCGTGGCGTCGCGTCTGTCGAGTAAACAAACATGTCCGCAGGTATATTGGCAACGCTTGCCCCGTCAATAAAAACAGATTTGTAAGGCAATTAAGAGTGTTTTGTATAAACAACTATTCGCTGTGTTATACAAACAAGTTATAGGTAAATGCCGAATTTAATAAGTGTCCGTTACACCTTCTTATTATTTTGGCGTCAAGATGGATGGTACTTCTAAATCTAAGTGCATTACCATCTTACAGCTCATGCGTGTGTGTGGATCGCTACGTCAAACAGCGTTTTCACGAGTACAATTTGCGGGAAAACTTAAACCATTAATAATTTTAAAACCAAGTAAAAAATAAAAAAACACATAGGACATAATGTGTTTTTGCTTCTAAAGAATAATTTAAGGCAATAAAAAATAAAATGTGCAAGAACCCCATTGTGTCATTGCAAATGTCTCAAATAAGTAAAAAGAATAGAGGAATTTATTTTAAAAACAGGTGGAACTACTTTTAATTTACCCTGTTAAAAGTAAAAAGAATATAATTGAGTGCAATTATAAAAAATAAATTGTTAATACGGGAAAAGACAAACTTGACCCTTGTGAAGTTAAAGTTTCTAGCCATAAAATATATTTCGTAATGTTTGTTTGTCGATATCTCTATAATTACTTAGCAGATGTTAATTAAAATACACACACTAATAGAAAAAGGGTTGCACTTTGGATTAGTGCTAACCATAATTTGATACAATGTATACTTTATGAGTAAATCGCATAATTCGATTTTTTGATTACTCTTAATAACAGGTTAATTACAACTCCGATTTTCATGAAACTTATACATTCCATGTAGAATTTAACGCTCTATTCAAATATGTAAAAAATATTCACTGGCAAGTTAAACTGCAAAAGTTATTAACAAAAAACCACAGAACAATGGATTTTTAAATGTAGTCCGATTTAGATGAAATTAGCACATTAAACTCAAAATTTTATGCTGATTACGAAAATATTATTATTTCTCGCTGGCAAGTATTTTTCGATCAGTTATAGCACATTCATTGACGCCAGATAAACACTTTTACCCCTGAAAATGGTCAGAAATCCACCGAACAAAAGCGTACCGCTGACAGATTTATGACCTACCCTTCTGAAAGGGTCTTCTAATTGGAAAGTACTTTCAATTTCTTCTCTCTACGTAATCTAAATAATTGTTCCAAACTGTTATTCAATTTATTTAACAAATATACACACAACAAACATTTCAGATATGCATCCGTCAAATAATTCATTAATATCAACAGGCATAACACGATGAATGAATTGATTTTTTTTATTATCTCATCATTTATTTTTTAGTTTTACTCAGAATTTTATGAAATTTGGTTAGCTTATACACAGGTACCGACCGCAAATTAAAATAATACAGGATTATTAAATTGATTATTCCATATACTTATTATTAATAAGAGAGAGATCATTGAAATTTTAAAATAAAATTCATGATTTTCAAGAAATATAAAAGAGCTATGACAAAAAGTATATACTCATTAAATGTTAATTTTCTGAGTCTTTGCAACTTTTATTTGAAAGACATTATAACACTTGATTGGGATTTCTGGGACCCCAAAACAGACATTTCCGTAAAACAATACTGGGGTTAATGTTTGACCGATCACAATGCCTCCCTTACAGAGTAGTGCGGTCGGTAAAAATCGATCGATTTTCAATCCATTAATATTTTTGATATTAATTTAATTTTACACATTTCCAATATTTTTGTTTGAAACGAGTTAAGGTTAAATCCAGTAGAGGGAAACTGCCCCTATATCATATCTTCAGATTACTCCACAATAAACCTGATATGTTTGTCATCAAACAGAGTTGCAACGTACATAGTTCAGAGTTTACTGATTTTAGGTACACTTAGTAAGTTAAACGCAACACACACCCTCGCCCTGAATTCAAAACAAAATATCTTTACTGGCTCAATTGAAAATATTAGGTGATTGCAGATAAGAGATCTACTCATAGCCAATAACATTGGAACTCCCGGATGTTCATATTACATAATTTGTTTTTAATTGTATGAATGAATTAAAGTATATATAGTATATGATCAGTTAAAGCTTATAGTGAACCAGTAAACTAGTATGTAAATATTGGGGTGTGTCACAACAAATACAGCTGCCAATACTTCGCAATAAATGACAAGGGCGTCGAGGTGTATAGATAGGTTTTAATTCAAGTGAGTTGCTTGCGGTGAAACCCTGAAAGAGCAGGGACACGGAAAAAGGGCATATCTATTGATTTGTTCCACGGACATTACAATGATAAGGGTAAAAATATTTGCAGGCGTGATCCAACCAATATCTAGATGCCAACGGAATCTCTTTATAACGCATATACCTACATTGTGTCCAGGTCTGGTTCATCTCGGTCAGCTGATAAAGAATTGAATGAGCACGTCTAGGTACTAAAACCCCTGATAAGGGAGTGAATAAACGCAAAGAGATTATTAACACCATAACAAAATCCATACAAGTAAAGCTCCCTCAGCAATTAAATGGTTGCATGCGTTATACTCGTACAATGCACGCCTTTTCGTAAGCGAAAATCCATTTTTATTATGTCACGTGCTAATCTTGTTGCATAATTGGCAAATCCAAAATCATACACGGTCCTAACAAGTGTACTGATCACTCAAATTTTATTTCTAATCTTAGTAATTCATACAATGTGGAGTGTTTATTATATGCACGGATAACTCACATGTCTGAATATTATGCGAAATAAATTTCATCACATCATAGCGCTTGGTCGTAAAACGGAAATTGCAAATGAATTTCTGTGTAATGAAGATTCCTGCTACGTAGACACGCTAAAGTAATCCTATTAGTTGGTATTATACTAGTGCTTCGAGTATATTTAAGTAAATACTAATATATATTACAAAAAGACATAGTGCGTCAAGGAAGCTGTTTTTAAACATTGAGCATTACACTTAACAAAACTAAATGAATTACTTAACAGCGCAACTACTCCTGCTTTGTTGTTTTTATTTCATTCATTCTGACTGAACACTGACATT
Organism: Philonthus cognatus; assembly: GCA_932526585.2. Classification (NCBI taxonomy): domain Eukaryota; kingdom Metazoa; phylum Arthropoda; class Insecta; order Coleoptera; family Staphylinidae; genus Philonthus; species Philonthus cognatus. The sequence goes on from OW052243.1 coordinate 80,822,838, forward strand.
CTAATTAGAATTATGAATTAAGTTTGACTGTATGCCTTGCTTTTCGAAAGGTTGTAAGAACATATTCCAAATTTGATTTTTCCATTACTAATAGTAACTGAGTATCTTTCAATCTTTATGAAACTCTTTGAAATTTTCTAATAAATATTTTATTTAATTTGTTTTACTGTTAATGTTAGTGTAAAACTAGTTTAGGAATACGCATACTGAATATATGCTGTAGTTTCTAACGAGAACCAGTTAAGTATAAAGTAATTTATTATTGTTAAAAGCCAACACAGGTTCACAAATGTCAATGTAATGTTTGATTACAAAGATAATGCTGTTTTAAGACACCAGCAATTGTCTGGTGTCTTAAAAGAAACCGCCGACTTCTAATGTGGCTTTTTGAACTCACCGCATTTCCGGTATCAAACTTTCTGCACTAGTCATGTAAAATCAAAAAAGCGCACCCAAATTAGGTTGGCAGCGCTGAACTATCAGCTGAATTGCTAGTTAAATGTAGGAGTAATTAGGAGTGAATATGTGTGCTGTGGATTCGACTCCGGCTTCGCTAGTTTTTGCAAAAGCAGTAAACCAACGTTAAATTGGATATTAACAATGTGCTCAGTTTTAGATTGGTCATAATATTCAAGAAACAGTGGCTTTTCACAATCATTTCCTTTTGGTTTTGCAAAAAATTGTAAGTGTTCAATCTCTGTTAGTCCTCGGTATTTCTATTATTTTAAATTATTGCATTAGAGAAAATGTTATTAAAAATATCCGTTTTGAGGTCCTTTGAGTCGATTAGGACCATTTCTGAAAAATGTCAGTCTGTGTAGATGAACGTCTGTCTGTCTGCGGATTCTCTACAGCAAAAGACGCTAAAGATATGGAGATGAAACTGGTAACTTAAGATTTTTTGGTGAAAATGCGAAAACCGGAAGTCGTACTTTACTCTTAGCGTTTTTTCGATTTTTCTTTACATTTTCCTAAATATTGATCACATCGTCATAAAATCTTTAAATAAAAAGTTGTAGGGCTCGTCAAAATACGTTAATATTATATATTATACTTTCACCGTATGTAATACAAAGGAAAAGTATTGTTTGTTTCGTTTGTTACGTGTACGTGATACCTGACAGAAGTTTCCAAAATTGTGAAAAGTTAAGCGAGCTGCAAGCGGTCCAGGGGAACATGTCCTATGCCGCGGAGGAAAAATGTCTAAAGTAAAATGCCATGGCCTTCAATCTGGTATCCGACTAGAAGCGCAGAAATGTCAGATAAACAATATGTGAGTAAATTGATTTTTGGTAGTCAAAAATACAGTATTCGCCAAAATATACAGTACTGGAGATGTTATTCTGCATTATTTTTAGTTTTATCATTTTTATTTCTACAGTGCAAATATTGTGTGTTGCCGCACTGCAAGCACTGTTCATAACGGTCACGCAGAGTTTCAAATATATTCTGGAACAAAGGTTGCTTCAGATTCCCGAAAACTAAGCTGATCTTCTCAAATAATGCAGCGAAGATAATACTCTTCAATGAAATTTTTTCCTCCACCGAGAGACCTATTTTGAACTCCAACTTCTCAGCACTATTAACAACATATCATGATGATGCAACAATACTCCGATGAACAAACACGCGCATGAGAACTGCGCCAATATTTTGATGCATATTGTACATATTTGTTTTTCTTTAAACTTCTCCCATTTTAACGATTTTTAATTGAATTTTTCACCGAAGCACACCGTTTTACAAAAAAAAAGAAACCGATAAATGACTGACGGGGAAAGTACTATGATGAAGACACCATATTTTATTCAAGATGGATGGTATGTGTTCTTCTAATTGTTTCTTTAAATTTCTCACGGTTTGACCAACGTAAATTGCATTACAATCGTCGTACTGTATTTCATTCATTCCACACATTCTTAATTTGTCTATTTTTAATTTGTTGTTAACTAGAAGTTTGCCTAGGTTCATTGGATTAGTCATGATTATGTTAAATTCTTGCATTTCTGTACATTTTTTAACTTTTGGAGAAAAATCACTAACAAAATCTTACTTACATCAAGTTGTGTTTTCATTGTTTTCGCGAATATAGAAATATTTTTGAAATCAGTTTGATTTTTTATTTTTTTATCAAATTATTGATTACTTGTTCACTATATCCATTATTTACTGCTATCAGTAGCAGATATTTGTATTGACAATAATCATTTTTATAATAATCAAAAGCTAAAAATATTAAACATTAAAAGTGCGATTCTTTACGCAATCTACAATAAGTCAGTCTTAAAAAGATAAAATCAAACACTTATTGAACAACTACTTCCCTAGCTAATACATACAGTAACCTACTGCAAATGTAACAATTTCCGTCAAATTATTCAGGCCATCTATACACGCGTTTCGAAACTAGTTGGAATAATAAAACAAAATATTAGTGAAATTTAACTAAGTGTTTTCTTTCAAAGTCACAGTTAAATTCAAGATATTTTGTAATTTTTTTAATTTAGAAAAACATGCAAATTTTTAGGCTTTTCTAAACTTGAAATATTTGGTTCATGTGCCAGGAATATAAAATACTGTTTTAGTGTGATGTTCAAAATATACGAATTACATATGTACTGCAATTATTCAACTTGATTTAATATTTTATCTCTCGTTCACCAATATTATATAAAATCTCACAATGATATAGAAATATTAAATACAAATGATTTTTTTCTCCAACTTCAATTTTCGCTTAAAAAATTTGAAGAGCTTTGTTCAACTACTCAACAGTAGCTACAGCCCCGGCCAAAAAAAGGTTAGGGAACACTGGGCTATAATCAGTCTAAAAACTTTGTAATTTTCTTCTCTTTATGAAGTAACAATATACTTAAAGTCTTTCTGCAGCAATATATTTGAATTTGAATTTTCAAAACAATTTGATCGATTCACCCTTAAATAATTCAATAATTGCAGTAAAGATGAACCTTCACAGTAATTAAATAGTCGTTTTAAGTATTAACAGTAAATAGTGTTAAGATTCACACCGTGTAAGTGTCTGCCAAAATATTTCCGTTTAATATGTCACATGCACTATTCAATCAAAATAGTAATTTGGTCACTGCGTATTATTTAATATAAAATAAAATATTTCATTTAAATGCGCATTTTGTCAATATAATTGTTGATTTACTTAAATTGTAATATATATTACCAGAATTTACATTTTCTACCCGTCGCGTTTCCAGATGCATACATGTCAGTATGGTATTCACGCCATTTCATAGTATTCAAGTTGTAGAGAAATGGCTACACTCGGCCCGTAAATGCATGCCAGTAATTATAAAGCTGGTGATATCTACACGTATTTTGTATCTCCAACCCAAACTTTGGGTGGACATATTTTTTATTTATTTGCTTATGTTTTTCATTTGCATTTATTACTCAACAGTAAATACATTTTTGTTATACTGGATGAGTCACCAAAATTCACTTAGGTTTTTTTTTATGTTTTTTTGAAGTATGAAACAAACTACAGAGAAATTGATTCTTTTAAACAAATAAACTCTGGGTTTCTCTAACATCAAGTACTATTGGTATTTTACTTGGAACACCACTGAATATGAGTTATTGTTTTAAAAAATAATGTTTGTCTATGCACATATATTAGATATGAAGTAATATAATGGATTAAATAATTTAGTTATTACAATCAATATCATTATCTTCATTGTTTCAGGCGTTAATTAGACCTGGCACAACATAGTCTTTTAAATAATTACCATAATCACTATATGATTTCAACAAATTGTTGTAATGAATGGGGCCCAGTACATTTAATCTGTTCGTGTCAGGAGGCGAGTTAGTAAAATTTGATGTGTGGTTTAAAGGTCAGGACAATCTTAATCGTGACTTTTAAAGCGTTACCTATTTTTGAAATAAGGTTTCATTCAGAAACAACGTAAAAGTATTTATTCATCACGTGATCAATCACGTCATGTGCATACCACGTTTTACCATTTAAGTGCACACCTACTTAATCACGTTCCAATGACAACAACGTCCGTTAATGTATATTTTGAGTAATATAAAAAATAATCCAACAATATAAATGTGGTAAATATTATATTATTACCGTTGAATAAAGTTATCTACAGTTATATCTTATATGAGAGTACATTAAATTAATGAACGTTATAATTGTAGATTATGATTTAAAAATAATTATATCTGTGGCGGCTCGTCCTTAAGCGCTGCGGAATTCAAAATACTAAATCAGTATTAAGTAAATTGTTAAAGGGGGCCTCTGTGGCCGAGTGGGTAAAGACCCTGCCCACAGACACAGAGGTCGCGGGTTTGAGTCCCGTCCGGTGGAATCATTTATGAATAATAAATGATTCCATCCGGGTCCATGGTTGTAGTGTGAATGTGTTGTGGCGTCCTAGATGTAATTTCGATATAGAATTAGTTAAAACAATAAAATATAGATTGATGGCTAATAGTCATAGTTACCAAGGCCAATAAAACAAACAAACAAACAAAAAATTGTCAAAGTATGATTAAAAATATACTGCTAAGAAAGAATATTTTGAATTTCATAATATTTTAGTGTTTTAGTTTAGAAAAGCCTGAAAAATTTGTAAATAAAACACTTTTTACTTTGTTTAACCACTGAATTTTACATTAAATTGTGTGACTAGTTTCGACTATCTAGTAGTCATTCTCAAACTAAAGTAAATACAAATTACACGTTAAAAACTATTTATACGGCTTCGAAGAGAGGGGTGTACATTAGGTCAACCTGGTCATTAAGAAGGGAAATTCCGGGATTAATTCGGGCCTTGTGTATTTCTACTGCTTCCAGTAAATCCATTTTACGACCTTTTTCGGCAAAATGGATTACTGAAAGCACATCCTCGCCAAAAGTGTGATTCTCTTCTAAAAGATGGTTAGCATAGGTAGAACTATTATGTTTTAATCTAAAAGCTCGCTCGTGTTCTTTAATCTTCTTTCGATTCTACGACCAGATTGTCCAATGTACACACCTTTACAATTTTCGCAGTTCAATTTATAAATGCCTGATCTAACTAGGGGATTAAGTTTTGTTTTTGGGTTGAAAATTATATTATTAAGTTTATGGGGCGTTTTTAATATTACATTAATGTTACATTTTTTAAGGATGTTTTTAATTTTACAACTTATTGTAATCATTTCATTTCATAATTATGAATTAAATTGTCTATTAGTGACACTAATAGACAAAAAACAACGACTGTTTATGTCTGCAGCCCTACCAATAAAAATCCTCACGAGCCGCCACTGAATTAGTTACGGTTTTGACATTTAAAAATATGTAGGTACATATTGATATGTATAATGATGTACTTTATACCCCAAAAATATGTTATTTATCTCAAATACAAAATGTATTTACTAAACTACAAATAAGTGAGCCATTAATACCTTTTATTGTTAAAATTTAAACTATTATATACGCAAAACATAGCAGTAGTATAGTTCTAAAAAGATTTACCCATTCCCAAATTTTAATGATGCTTTCATATAAATTAAAAGACAAGTAAGTTTGTTGTACAACTCAGCAGCGTATAATTCAATATTTCACAACTTTACTTTTAGAGTTACTTTCCATGAATGTGCTCCCAGTTATAAACTTTGGAGTAACACTATTGATTTACGTGTGTGATACCTTCGATTGGTAAGATACAGAAAGAACGGGCTGAAGCTGAAACCTATTGTTTGTAGGGGCAATGTTTCGCGGTTAAACAACAAACAGGTTTAAAAGCAATTATAACATCGAACTGGGAACGAATTTATAAATTTCAAATAGATTCTGGTCCGCATATGTGACAAAATTTGCATATGCACTGAAATATCTACACCGAATATACAGAAATTGTGACAATTTCCTGGGCGAAGGCTTTGATTCAATTTTTATGGGTGTTTTTCCATGTGAGCGTGCGAGTAAAATTTCGCAATTACACAATCCGTTGCATGGAACCGAAAATGTCATCCGTTTACAAAAACTCGCCTTCAGCAACTTGTCGGAATTTAAACTATTATTAGTGGCTTGACGTCCAATTGGTATTTGCTGGCATTATGGTGAAAGTCGGCGGCTCAAATTGTATTTGTCTGATCGGTCCTCAACATACCACTTAATTGAGTCAACATGTGAGGGATTTATTCGTTTCGTTGGAAAGATTTATCATACTATTTTTATATTTTTACATTCCATTTCCCTTAGGGATCAATCGTTGTTATCGTGTTTATTTATATGGAAATAAAATGCATTCAAATCTGTTATTAACACTTCATCGCACAAATTTAAATTTAACAAAATCAATAGGTAACTAGTAGAATTTTATTTGTAAAATTGATGCTGGCTTACCAAATATTATTATTTTATTTCTTTTTGTGGATGTGATCCCTTCTTTAGAAGCCGTTCTAAAGTAACTACCCCGTTTTAAAAATGAGTCAACTGAAATACTTCCCAAATAATTCTAGTATGCTTATCCCCAAACTCATCGTTAAGTTGGTGGTTTTAGCAAACTTCAAAATGTTAATATAAAAAAAATATTATATTGGTAAATACTTATATATTAAATGTACAATACATTTCACGATCTATAACTAATTTGTCTTTCAAATACTAATTGAATCACTCATTAAAACAACTACTTTTCGGAATAATATCCCGACGGATATTGGAATATGCAAATTATAAGTGTTTGCATACAGTAACCTACACTGTAACTAATAAAAAAACAGATTTATCACTGTTTCCAGTACCATGTACTAATTTTTAATAATTAAATAATGAATAGTTTACTGTAAAATATAACAAATCATGTCAAATTATTTACAGGCCATTTATAGAGTATATAGTTTTGGTTTTTACTTTTAACAATTTGAGACGTATATTTCCGTGAAAAAAAAAACTGGTATCAATTTTTAGCTGATCTTACACATTAATGCGTAGGTCACTGTATGTAAAAGCAAACACTTCATTGTATAACCCAATATCCGTCGGGGCATTAGCCCAGGAATAGTTCTTTCAATGAGTGTTTGAATTCGCCTGTAAGACAAATTAGTTGAAGATTGCAAAAAGTATCGCTCTTTTAACATTTTTCAAATATTCTAGAAGCAAGTATTAACAATCTGATATATATATATATATATATATATATATATATATATATATATATATATATATATATATATTATCCAATACTTACATTGCCAAGCAATAAAACAAATATAAAATGTTTAATAATGTAAATTAACCTGATAGAGAGCATATGCTCTATGAGAAAGTCATGCACATTTTATTAGTTAGTTTTATGTTATCCCTTGTAAAGGGATTTTTAGTTTAAGTGTACATATGCATATGTCTTTTTAAAAGAGGTCAGCTTTAAATGAGTGTTTCCATTGCCAGGTTAAGCATAAAGTAAAATTTCGAGTTTGAAAAAGCCTGAAAATTTGGTTTGGTCGCTTTGCGCAGCAAAGCGACCAAACCAAATTTTCAGGCTTTTCTTATCTCGAAATTTTACTTCATGCGCCACGCGTGTTAAATACTAAAAGCACTTAAATATTGTCAACAAGTGAACTTCACTCGAAGCCAGTGTTTTGTACGCGTGGCGCATGAAGTAAAATTTTGAGTTTAGAAAAACCTGAAAATTTGGTTTGGTCGCTTTGCTGCGCAAAGCGACCAAACCAAATTTTCAGGCTTATCTAAACTCTAAATTTTACTTCATACTTAACCTGGGAGTGGAAAACACTCGTTTCAAATGAGTAATCTAATCTAGCTTAGTAACTTGTATAACTAGACACGAGTGGTTTAAACTGTTAAAATTGTATGCAAAACTGTTTGCAACTTCCTTTGAAATATATTAGTTGTTAATGTAGAGTGCCCATTATTATATTTTTAATAATAAATAATTTGGCTTTTAACCCTGTTTTTTATACTTCTGCGCAAAGCGACCAAACCAAATTTTCAAGCTTATCTAAACTCTAAATTTTACTTCATGCTTAACCTGGGAGTGGAAAACACTCGTTTCAAATGAATAATCTAATCTAGCTTAGTAACTTGTATAACTAGACACGAGTGGTTTAAACTGTTAAAATTGTATGCAAAACTGTTTGCAACTTCCATTGAAATATACTCAATGACATTAGAAGCGTAACACCAAGAAGGAATGATTTTTTTGAATTCATATTTTAGCAACAGAGTGACTATATTTAAAGCATACATTGATAACAATTTCAACCTTGTGCCTTTTATATTTATTGTGAAAAAAAAAATATTTCACTTCTTCTTTTTTGATAAAACTATTTATATGAGCTGTTTAGTACAGATGTTTTTAGTTTTCGTGTTTCCGTTGAGTGTGTTAAGCTTAAATAAAATGCCTCGAGTCCGAAGACGTCCACAATATCACCATTTGAGCGATTTTGACCGGGGTCGAGTTGTTGCTTATCGAGATGTCGGTATGTCCTATCGCGAAATTGCCTGCCGTATTGATTCCACTGCAGTAACTGTAATACGTGTGTATCAGGTATGGACAGAAGAAGGTAGAGGAGCAAGAAGAAGACCAATTGGTCAACCAAGGCGTACCACAGAACGTCAAGATCGGCGCTTAAGACAAATAGCCCTGCGAGACCGTTTCGTTATTACGCGTCAAATCGGTGATCAATGGATTGGAGAAGAAGGTAGGCCCGTTAGTATGCGAACCTTATATCGCCGCATTCAATCCTTTGGGCTTCTTTCGTACCGTCCAAGATTAGTGCTTCCTTTAACAGCGAGACACTGTCGCCAAATGTTGGACTGGTGCAGAGAACGGCAGCATTGGGACGCAGAATGGCACGATGTCATATTCAGCGATGAATCACGATTTTGTCTAGGCACGCATGATGGCCGTAGAAGGGTACGACGCTACCGTGGAGAACGACCTGATCTTAGGTTTGCTATTGAGAGGCATGTACACAGGACTGCTGGAGTAATGGTTTGGGGGGCTGTTGCTTATGGTAGTCGATCACCTCTTGTATTCATTCGAGGCAGTATGACAGCTGCGCGTTATGTTGAAGACGTCATTCGACCGACTTTGTTGTCTTATTTAGATGGCCGCCCAGACGTACTTTTTCAACAAGATAACGCACGTCCCCATATTGCTCGTCGAACTATGAACTTTCTTAATGAAGCTGGTGTTAATGTTTTGGCGTGGCCGCCCCGTTCGCCGGATTTAAATCCCATTGAACATGTGTTGGATATCATGGGAAGAAGAATATTCTCTTTGCACCATCCTCCACAGACTCTAGCACAGTTGATCGATGAAATTCAAGTTGCTTGGAACGAGATGCCTCAAGAAGACATCGACCATCTCATTTTGTCGATGCCCAGACGTCTACAGGAGTGTATACAGCAAAGGGGTCGCCAAACACATTATTAATTTTTTTTAGATTGTTTTTCAATAAAATTTCTTGAAAATGTAATCATTTTATTCTTGATGTAAGACTACCATACTGGCAAAAAATCAAGTTAAAATAATAACTCCTTCTGGGTGTTACGCTTCTAATGTCATTGAGTATATATTAGTTGTTAATGTAGAGTGCCCATTATTATATTTTTAATAATAAATAATTAGGCTTTGAACCCTGTTTTTTTCATGAAAAGCAGACGCTTTTGGTATTTCAGATTTTGTTTAAATGTTTTATATAATGTTCTTGGATGTTTTCTTTTTTACAAAAAATTTAAATGTACTAAAATACCGTTAAAAAATCGATACGTTATGGAGAACATATTTTATGATTTATCCTAGTTGGTGTCTCTTATCAAAAAATAATGTTATGTGTCTTTTAATTGCTGTGTATAATTTAAACAATAGCAAGGATACAAATACATAGCATATTCAATCCTTTATCATTTGGAATCAATTAAGAAGTACCATTCGTTTTTATTTCAACATATTAAAAATAACTACGTTGAGGAAATACGTAATTTTATACAGAGATCCCGGCGAAGTGTGTAGCGCGGAAAATACATGAAGCGGATAAAGGTGTAGTTTCCGGATATTTCGGGCGTTGAAATAGAAGCTTTTGATTATTGTATTTGTAGTTTCAGCTTGTAACTACTAGCGAGTAATTCAATTCTATTTTCGTTTCGCAGAGATCACTGTATCAGGGCAGACAAATTCTTGTGGTTATTGTGCTGCTTCCACACATACATTCACTCAATGTTTTATTATGTTCAATACATTGAAAGAACGAATGTTTACTTTTCCCGTATAAAGGGAAAGTATTGTTTTCGTAAACATTTTGAAAAATAGTTAATCTATTTTTTAAACAGTCACTTTAGAGTTTCAAACTTTAAAATTGTAGTACTACAATTGGATCAGTTGAGAGGATGAATCGATAAAATAATTAAGTGGTATAAAACCAGCAATTGTGATTTAATAATAAATAATGTATGAAGCTCTAATTTCTAATATAATTCAAATATTTTGCCCCTCCGATATTATGTAAATTTACAGGCAATTTTTAAATATCGCTGCAAATGAATTATCGAACCATCCGAACTCTAGGTCTCTTTAAGTTTCAATATCATCTTCAGAAGAAAAATCATTCGCGTCGAGTGCACTTAAATATTCATGAGATTTTTACTCCCAACTATGAGATTTTTCTAATAATGTTTCACCGACTGTTTATGGCATACATTACGTAAACCAGGCTACTACCCTCCTCCATTTATTTTCCATGGAAAGTAGATAGTGCGTTAAAATGTTGATTTTGTGTTATTTATCCTCTTTCTCCCTGAGACAACTAATGTATTTTCTTTTGTCCCATTCAATTGTTCTATCTCATTTATCTCTGGCTATTACGTGTTTTTTCTCCTTCAAAAACTGAATTGTTTCTATAAGGGTTAAATTATTCCACAAACCCTTTTACGCCCACGCCATTTACCTGCGTTGTTTTAATTCAGAATTCAAGGTAGGCGATCAATTAAGAGAAATTGATACCGCATATTGGTGTAATCAATTAACGCGATATGGTGGTATTCAATATTGTTCTGTTCTTATTAGTTCAATTTCACGTGAAATATGCCGTGAGCTAATAACAGCAGGCTCGGGTTCGAGCTTAATTAGCGGATTCGTGTTTATTGATGGTTGAGAAATTAACTGGAAAAGTACGGATGGTATCATACTAATTGCCATATCAATAATATGCAAATGATATTGTTTGCTCGACTCGGTGTTAATTTGAAGTCTCAAGTTTCGAGACGATTAAGGGTGTTAATGTTTGTGTGGCTGTAAATTTCATCAAGTGTTATTATATTTGCATGTAGAGTGTCTCGGCATGGATTACAAGAAACGAGTATTTTTTTCACTGAAAAAAGTATATCGTTTATAATTCGGAAAGTAACTTTACCTAGCATGTGCCACAAAATACATTTTTTCTTCGAAATTTTACTGATATTTTGTTAGTAATGGAATATAGAAAATCTTTTAATTAAAAGTTGTAGGTCTTGTTGAAATCTTGAAATACAGAGTGTCCCGTTAATGTAGGGAAATGACTTAGCCATAGATTCCTGGGATCAAAATATGATGATTTAACATAATTTATCTAAAATATAAAAATGAATTAAAATTAATATCGACTTTCTGCAAAAATGTTGTCTCATTGAGACAAGTCTCCAAATATTCATTGAAACAACTACTTCTGGAGCTAATACCCCGACAGATATTGAATTATACAATGAATATTTGAGTTACACGACAGCTTTACTGTTCTATGCATAATTTATACTCAAAATACAACATCAGGTAAAAATATTCTCTCACCAAATTAAATTAAATAACAGAAAATTGAAATAAATTAAAATGATTACAAGGTATGAATATTAATTGTCTTAAGCCATCTATAGACGCGTTTCAAGATTTATCCCTCATCAGCATAGCTATGCTTTAGACTTTCAATACAAAAAATATTAAAATAAACAGGAAACTTACAGGAATGTCAAAGTGTGTCGTCGAAACAGGTACACAAAACTGGGGCGAGTGAAAATGAATATTTGGAGACAACATTTTTGCAAAAAGTCGATATTAATTTTAATTCGTTTTTATATTTTATAAATATTCTGCAAACTATTGACAAACTTAATTTTTCTTCATGTTAAATTTTCTTTATAATTTATCTATATCCAAAAGTTTACGGTTAAGCCGGAATTAGTCTTCAAAGTTCAAAAAAATATTATTAATTTTATTTATAACAATTGAACGTTATATTCGATCCGACTAAAATTTATTATGGTTGATTATCATAATATAACACATTGTTTCAGATATTATGGTCATCATTGATTGACAAGAAGTATAAAAAACAATAGTACCACAACATAAAAACTAAAATATGTTTAAACATTAAAAGTGCGATTCTTTTCGCAATCTACAACAAGTTAGTCTTACAAAGACTATATCAAACACTCATTGAAACAACTACTTCCCGGGCTAATACCCCGACGGACATTGAATTATACAACAAATGTTTGCTGTTACATACAGTAACCTACTGCAAATGTAACAATTTGGGTCAAATTATTTAGGTCATCTATAGACGCGTTTCGAGATTTATCTCTCATCAGTATAGCTTTGCCATTCCCTCTAAACAATTTGACACCTTAGAGGGAATGGCAAAGCTATACTGATGAGAGATAAATCTCGAAACGCGTCTATAGATGACCTAAATAATTTGACCCAAATTGTTACATTTGCAGTAGGTTACTGTATGTAACAGCAAACACTTGTTGTATAATTCAATGTCCGTCGGTGTATTAGCCCGGGAAGTAGTTGTTTCAATGAGTGTTTGATATAGTCTTTGTAAGACTAACTTGTTGTAGATTGCGAAAAGAATCGCACTTTTAATGTTTGAAGTATTCTGCAACCAAGAATTGGCAATTTCATTTATACTTAAAATATGTTTTTTATTGGCGCACCTTATAAAATATTTAAAAATAAATCTTGACATATAAGTTCATTTGAAGGCTTTTTTGTCTAGTAATAATGTTTGATATCTTGTACGGTTTTGTCACAAAAAAATAAATTGAAAATATTTTTTTTATTATTTAGTAAAAACAACGAAATCTAGTTTTTCGGGTGATTAAAAATACATTTTCTTCTTTGTCGTCGCCATTGTTTAAAAAACGTCAATTGTGTATAATATTAATTAACGACTGTTTTTTGAGAATTAATTGTTATCTTCATTATGGTTTATAATTGTTCATATTCCTCCGGAGCAAACAGATACAGGGAGTTTTTGTTTTAAGTATACGTATTCCAAATTCAGCCTCTTTTCTGTAAATCTTTAGATATTCCTTGTTGTTTTCCAAGTTCAATTTGAACCTTTAAATGAGTGTTTTCCACTGTTAGACTAAGCATGAAGTAAAATTTCGAGTTTAGAAAAGCCCCGTGAAAATTTGTCTCGGGTTGCACAGCGACCCGAAACAAATTTTCTGGGCTTTTCGAAACTCGAAATTTTACTTCATGCGCCACGCGTATAAAACACTAAAATATTGTGAAATTTATATATATTCGTATATAATTTCGAGTTTATAAAAGCCCAGAAAATTTGTCTCGGGTCGCTGCGCGACCCTCGACAAATTTTCACGGGGCTTTTCTAAACTCGAAATTTGACTTCATGCGCCACGCGTATAAAACACTAAAATATTGTGAAATTTATGTATATTCGAACTTCATTTGAAATCAGTGTTTTATACGCGTGGCTCTTTAAAAAAACATCGAATGTCATAAAATTTACAGCTTATGCATATGTTTACCTAAAAGAAAAAATTACTGCATGTTGCTTGTATGAGGATTTTGTCCAGGAAATTGAAGATACCATATTCATATTTTATATTTTTGTGGCAAACCCGTACAAAATATCAAACAATATTAACAGACAAAAAAGCTTTTAAATGAACTAATCTTTGAAGTAATATTTTTTTAATTTTTATAAGGTGCGCCAATAAAAACATATTTTAGTTTTTATGTTGTGGTACTACTATTTTTCAAACTTCATGTCAATCAATGATGACCATATTAACTTAATTGATGAGTTATATTATGACAATTAACCATAATAAATTTCAGTCAAATCAAATATAATAATATTTTTTTGAACTTTAAAGACTAATTCCGGCTTAGCCGTACATTTTTGGATATAGATAAGTTGTGTTAAATCATCATCTTTTTATCCCAATAATCTATGGTTAAGCCATTTCCTCCACATTAACGGAACACCTTGTATCTATATTTTACAGGGCGAGGCAGAGAACTGGGATGATTGTAGGGATAGGCTGAGGCTCTTAGTTGATGATTGAGGTAGGCCTTAATGATGTCGCCGTGTTCCAATATCTACATGGTATACAATTTTCTAGCTTGACACTAAATAAAAACGTATTATTAAAAAGTTAAAGCGTCCTACATTTAAAACATAAAGAAACAGTACTAATCTGCTGAATATTTAAGAAAGGGTGTGTAATTTGGATTCCAATTTAAATTTATACATACCGGATTTTTTTTTAAGTGTATATATTCTGATGCATGCGCTATCTAATTTCAGGAATTCATTGCTTTTCTGAATTAAGGTGTGGAAACTTCAAATTGAACTTATTAAAAAATCAAGGAATGCCTCAAAATGCATGCGCATTGCTATATGTATACTTAAAAGAAAAATTCCCTATACCTTTATGCCTACGGCTCCACCAATAAAAATTCTGGCTTGCGTACTTGTGCTGTGATAGTAATTTTCTTCGAAAATGAATTTTGAATGCAGATATTACTAACGCATAATGCTATGTAGAGATAGAGATTTTATTCGACCCACAACTCGCACATTTTTTATGAATGAGAATATGCTCTTTTACACTGCACTGTCAATTGTGTTATTGGTTTTTGGAATGATCCTTTATTTTTGAAAACAAGATAGCAGCAAAAAAGCAAAACACCGAATTTTTCTATTTGGGAACACGTTAACTATATGAGGTAGGGGCAATATTTCACACTGCTTTATACAGTAACTTAATTTTAGAAATACATATTTATGTCTGCTAAAAAAGGGTGTTACGTATGTATAATTAACGAAAACACTTAGTGGGAGCGTCCTCTTGTGTTTTCATTTCTATTAAATAAATAAATCTGTTTAAAGTGTAAAACGTATAATTAATCAATATAATTTTTGGAAATCGCTATTTAAACAAAACGCACTTAGCTGTATTATTAAATTTAATCCAGCATACGCATAAAAATAATGAATAATATTAATAATGTAATTTTTTGCATAAGTGGATTTAGCACCCACAATTACATATTTACTCGTTTTAATAATAAATATTTGTTAATTTATACATGATTTTTTATGAGCCGATTTGATATACTCTTGTGACAATAAAGTCATATTCATTACATTTACTTTTATTAACAATGTATTGTTACTGAAATAAAAAGAAATGCAAAAATGTCTACCTTAATTAATTAATTCTTGTGGGCGTTCTTCTTTTTTATTTTTGTGTGCAGTCATGTAACAATTGCATCATAATTACCTTTGTAAAGTTTACAATGATACTGACATTCTAGATGTTTTTTATATTACCGCCCATTTCTTTTGAATTAACGGAGGGCAGATTTATAATTAGAGGGGTAGGACATACTGTGGCATATTTTTAAGAGCACTTATAAGGCAGTTGCTTGCTGAATTGATGTAAGCTTTGCGACATTAAATAAAAATTAAATTAAATTGTAGTCTCTAAGTAACAAATTTGATAAAGTTCTCCTATTGTGGTTAATAACTCTTATTAATAAATCAATTACTTAAAATAGGTAGTAAACTATTTTAAATGTTGAATGTTTTTTTTAATCAGATATGAAGGATGTTGTATTCGCTCTCGAAACGAAATACACGTTTATAAAAATGAAATCATAAATAAATCAAAGATCCCTAAAAGCTAGGGGATATGTATTATCATAATGATAGTTTTTTAATGTTTATTAATTATATACATACAGGGTATTGAATCGGATATACAGGGTGAGTTTTTTTTCATATTCTCTATGTGGATCTTGGAAACTATAAGAGATAAAGAAACGGTTAAATGGGCACAATAGTGCAGTTTTACGAGCGCAATAGAAAGACATTAGTAAAATTATCAAAAAGTCAAGGGCAACTAAATATTTAAAAAAATGACAAAGGTTCCGATTTTTTTAAATCTATTTTTCTTGGTTATTAAAAAAGATTTAAAAAAAACTGTAAAGAGCAAAGTTGTAAAGTTGTAGATTAATTGACAAACTTCGATAGGTGAAAATGATTTATTGAAAATATTTGTATACCATAATATCTGGAATATAGAGTAATAACAATGAATTGTTTCTCCATGGGCATTTTTTCTTTTAAGCATATATGAGGTGATTTATACCAGGAGGCGAAAAATGAATATTTGTGTTCGAGATTGGATTCTAAGCAAAACATGTGAAATCACTTATTTTCGATCGGCCTTTGTTTTAGAGATAACGAGGCATGAAGTTTTCGGAACTTATCTCATTTTTGTCCATAAAATAAATAGTAGGTTATGGAAATTGCTTTGAGATAAGAGACTTCTTTATTAGTTGTTGACAGTTGTCACATACTTTTTGTATTGCTAATAATTTTTTTTTAAATGATACACATTTTGTTAACAATGCAGTTTGGTAATGAAGAATATGCCGACATTATTTTTGTTTACGGCTTTTGCAACAGCAATGCTTTAGAAAGTTGTCGGGAATATCAAAGAAGATTTATATAATTTGTATACAGAGGAAATTCAGAGTAAAGAGCAATTACGAGACAGAATTATGCAAGCTGCACTTGAAATTGAAAATGAACAAGATTTTGCCGTAGTTTATAATTCTGTAGTTTTACGTTGCCAGGCTTCCATCGCTGGCGGTAGACACTTCGATCTCGAACACGAATATTAATTTTTCGCCTCATGGTATAAAGCACCCTATATATGCCGATGTATACTCTGTACATTCTCTGGCATTCATTGTATTTATAAAAGCGTACAATTTAAAGCTTTTAACGAGTGTTTTCACTCGTTGATTAAGGATGAAGTAATATTTCCAGTTTACCGAACAAAACGAAGATTCCGGCAAATTCAAGTTTTTCTAAACTAGAAATTTTACTTCATACACCACGGGTGTAAAACACTGATTTGAGTTTAGAAAAGAATGCAAATTTGAATTTGCCAGCGTAGCTCATAATTTGGATAAGTTGTCAGGGTTTTCTAAACTCGAAACTTTACTACATGTTTAATCAACGAGTGAAAACACTTGTTAGAAATTTAAAGCTGAACTGTTTTATAAAAACAACGAACTTTGGACATTTTACAGCATATACATCTGGATATGTATACTTGAAAGTACTCAATGATCAATGGTGGTTGTGCCAAGCAAATTACGTACATAGGTGAAAATTCTATGTTGATTTTACATTGGCGATCGAAATTGTAGTCATAGAAATGATGGCTGTATCTATAACTATTTATTTCGTCAAAAAAAGTTATAGAGATTAAAATCGGCGGACCGCGATGGCCGAGCGGTTGACTCGACCAATCGTCTACTGCCGCAAGCCCGGAATGCGTAGAATCACTTATGTAGTAGGTGAGTACATCCAGGCCCACGTGTGAATGTGTTATGATATCCAGAAACATATTGCAATGATGTAAGTTAAGTTTTAAAATAATATAGTTAAAATAAATATGATATTGACTAATAGAAAAACTAAAGACATCAGGGGATGTTGCCCAAGACATTTTGGACCTCTGAAAGGGTACACGCGGGCTTTGTAGCGAGCCGTGAAAAATCATCGGATCCCTCTCTTCTACTGCTTATTTCCATATCCTCTCGATTAAAAAAAATAAACTGCGTCGTGCCTCTGTGCACATAAAAATTGTTTCCCGCACTTGGTTCGTAAATTACTATTTCCAGATTTATATTTACTACATTTTAAATGTACTGAATCTTTAACAATAATACTAATAACTGATGATATCATGATTATATATTTTTCATTTTGTTTAATTTTTTTTTTTAGTAATTTCTTAAAAAGAGATGACTTGCTTTTTTAAACGTAGAGTGAGAACATATATTTGAAGTACACCGTGCTCTCGAGTAATACTTACGTGTACTTCAAAGACTTAAACTCAAACTGGAAATTCTACCATTGACTTTATGATAAGTACACTTTATAATACCATACCATAGAAATTAGTAGTGATGGACAAGGTCAAGTATCTGAAAAATCGACGAAGCAATGATCAATCAGCTTAAGTATCGATCAGATCGATCAAAAGATTGGTAATGAAAACAATGGATACATTTAAATAATCGATTATTTTAAGAAGACAAAAAAAGGTCGACCATATATTTCTGCAGCAGATATAAAGAAAAACTCTAATCTATCCACACTATGATGAAAAGTAAAGAAAAAAACAAAACATCGTATCGCTACTAATTTGTTACTACATACTATTATCGTTTAATTACTATACTTATTAGTATCACTAGAAAAGATCGATCAAAAATAATAGATTCAAAAGATTGATAAAAAATGATTGATCCGAAAGATCGAGCCGATAAAAAAGATCGTGGCGTTTAAAGGCGATCAAGCAACTCGATCACTTGCCAATCCACCCGCGGAGTAATTATTCGACAATTCATTATTGGACGATTCATTTAGTGAACTATTTATCAAGAGCACGGTTTATCCTAGAACGCTTTATCGAAAATAATATTACATTAGAAACATTGCAAAATATGGTATAAGTATCTGGACTTTTCATCTTCGGGCGATTCATTCAGTGGTCTATCTATTTTTACATGTTTTATAGAGGATAATATTTTTTTGCAAATTTGAAAATATTTGTAAGCAAAAAAAAAATTATAATTTGTATTATATAAATACTTTTTTCACATTCAACTAGATACTCGGAAAAATTGTTTCATTAGTTAGTTAACTAGAGATTGTAAATTTACCAACTTTTCAATTACCAGTAATTTGTGAATCAAAACCAGTTTAGCGGTAAATTACCGGTAAATCGCAATATAATTTTGGTTTAAAGGTAATAGTCATATAATACACGGACAATTCCATTTTATGTTTGCCCTTAAAGCTTTAAACAGTTAATAAATTATGTAGGATTAATTAAAGTTTAAATACTTATTAAAGATGCACTTTAACAGTCAATCTGCCATTGCCTGTTAAACAATAACCTAATCTATTGTAAAAAATCTGTTTGAACATTTGTTAACTGCTGGGATGATATTCTTGCACACTGGTTATAATACTATGTTTTAACTGATCAAGATTCTCAAATTGTTTTCCGTTATAAATATTTGATTTTAAATATCCCCACAGAAAGAAATCATTAACTGATAAATCAGGGCTTATGGCTCTGGCCAGTTGATTAAATATCCCTTGCTAATTATATTGTTGTTAAAATTATTATTATTTAAATTTGATACCATATCTCTCCATCTTTGTTTGCGGGTTCATTTTTTGCTGGTGTTATTTCATTTTCTAATAATTTCAAATAACTGATTTTACCATCTATAAAAAAGGGACCAATGATCCAGTGCCAGAAAATACCTGCCAAAATATGTAATTTTCGAAATATTGTGTTTGTGTTTGCATACACAATCTAGGATTTTTATTTTATTATTTTTTCGGGTTTTTATGAATGCAAAATAAACTGCATGCAAAAATGTTTATTCCACAAAAAAAATATTTTTATGTTTACTCTAAAATAACCAGGGAAGATAATATTCTAATATAAAGAAATTAACATTGAAAATCCTATGTCCCGTTTTGTTCATCTACACCCTGTATATGGCATTCGGTTAGATATAATAAAAACTGTTATTAGTACTATAAAAGAAACCAAGTGTTCCTAAGTTCTCCCCAATGATCTAAACAAGACATTAGCAAACCTCTGCGAGAAAGTTGATTATTCTGATCCTGCCAACTATCGACCAATTTCCCGTTTACCCATTAAGTCAAAAGTATTTGAGAAATTTGTGTTCATTAACAAAACATTTTAAAAATTGCAACTTATTCTGCGCCAAACAATTTGGTTTTCGTAAAGGTCAATTAACTAAGGAAACAGTTTGCGACTTTACGAAAATGGTTGTTGACTGTTTCGAAAGCAAACAAATTTTCAACGCGTAATTTTTACACCTGTTGATGGCCTTCAACTCTGTCTCCCATGCTACCCTAATTATAAAACTGAAAACCCTGTTCTGCATTAATAATAATAAATGGTGAACCCCAAGAGTATCTATAGTTTAGTATATATATGTACAGGGTGATTCACGACGTTTTTCCGCCACTTAACGTGTGTATTCTGGAATTCATTTAAGCAAAAACGTTCATATTAATACGGGTCCGATTCTCAAAAATAAGCGAGTTAGGGGAAATTTTAGATTTAATTTTTTTTAATTTTCCGTTTGCAAAACCAAAAATAAACACCATATCGGCATATTCCTCCGTAATAATGTAAAAGGCATTAAGGAAAAATCAAACAAGGCACTTTATCCTACACACAAACAGACTCAAGCAGTCAATACGTCAAACGTGATCTAATGACAGGTGCCACCCTGATTAAACGCTGCTACCATTAACAAAAATAGCCGTGCGAGGTGCGAAAATACAAAAATGTTAAGTTTCCCACAACTCGCTTACTTTTGAGAATCGAGCTTGTGTTCATACGAACTTTTTTGCTTAAAATGACCTCTAGAATACACCTCTTAAGTGTCGGGCAACCGTCATGAATCCATGTTCTATTGAAAATGTAAAACTTGAACTCTATGATGACACTACACTCTTGAATAAGGCCAACAGCCCAGACAGTTGCAAGTTGCAAGAGAGGCAATGTTGAGGGCCTCCAATAGGTTTCATAGCAATAAATTAAAACTAAATGTCAGCAAATCCGTTACCATGCAAATTTCCGTAATAGTGGCAGAGAAAATGACAACGAAGTTTCTGGATATGTACATAACAATATATTAATTTTATTTTATTAATTTACTGTGGTATTAATATTATATATTTTGTATTTACAGTTGTGCCCTGTCTTGAATGTTGATTTTATCTAGTTTACAATAAGAACTAATAATTTTAATAATCTTGCTGTGTCGCGTATTTGTAATCACTTAAAATTGAAAAATAGACACACACAAACACACAATCAATTAGTTTTAAGCTATTACATTGATGTATAACTACATGACTGTACTTGTGACCCGAGTAATACATTTTAATGTAATAAACACTAATAACAATTTTTTTAAAAAAACAATATTTTATGCCAGTGTGGATATTGTCATTTTAGGTCAGTGCCGTGTAATTTTCGGTCGATATTGTTAATTTAGTTCAAACTTAAAACGTAAAATATCAATTTCGAGGTACATTTTTTATGTCAACACAATCACAAGACACGCGGAGAGTAATGACGATAATAACAATGTAAAATACTATGTTGATAGTAAAGACGCCATACTGACGGCAATGACAACAATGTTAAGATCATTTGTCATCATTTTTGACAGATAATATCATTACAGATATAAATTGACATGACTGGTATAAATAAGAATTTATTATATTACATTCGGTCTACTAGAGATCCTATTTAATAACAAAAATATTTGAAAACTTACGAGTTTTTGTAATTTTGCGCTCATAATTCAGGTTCGTGGCATGCATCCGTTGCTCCATGCCTCGGGTCAGCGCCGACCACAGACTAATGCATAAATCGCCCGTGGACGAATCGTCCTAGATTCCTATATCCTTTTTGACTTGTCAAATTTATAGTTTAATGTAATGTTTGACAATGCCTGATAAAGACGAAACTAGCCACAATACAAATTGAGTACGTGATACTAACGAAATGTTTTTAATTCAGGATATTTAATGTCTTTATTTTTTAAATCAAAGCAAAAAATTAATTGTTTCGGTTCAGATTCGGTGTATATCATATAAATGATCGTCGTTAAAGACGAATAAAAATGAAGAAAATTAAGAATCTGGAACATTAATATTTATTTTTATATAAATACAAACAACATAAACACTAACTGACACTAACAAATATATGTTGTAAGACCGTTACAATTGCTTCGCCACACTGTGGCTACTCCAGGCAAAGAAACTCTTCGCCTTAAGAAGCCACGGTGTGAACTATTGGTACCGGTTTACAGAACGGTGATAAAGTTCCACACTATTTATAATTGCTTTTTAACTGTTATTAAGAAAACCGCTCGGACAGTTCAAAAATATGGTGACATAATATATAAAATTACGAAAATGTTATTCGTGAAAATTTAAACAATGTCCTAATTAATAGTTGTTTTAATGGATACTTATTGTCTTAAATTGTCTTATTAATTAAGACATTGTTTGCATTTTCACGAATAACATTTTCGTAATTTTATATATTATGTTTAAAGTGTGCAAATTATAAGAAGCGTAAGCTTATCTTCTCGAATAGTTTTGAATTTGAATTATTCTAATATGGTAACGTCAATAGTGTTTGACGTGTGACGTCATCGGCAATTTTTTTAAATGGAATTCTTTTTTTTGGCAACTTTTGTAGATATTCTAATTTTTCTTTCGCCACATATTTAAAAAATACGCATCTATTAATCTAAAAACGAGATAGAAAAAACAGTGATAAAGATCCGCACAAAATTTATAAATGTTTGAAAGAAAATCGCACAGTTCAAATTTATGGTCTCGTTTAATATTTGACATATTAACAAGCTTGACACTTAATTTCAAGATACACAGTAAGTACATTGGTCGCAAAATACCATAAAAAAGGAAGCACAAAAAGTGAAGTTAAATACAAACAAACAATTAATTAATTAAGGCCGAGCTTTAAGGTCGCCGGGCTGTATCACTCGGCGAGCCACAATTCGGGTTCAATTCTCGTGCACGGCGAGATTTTGTTTGAAAAATTATGTCTCGTCGACATTACTGACTTCGACAATTGATTTGATAAGTTTAACATTCTAACTATTAAACGTAATGCAATACGGTTTTGGCAGATAGTATACCTTATAATATAACTTTTAAATAGTATTGCTGCCATTGTTGACGTTGCCGACATTGTCGTTGTCGTTGAAGAGCTGCCACATCGTCTATCAAAATCCCATCCCTGCTTTGTGGCCCAATTGCACTAAAACTCAACTGAATTTAATCTCTGAATTCGAGTTTAAAATGAAATATAAAAAATACGTTTATGTACAACAATCTCTCATTAAACGACGATTAAACATTTAAATTCGTTTTTAATAAACATACATGAGGTTTCCATAGTATCTCAATTGCGAATTCACAATTCCAACGTTCCGAGGATATTAACAGAAAACATTTTCAATAAAACGGAATAAAACTGTACCATATACTATCAATAAGTCCTTCTAAAGCTTTTCTCCGACTTCAAACAGCCACAGTTTCGGTGGAAATGGTCGCTAAGCAATTTATGGTTGCGGCAAGGATTAATTAAGCACGAATATATATGTAAGCACCGTTCAATGTTTGTAGAAACATAATAACTCGTTCACTTTCGTAAGATCACGGATCAGAGCTTATGATATAATCTGATTTTCTGCGTACATTAATTCTGTTAATGTTAATAATCGTTTTGGGTTAAACTATATTTGCGTCCAGTGGATTGACTAAGCTTTGATGCGGATTATGTTCAGCAAACCATCACAGAAATCCGGCATAACAAAGTTACTTTTACATGAAAGAAACGAACAACAAGAATCTAGAAAGGATTAGCGTAGACGCGAAAGATCATGGCCCATAGTTGAAAGCACGTGACTGGAGATTCGCGTCGTTTATTATGCATCAGAAACGAAGGGTTAGGAGCGAAATAAACTCTGGGGAACATGTTACATGTTATTTAGGTGCGAATTAATATACGGAATACTACCTACGTGTGATAGGAATATGTGGGAAATGTACACCGGCTGCTTACCTGTAACAAACAGAACACATTTAGATTATCTTGTATTTCGAGTGCACTTTTAGGGGGTACAAGAATCAATATGATTTAACTACACGTATATATTTATATTTGGACATCATTCGTTTCGTATATAGTATACATATATAGGGATTTTATCTTGAGTATACGCAGTATATTTTCAAGCATTCTTTGATTTAAAAAAAGCGTTCAATTTAAAGCGTCTAAAGTTGTCTAAGCCTTAAAATTTGGCTTGGTCAACCAATCCAAATTTTCAGGATTAAAACACTGATTTAAATAAAGTAAAGTTAAAAATACACTGCCTAAGTTTGATCTCAAGTTAATACAGTTTACAAATGATTTATTTTTTCTAACCAAATATTGCACTTTTAAAATTCAAGCGATTTGCTTTTGAAGATTTGGTTACACTTGTAAATAAAACACTTTTTACTTTGTTTAACCACTGAATCTTACATTTAATTGTGTGACTAGTTTCGACTATCTAGTAGTCATTCTCAAACTAAAGTAAATACAAATTACACGTTAAAAACTATTTATACGGCTTCGAAAAGAGGGGTGTACATTAGGTCAACCTGGTTATTAAGAAGGGAAATTCCGGGATTATTTCGGGCCTTGTGTATTTCTAGTGCTTCCAGTAAATCCATTTTACGACCTTTTTCGGCAAAATGGATTACTGAAAGTACATCCTCGCCAAAAGTGTGATTCTCTTCTAAAAGATGGTTAGCATAGGTAGAACTATTATGTTTTAATCTAAAGGCTCGCTCGTGTTCTTTCAATCTTATTTCGATTCTACGACCAGATTGCCCAATGTACACACATTTACAATTTTCGCAGTTCAATTTATAAATGCCTGATCTAACTAGGGGATTAAGTTTTGATTTTGGGTTGAAAATTATATTATTAAGTTTATGGGGCGTTTTTAATATTACATTAATGTTACATTTTTTAAGGATATTTTTAATTATACAGCCTATTGTACCATAGTAGCTGATTGTTTTAAAATGTTGATTATCTATTGACCTAATTCTAGGGTAGAAGAATTTCTGCACCTCTTTCATTTCATAATTATGAATTCAATTGTCTATTAGTGTCACTAATAGACAATTTAATTCATAATTATGAAATGAAATGATTACAATAAGTTGTAAAATTAAAAACATCCTTAAAAAATGTAACATTAATGTGATATTAAAACACGTCCCATTAACTTAATAATATAATTTTCAACCCAAAAACAAAACTTAATCCCCTAGTTAGATCAGGCATTTATAAATTGAACTGCGAAAATTGTAAATGTGTGTACATTGGGCAATCTGGTCGTAGAATCGAAATAAGATTGAAAGAACACGAGCGAGCCTTTAGATTAAAACATAATAGTTCTACATATGCTAACCATCTTTTAGAAGAGAATCACACTTTTGGCGAGGATGTACTTTCAGTAATCCAAAAAAGTTGCGTAAAGTAAATGTAATATTTTAAGGTGCAAACAGTTTTTACAACGTTATCTTTTATAAAAATACTTTTAAAACTACAAGGTGTATTGAAAACATATTTAAATTAACTACAAAATTGCCTAAGAATATCGAAAATCAAAAAGATAAAAAAATATCACAAATATTACGTTACATTTTATAAAATATCTAGGCTGCATTAACATGATTTATACAAGGTATCCGTATTTCGTGAAAATCCATGGGGATCTCGGTTATTTTAGGAGATAGAGAGTCAGTAAAATTGGGGCAAAGTTGCTTATTTTAAGGTCCAATAATAACCTAAAAACAAATTTGATCTTCTTTTATTTTTTGGAATTTCGTTTTTATTTTATTATTCAAAAACTATTGAATCAAACCATTTAGATCTTTTACATTATTCAGTTATTTTTTAATAAGGAATCTACTATCCCTAACACATAAATGTTCGGACACCGTGCATTTTACAAAAAAAGCATACTTAAATAACAAAGTAGAAATACACAATGAAACACTTTTAACTTTGTTTGTATAACACGTTTTATTTAATGTGACTGCAGTTTCGACAAATTTAGCTTGTCATTATCAAACATGGAGTAACTTAAACTAGAGGTTTTACAGGTATATATACACAATTACAAGACAGCGGTAAAAATGGGGGTGTACATTAGGTCAACCTGGTCGTTAATTAAGGGAATTTCCGGATTAGCGCGGGCTTTGTGTATCTCTAGTGCTTCTAGCAAATTCATTTTACGACCCTTTTCGGCATGATGGATTATGGTAAGTACATCTTTTTCAAAAGTGTGATTTTCGTCTAAAAGGTGTTTTGCAAAAGACGACTTATCACTCTGTTTAAGCCGAAAAGAGCGCAAATGTTCCCTCAATCTTATGTTGAAATTACGACCAGATTGGCCAATGTATATCCCTTGACAATCTGCGCAAGTTAATTTATATATTCCGGATTTATTAAATTTATCTAATTTTGTTTTACTATTAAAGATATGGTTATTGATTTTACAGTACGGTTTAAATGCAACTTGAATATTATGCTTTTTTAGGATATTTTTAACTTGAAAACTGACATTACCAAAATAAGTTAACGATTTATATTTAATTGTTTCTTTTTCAAATGATATTCCAGCGTATAATAGATGTTTGATGTTATTAAATTTCTGTTTTTTAAGAAGTCTATCAACCAAATCACAACCATAACCATTGTTAATAGCCATAGCTCTAATCAAGTTAATTTCCTTCTCGAAAAAATTAGCTGACAAAGGGATTTTTAAGGCTCTATGAATCATTGAATTGAATGCAGCAATTTTATGTTTATAGGGATGTCTGGAATGGTTAGGGATAATTGAGTCGGTAAAGGAAGGTTTTCTAAAAATGTCAAAAGAGAGTTTGTTATTTATTCTGGTAATAGACAGATCTAAATATTTAATGTTGTTATTGATTTCGGTTTCAGCTGTGAATTTAATTTTAGGGTGAAGTTTATTTATGAAATCTAAAAATTGAGTGAGTTGTCTATCAGTTCCCTGGAAACAAGCCAATATATCATCGACGTAACGGTGCCACATTTTAATATGTTTTTTAGCTAGTGGCGAATTTAATATTATTTTTGTAAAATTATGCATAAATATATCTGCTAGCAATGGACTTAAAGGGCACCCCATTGCTAGGCCTTCTGTTTGTTTAAAAAATTTATTGTTAAATGAGAAAAAGTTATTATTTAAGATGATTTCTAAGCAATCCAAAAATTCTGTTTTTACTGTGACATTAATATTACATTTATCGAATGATTCTTCTATTAGTTTAATACACTCTGATGGAGGAATATTAGCAAACATATTAGTTACGTCGAATGATACAAGCCTATATCCTGGTTCCATTTTAATGTTAGTTAAATTTGTTGTTAATTCTACTGAATTTTTAACTGAATGAGGATCTCTGAACTCGGTTAGTTCCTTATAAATTGAATTAAGATGGATGGACATATTACGCGCTGGGGAATTCATATAGGATACTACGGGACGGATCGGTGTATTTTTGTTTGTAATTTCCAACA